>CM065715.1:34805812-34813312 GCA_033310375.1 Conus canariensis
CCAGCACAAGGACTCAGGTCAATATTGACCATTCACTTTTGTGTGTCCTCCCTCCCAGTATGACAACTTGTTTCCTGTCTCTGATGTCTGGTTGAGCGAGGCAGGAATCCTCGGGTACGTGAATGGACATCATTCTGTCTACCAATCACAGCATGTTACTATTTATGGTGTGTGGAAGAAAAAGCAAAATAACAACAGTACATCATGTAAAAAAAAAAAAAGAAAAAAAAAAAAAAGATGCAAATCATATATGTGTACTCCCAGTTTATCTTGAATACGCATGATATATTTCATAAAGAGGAAAAACCGTTTGGGGCCGTTATACGCTGTTAGTAACGGCTATTCTGGTAAACATCGGCCATCACCTGTGACCCAAAATGAACATACCTACAAATTTTCAGAAAGATCGGCCAAGTACTTTCTGAGATTTTCCATAAAGAAGAAAACCGTTATGGGCCGTTATAGCCGTTAGTAACGGCTATAACGGTAAAATAAAACATTGGGCATCATCCGTGACCCATAATGAACACACCTACAAATTTTCAGAAAGATCGGCCAAGTACTTTCTGAGATATTCCATAAAGAAGAAAAACCGTTTTGGGCCGTTATAGCCGTTGGTAAACGGCTATAACGGATAAACAAACATCGGATATTATCCGTGACCCATGGTGAACATGCCTACAAATTTTCAGAAAGCTAGGCCAAGTACTTTCTGAGATTTTTCATAAAGAAGAAAAACCGTTATGGGCCGTTATAGCCGTTATTAACGTACCGTTAGTAACGGCTATAACGGTAAAAATAAAACACTGGGCATCATAATGAACATAATGACCCATAATGAACATACCTACAAATTTTCAGAAAGATCGGCCCAGTACTTTTGTCTGGAGCGAGTGGGACACATTTTGACCACGGACGGACGGACACACACACACACACACACACACACACACACACACACACACACACACACACACACACACAGAGCATTTCTTCGTTCCCATTGTACAGTACTCCCTGTTCTATAAGAACTGGGAGTACAAAAAGAAAAGGAAAAGAAAGATTTCTGTGATCTGTAGCCATTTCCGACAACATTCATCCTGTTTATATTAAAAAAAAAATTACACAGGTCGTAACCGGAAAGAAGCTTGATCAGAGATTATGATAGTTCAACGGTATTGAGGGTTGTGATGGGTAAGAGTCATGAAATGAACTGGGGACACTCCGCTCTGAGACACCGATACAACTGAGACACCGATACAACTGAGACACCGATACAATGAGACACCGATACAACGTTTTCAGTGCTAGCGGAAAAAGCAATTGGGTGTCAAATGAGGGAGTTTCTTTTTACGACAATAGTTTTGGTGATATCTGGTTACATCATGGTGTTGGAAATGTGAATGGATCTAAAACGATGTTTCGATAACCGTGGAATAATTGCAGTTGGCAGAACTGAACAGCCATATTAATACTAGTGCTGCGTTTGGAACAGCTACTTTAATACTAGTGTAACATTTCGTTTATATAGAACTTGTTGTCACGCGCACGATGTTAAATATCATTCATAAATCAATATGGACCGAAAACTGATATATGTAATCCCTATATTTAGGCTGGGTACATGTGATATAAACCCACATCATTCTAGACGTGAAAGCTTGTCATGACTATGTTCTGAAGTATCATTCACACAAGATGTCAGAAGAACATGAGAAAAATCATTTATCGTCTCCGTTGCCAAAGACTGGAAGAAACTGGGGGAAAAATCATTTGGTCTAAATATTAGACAATACCTGGTTTATTTGAAATAGTCTTACTCACGATATGCACGGCATCTGAACTTATACGCATTTTTAAAGCTATAACATCAACTGAATCTGACGTTATACGCATTTTCTTTTTTTATGCTAGGTTTCATATTCAGGGAAATATTTCCTTCATAATGATGTATTTAAGATGTTTGTTGTTGTCATTTTAATTCATTTTGTTTTGAATGATGATAATTGTTGTTGTTATTGTGATTCGTTTTGTTTCGTATCACGATGGTTGTTGTCATTGTACTTCATTTTGTTTCGAATCATGATTGCTGTCTTTCTTAGTGTAATTCGTTTCGTTTATGATCATAATGATTGTTGCTGTCACTGTCATTCATTTTGTTTCGTATCAGAAAGCCTTGTATATAATGTAGCCATTCACGAATAGCTGATACCAACATGAATAAACCATCTCTTGTTCATTCATTCTCACACATTATATCTGCGACTCGAGTGTGTTTTAGATACACGTCCGCCTTAAATCTTTTTTTTTTTTAATAGACAACGCTTATTTGCCATTATACATACTATAGACTTCACTATCTGACATTTCGTTAATATCACAAAGTATCATATCTTCATTGAGTTTGTCATTTCCATATCAAATTAACTGAAAATTGATATTCAGTAATTCTGTCTCTTTTTTTTTTTCATCCCCTCCCCTTCCTTCCCTCCCTTCTCTCTCCCTCCCCTCTCCACCTCTTCTTTCACCCTTCACACGCACCTCTACCTCTATCTCTGTCTTTGTCTGTCTGTCTGTCTGTCTGTCTGTCTGTCTGTCTCTCTCTCTCTCTCTCTCTCTCTCTCTCTCTCTCTCTCTATCTGATAACATCTAGGTGGTCTCAACTTGTAAATAATTCATGATGGCTGTGTTTAAACCACTGGTTTCACGGGAGTCAACCATCTGTTGTTGCTGCAATCCACGTCTGCTGTTGACCTCCAAGCAGATGATGTTGGGCATCTTTGAAGGTCAGGTAAACCCTGGACGATTTCAATATCCCGCGTAAGCCATTAAGTTGTTTTGATGCGCTCTCTCTCTCTCTCTCTCTCCTCTCTCTCTCTCTCTCTCTCCTCTCTCTCTCTCTCTCTCTCTCTCTCTCTCTCTCTCTCTCTCTCTCGTTCACCGTACTGGTATGACAGTGCTCGTGGTAATGCTACACTCCATTACGGTGCCAGAAACATAATAAAAAATGCATGGCTGGCAATTCATTTCGTGTCAATAACAGACCCATGACCAGCAAACCTCTAACTATATTTTGTTTGTGACCTTCCAGTATGCTACACGCCCTGTGTCGCCTGTGTGTGTGTGTGTGTGTGTGTGTGTGTGTGTGTGTGTGTGTGTGTGTGTGTGTGTGTGTGTGTGTGTGTGCGCGCGCCGCGCGTGTATGTGTGTGTGTGTGTGTGTGTGTGTGTGTGCGTGTCTGTCTGTCTGTCTGTCTTTGTGTATGTGTGTGTATGTGTGTGTGTGTGTGTGTGTGTGTGTGTGTGTGTGTGTGTGTGTGTGTGCAAGAGAGAGAGAGAGAGAGAGAGAGAGAGAGAGAAAGAGAGAGTATACATGTTCTTACGCTCTTTCTGCCGGAAAAAAAACCTTATGAACGCGTACGTTTACTCTACAAGATACGTACGCCTTCAAATAAGGGTACCTTCTATCTTGTCCTTTTCAATAAGAAAAAGAAAACGTGGCTACGGTAGTTATTCCTGCGTAGAGTGATTTTGGGCATATTACACCTAAATAAATGATTTGGGCATATTACACCTGAATGAACGATTGTGGCATATTACACCTGAATAAATGCTTTGGGCATAATACATCTGAATGAATGATTTTGGCATATTACACCTCAATGAATTCTTTGGGCATATTACACCTGAATGAATGTTTTTGGCATGTTACGCCTGAATGAATGATATTGGCATGTTACAACTGAATGAATGATATCGGCATGTTACATCTGAATGAATTGTTTTGGCATGTTACACCTAAATGAATGATTTTGGCATGCTACACCTGAATGAATGATTCGGGCATATTACACCTGAATGAATGATTTTGGCATGTTACACCTAAATGAATGATTTTGGCATGTTACACATAAATGAATGGTTTCGGCATGTTCCACCTGAATGAATGATTTTGGCATGTTACACCTGAATGAATGATTTTGGAATGTTACACCTAATGAATGATTTTGTCATGTTACACTGAATGAATGGTTTTGGTAACGTTACACCTAAATGAATGATTTGGATGTTACACCTAAATGAATGATTTTGGCATGTTACACCTAAATGAATGATTTTGGTATGTTACATCTGAATGAATGATTTTGGCATGTTACACCTAAATGAATGATTTTGGCATGTTACACCTAAATGAATGATTTTGGTATGTTACACCTGAATGAATGATTTTGCATGTTACACTTGAATGAATGATTTTTGGCATGTTACACTTGAATGAATGATTTTGGCATGTTACGCCTAATGAATGATTTTGGCATGTTACACCTGAATGAATGTTTTTTTTAATAACTTTTATTTCAGAAACAAATAAACAGAATACCTTCATAATTGGCAGGACGAATGAGCAACAACAAGCCCTAGGCTTATACTGTGCTCAAATAGACATTAACAATATATTGGCGGTTAAATACATTCACAACATACTAAGCATTTCACTTCGTGCTTGAGATATTTTTAAGGAAACATTGAAAAAGTAAAAGAAAAACAAACAAACAAACAAAAAACTACAACAACAACAAAAAAGCCAAAAAAAAGACATAGTAGCAGAAAAACAAAATGAATAACATGGAACATGGGAGGAAGGGAGTGGAAACAGCAATCACGTCTTTCAACAAGAATATGTGAACACTTTACAAACATGAGAGAAACTTATACAATAACGTAAAGTAGTTTAGGGTAGAAACCATCTTTTTCATGAGTATTGTGTTGAAGTATAGTAGTTCAATTTGATTCACTTTTTTCCTTTTTTTCCCCTCTTTTCTTTTCCCCTTTTCATTTTTTTTTTCATTTCCTGTTATTGTTTTTCTTCCTTTTTGAAGACACTATGACATCGATCGCTTAAACAGAAAATTTTTACTAATTTTAGCGATGACGTTGGCTAATCAGTAAGTAAACAAATTATCTATCCAGTAAAATACGTCTTGGGCCAATCGACTTGTCAGTCAGCCTCTCATTTCAAGAGTAAAGAATTGGATCATAATGAATAAATAACAGCCAAACTATAAAGTTACAGAAAGTAAAATATAAAAAAGGCAAAAATGAATTTTTTTTTAATGAGAAAGTCAGGGCTGAAATCGGTTCGATTCGGAGATAAACTGGTGTACTTTTCCAAATATTAAATGAATTCACATCAGCTTGAAGATCACGGCTACCTTCTAAAAGAAAACGTAACTGGGAATAATTCTGTGGAAGAGTCAAAATTGTATTTTCACGAACTGATATTGAATAGGGGACAGAATAACAAATAGTGTTCTGCTGTTTCTCTTCCATTACCACAGCTACAAAAAGGATTATTATCCAGATGTCAGTTGACCATATCGTTCTTTAGATCACTCATACCGGCAGTGAATTACTTGTTCTCTTCTTTTACCAAAATAGTAATATGGTGGAACTATAGCGTCATCAATAGACAGATGTCGTTTCAGTTGGCTCAAGGAGTTGCTAGTTTTAATGTAGTCAGGTAGTGCATTCCATAATTGAGTTGCGGATGGGACGAACGATTTTTTTTTTATATAACTCTGTCTTACATTTCATTACTGTGCGTTCTAGAGGCCTTCGCCTGTGGTGAGGGTTTCTGTCCGAGACTAGAGAAGGAATAAGATGTACTAAATAATTGGGGCTTAGGCCATTAATCATTTTATAGTACTGTATTAGTTTATGCCGTTTTCTTCTTTCCTTTAATGGGCAGAATCCAGACTCTTTGTATAAATTTTGATGGTTTGTTCCACGAACAGTGCCTGTAATGATTCTTACAGCTTCCAGGTGCAAATTTTCCAGATGCTGCGACTGCGTTTCAGTACAATTATCCCAGACAATGTCGGCATAATCGAATTGTGGCATTACAAAGGATTTGTATAAAATTTCGAGAGCTTTTCTACTTAACTTATATTTATAGCTTTTTAGACATGAAATTAACATTGTAACAGTGGTCATTATATGTTTTATGTGCTCATCCCATTTGCAATCATCTTGAAGAATGATACCTAGGTGTTTATGCTTGTTAGTACTTTGTAGAATTGTAGAACTAAATGTAAGAGGCAATATCACATTCCTATTGCGAGTGAAATTCAACAGTTCTGTTTTCTCGACGTTAAATTTTACTTTCCAAGTTTTAGCCCATGAGTTTATCATTTCCAAGTCAGCATTAAGTTTTTCAGCGTGGAGATTGGGATTATCAAGTGATGAATACATGCTCGTGTCATCAGCAAAAAGTTTTATGTTGGACTGGATTTCATTTACAATATCATTGATATATATATATAAGAAACAGGAGCACCAGAAGGAATTCTCTTGTATACAGATTTTTCGCCTTTTATGGTAACTGCTTGAGTACGCTTTAATAAGTAATCAGTAAACCATTCATGTAATTTATCTCGTATGCCAGTCGCTTTCATTTTATGCAGGAGACGTTTGTGACTGACACTATCAAAAGCTTTGGAAATGTCAAGGAAAACGGCTTGCGTTGTTGTACCGTTATCAAAAGAGTAACACAGATCATTATATATGCAGAGCAACTGATTGACGGTAGAGTCTCTAGGGATAAATCCAGACTGAGAAGATGAAATAAGTTGATTAGATGATAAAAAATTAAATACATGTTTGTGAATACATTTCTCTAAGACTTTACCAACGCAGCTAAGCAATGAAGTCGGTCGATAATTATCACATTTCTCTTTTGCAGCCTTTTTATGCAAAGGATTTACATGCGCAGTTTTCCATATCTTTGGAAATTTGCCTTCATTTAAAGTTCTATTGAAAAGACAGGTCAGAGGGTTTAAAATAACTGGAAGGGATGCCAACAGTATTTTGTTGTGAATGAGGTCGTCAGGTCCTACGGCTTTGTTTTTGTCAAGGTTTCTAATGACATTTTCAACTTCAGAGGGAGTGAGTGTAATTTCATTAAGCTCAAGGTCAAGAAATAGAATATCGGGCACTTCATCTTCTTCATTCTCTACAGTAGACTGGCTAATGAAGAAGTCATTGAAAATATCAGCTTTCTCTTTACTTGTGTGATATAAGATATTACCATGCATGATTGATGGAATTTCGTTAGTGTCCATACCCTTCTTTTTAAGAAAAGATTTAACTAATTTCCACCATTCTCTGTTTCCAAAATCATCTGAACTTAAAACTTTAGTCTCCAATTCTTCTGTGTATTCCAACTGTCTTTGCTTTTCTCTGGATATGACATAGTTTCGAAATTGTCGAAACCTGAGCCAGTCTTCTGGTTTATTAGTCTGTTTAGCTATTTTGTGGATTTTCTGGCGTTCCTCAGTCGAATTTCGTCTGTCGAATTTCATCTGTCATCCAAGCTACATCTTGAGGATGAACAGTAATACTTCTAACGGGCATACACAATGTTGCTTTTTGTAATATAATATCTGAAAACAGTTTTGTACTTTCATCAATTGCATTGTTATAAATTATTTCATCCCAGTTC
>CM065715.1:34815812-34820812 GCA_033310375.1 Conus canariensis
CAGCAGACGACAGTTCCTTTCAAGATGGCGCCGGATGTTGAAGTGGGTGCACTCATTGGCGGGTGCGTCGTCGGCGCTGTTGTTATCATCATTTTCGTCGCCGTCATCATTTATCTGTTTTGTGGGTGAGTACAGAATTGGCAATGGATATTTTTGTTTGTTTGTTTGTTGAAATCTAGTAAGCAAAAAAAAAAGTATGAAAACGAGCCAGACGGCTGCCTAAATTTAGTATGCTAAAACAGTGATGTACCGAGGTTGTAGAAGTAATAGGACAGACTGTCCTGAAGGAAAGAAATCAATAGGCCATAATGTCCTGAACCTTGGACAGCAAGAGGACAAATTGACGTAATGTCGTTTTTCAATCGTAAAGCGTGATTCCAAACAGAAACAAAAAATGGCGAAACGAAGACATGAGAGTTGTTTCCCTTACCTTGATTCAGGGTAAATTCATACTGTACTTTTTCCAAGTATTTCGATCAGCACCGTCTACTTTTGGTTTTGCCTAAGAATAGCTGTGGCGAGTGAAATAATGTTGAGCATTGCAGTCGAGAATCTGTCTGGGAAAATGTAGATTGACGTGTCAGCGAGTGACGTGAAACGATCGGACCGAGGCCGCCAGCGCTACATTTCGATCGGACAATGAGTCCGGGCTGGGGAAACACGATC
Source organism: Conus canariensis (assembly GCA_033310375.1). Lineage (NCBI taxonomy): Eukaryota > Metazoa > Mollusca > Gastropoda > Neogastropoda > Conidae > Conus > Conus canariensis. The sequence continues at coordinate 34,816,479 of CM065715.1, forward strand.
GGACTTTTCTTCAGTTTTTAATAGGCCATTGGCCGAAGGCCGATGCCTCGGTGCAACACTGTAAAAGCAGGTGCAAAATTGCAAGTATCTGTTGCGTCACGAATGTACTTTCGACTCACACACACAAACACACACACACACACACATGCGCGCGCGCGCGCGCGCACGCACGCACACACACACAGAGTTTAAACCTGTTTCCAGCAGATGGATGGAGATGTTGATAATCGCGCACAAGTTTCACAAAATTGGTCGAATCACACAGCCCGATACCTTCTTTACATAAAGAAGAGACGTAGACGAAAAACAGTTAAACAACTCGGTCTTTCAGTCAGCTTCTCTCTGTTTTAAAATTACGAATCTTCGATTAAAAGAACCTAAATGTTGTCTGCAAGGTAAGGTAAGGTAATGTTGCTTATAGCCCAGCCAACCGCAAAGGACTATATCAGGGCTGTCATCGCGCTTAAGTCAACTCACAAGGTAATTAAGAAGAAAAAAAAAACTCTTTCGCGCAACTCTGTAAAATACATCTTCTAAGAGGTCTATAAAGCCAAGAGCTCAAAATGGAAATATAAACGACCGTGAATTTACCATCATCACAATACACGGTGACGTTTTCTGATCGGTAGACGGACCGGGATTCACTCTTATGTCCGAGCCGTATGCTCGCAGAACGAAAGTCATTCACAGAGGTTGAGACCAGAAGGTAAAGGGCAGGGTATAACAATTGGTATGTCATAGGCGATGTTTAGCGCTTCCCGACTCGGTGCCGCCGCCTATCTCTGGTCCCTTTTGTTTGCGGCTTAGCAGCTAGCCTTGAGTGGTTGCCCCTTCACCCAGAAAAGAATGATACCCTCCATGTGTGTGTGAGCGCGCGCGCGTGCGTGTGTGTGTGTGTGTGTGTGTGTGTGTGTGTGTGTGTGTGTGTGTGTGTGTGTGTGAGATAGAAAGAGAAAGAGTGTGTATATGTGAGTGAGTTTGTGTGTGTGAGAGAGAGAGAGACAGAGAGAGAGAGAGAGAGAGAGAGAGACAGACAGACAGACAGACAGATAGACAGACAGACAGAGACATAGCTAGGGTGATTTTTCAGAAATGCACTTTTTTCAAGAACTTTTTTTTATATTATCTGATAGGTACCGGCATATTTTGCTTGTCAGAAATATTTCTTAATTATCTAAACCTTCTAGATAGCTGGCAAACATAAAAAAAGGAGTGGAAAAATCGATCGACCCTCTTTAGGAGGATGTGTACAAGTGTGTGAGTGAGTACAGTGGTTGTTGGATGGGTGTGTGTGTGTAAGTTTGTAGGTGGAGGGGGGGGGGGTGAGTGAGCAAATGGGTGTGTATTTCATGTGTGCGTGCATTGCGTGTATATGTGTGTGTTAGATAGAGAATGCATTTGAGTGCGCGCGCGCGCGTGTGTATGTGTGTGTGTGTGTGGTGTGCGTCAGAGCTCGCGCACATTCGTTTGTGTGCTCGCGCTCACGCATTGGTGCTTTCATGGGCGTGAATTTGAGGGAAAGCATTCAGTGTGTATCATGAATCGCTGCAGTCTTCAGAAAAAAAAGGGGGAAAAAAGACAGTTGTACGTCCAGGCACACACGATTTTTGCAAACGCGTATTCATGAGCAAATACATATACAGATACTCACCTACACGTACAAATGCATGTACACTCACACGCGCGCGCGCGCGCGCGCATGCACGCACACACACATACACACACACACACATTCATACACACACACGTACACACGTGCGTGCGCGCACGCTCGCAAGCACACATGCACCCGTATATATAACAGGAATCTCAACACCGACTTACGCATGCATACGCACGCGCGCGCCACACACACACACACACACACACACACACACACACACACACACACACACACATATATATATATATATATATACACACACACACACACACACACACACACACACACACACACACGCACAGAGAGAGAGAGAGAGAGAGAGAGAGAGAGAGAGAGCGTAAAGAGAGAGAGAGAGAGAGAGAGAGAGAGACTCGGTTCAACAAAACAAAACACACACACAAAAAAGCAAGACGCAGTCACCCCACCCGAAACTTCACGGTGTGACGCGGGGCGTGCCGGGGAGATCACGGCCCTGTCCTTCCTTCCTTCTCCCCCAGTCAGTCAGTCCCACAGAGAGTTCGATAAGCTGTGAAGGCCCACACGTCCGACCACAGGTACCCCGTTTCCACTGTGCTTCAGTCGTCCCGTGTCACTCCCACAAGCTGTGTTTTGCTGGTGGTGCTGCTACTACTGCCGTGTTAGAAAGGCTGTGTGACTCGGAGGTTTACTGTTGTGTGATTTGGAGGTTTGATTGATTTAGAGAGAACTTGGTCGGAGTGATTAAGTTTTTTTTTTTTTTTAGCCAGTTTTATTTACAGTGTGTGTGTGTGTGTGTGTGTGTGTGTGTGTGTGTGTGTGTGTGTGTGTGTGTGTTCTTTTAGAGTAACCACTGACCGAGTTCATAGCAAGGGATCATAGATTTTTTTTTAACAGCTGGATACTCAACACACGGTACACTGGGTTAGAGTTTGGTAAGTAGCAATTGTCTGCGAGTCCGTCCAGCGCTGTGAGCAATGGGTGCACTTCATGACACATGTCAAGCTAAAAAAAAATCGGTAAACCGTTCTCCAGAGTTAAAGAGTCGGTAACTTTAAAACAACGTGTCCAGTCATGACAGTCGGATCTGTTGGAGTGTGAGGTCTTGTAGGTGGGAGTGTTCGTGAGATCCGTATTCCGATAACACTCGTTTCCCGTCCAGACTGTAGAAGAATGTTCTCTCAATGGCTGTATTCTAGCGGGCCTGTAAACTAGGACATTGACTTCTAGCGGGTTCAGAACTCCCGAATTCTCTACCTGCCGAAATGCCGCATGAATGCTTCTACGGCGACGACAGTTTATTTGTTAGTCGCGGCACTTTCGCGATCTTTCGGTCATGGTTTCGTGCCATACGATAAACTGTTAGTGTTTAGGAGAAGGAAAAATGACTAGGTTTCTGTATGTCAGTGTTTAACAGCTTAATCTTCAGCTTCCTTCAAAGGGGAACAAAAGACTGCCCCCCCCCCCCCCCCCCCCCTTCCTCGCCTCACCCCATTCCTCTTGGTCCGTCCTTCTCTTCCTTCTCCTGCGCCCCTAACCCTGTAACTTTTCTTTCTTTTCTCTTTTACCATGTGAACGTGTTTATGAGCGTGTTTGTGCATTTCGTTATTTATTCATTGTTGCTTCACGGCTGAGCAAATGTGCTATCGCGTATGTGGACGCACACAGTGACGCCTCTTGGGTGAATCCGGAACGTTAATAGTTCACTACAGAATTTCCCTCTTTTCGATAATGTTGTTGTTGGTTAACGATCATCTCCTCAGTCACCCCAAAGCCCCTCAGTCGTAACCGCTCCTGCAAGTTCTGAATGAAAAGGAGACCACGGAGAATTTATTGCGTAGCGCAAGTTCAAGGCAAAGCTGAAATCGGTCGTACACGCTAAACGATTTCTGTCGCCAGCGAAACTCTGTGGTCTGTATTGTAAACAAGTTCTTTTTTCATAGAAAGGTCTTAGAACGAAATGCCAGTGAGCAATTCAGGGGGAAAAAAAAAGAGGAAGAATAATTACGGAAGAGTCTGACTGAAGCGTTCGAAAACGACACAGACGTGGTAGTGCACGTAACCGCAATCTCCGGCCTTCGGCAGAAAAAGACACTCACATCGTGTGTGTGTGGTGTGTGTGTGTGTGTGTGTGTGTGTGTGTGTGTGTGTGTGTGTGTGAAGGGGAGGGAGCAGAGAGAGAGAGAAAGAGAGAGAGAGAGCAAACGCGTGCATTTGTATGTTGATATGAATGTGTATTAGAATTGTGCGAATCTCTATCGTAGTTTACGCCTATGCAAGAAAGCGCTTAGAAAACGGCGTTTTGTTGCTTTTAGAGAGCACTTCCGTGTTCAACAGGAAAACATTTTGTGCACACCCGATCCAGTCTAAATGCTAAATAGTGTTTTGGATCTTCCTGCGTTCAGTTTCATATGATGGAGAAGATCGTGCTTGAGAGGTATCAATCACAAAGCAGGGGGGAATGGGGAACCTGCTAAAAACACAAAATACGAATCTCTTGAAGAAATGGGGAGAGGGAGACGGGTAGGTTGCGGGTTGGGAGGGGAGGGGGGAAGGAAGAGCCAGAAAAAGAATAGGGAGGTGGGGTGTACGGAAAGGGGGGGGGGGGGGATATGGCTGGGGTTAGGAGTAAACTAGTGAGAATGTTTACGACTTGTTTTTCACGACTTTATAATTGGATACGTGGCTCCAGTTT
>CM065715.1:34823312-34825812 GCA_033310375.1 Conus canariensis
TACTCATCGATCAGCTTTGTAAAAGAAATATCAAATTCTGTGCATATTCAGGACTTACTCTCATGGTGACCATGGTTTTTATTTTCTCGCCACGCCTGTGTCTCTGGTGAGGTTCTGTCAGGGTCATGGGTATCGGCAAACTGATGAGCACTGTCGGTGGAGGGACGTGGTGACATCCTCCGGAGGGAGAGCTCCCTCGCTCTGCCTCCACGACTAGAGCAATTAATGTCGTCAGCAGAGGGCATTGTGGGTGGTGTCCTGCGTCTGTTGGATCAGAACAGGCTCCAATGAACATCCCCGAAGTGACTCCGCAGCAGTGCAGTGTCTCCCCTGGCGGGTTGCCTCATGACAATTCTACCCTGTGGATTGCTTGTGCCAAAGCTGTAACGGGACAGGCCAAGCTGTAGCTGTGAACTTGGGAATTAAAGGTGTGTGTGTGTGTGTGCAATGCTACTGAGGTTGCTCCGAAGATGAGACGGGAAAAAAAATTCATTAACTTACAAGTAAACACCCGCCGCTAGACACACATTACATTTTCAAACAACGTCAGCACATATATGGTACATACTTTTTAGGGGGTAGAGTGGAAAGGGTTGTGTTTTTGTTGTTATTGTTTTGCACCTTGTTTGCTTTACTTGTACCTTCTTGTCTGATGTTCATTGACGCTAAAATTATTTTTAAAAGTTAATTTCACATAACACTGATTTAAATAACGATGTGTTTGATGATAATAAAATGAAAAAAAACGCGTTCTCTCATTTCGAAAGTGGTTTCCTTTCATGAATTCTTAGAGGAGAGTTTAGATTCAGTGATCAAACCTAAGACTTTATTTCTGTAGTGTGGAAGTCTATAAAAGTACACTTTAATATAGAAAAAAGAAAGAAAAGAAAAAGAAAATTAGAAAGAATGCTTTCGATGTTAATAATTCTTGCAGTAGGAAAAGAGGTGACTCAATGCAAACAAGGGAAACAACCGAACGATAGTAAATCAACACTCGCACTCCATTTCGTGTGTTGTCGGTTGGGATAAAATGTCACTGGTCGTGCCAGCCGTGATGGAATAAGAATTGCTGTTAACTTAGACGACTGGGCGTGACCCAACAAAAAAAAAGGGGGGGTGAAGAACGTTCCTGCCCCCACCCGCTAAAAAAACAAACGCTGACAATATTGCATCGAGTGATAAAAAGAGAAGGCTAATATTTGTGTGTGTGTGTGTGTGTGTGTGGTAAGGAAGCATTAACCAGATCGCTCTCTCTCTCTCTCTCTCTCTCTCTCTCTCTCTCTCTCTCTCTCTCTCTCTCTTACACACACACACACATGCACACACAGTATGTCTATCTGTCTATCTGTGTGTGTGTGTGTGTGTGTGTGTGTGTGTGTGTGTGTGTGTGTGTGTGTGCAAAAGAGAAGAGAAGAAAAAAGATGTTCAACCTTTGCTAATTGATTAGGTTCAGTCAAGACTTTGCCTTTCTGGAGATCGGTGCTTTCAATATTAACATGCTGTCAGAAACATGCATTTTGTGTACCTTTCTGATTTTGTGACTTTCATCGCTTTATTTCTAGTAGTTTTCCTCCATGTCCCAAACGGAGTGACTGCGTGACTGGATAAGTAAATGAATGTGTGCTTGAGTGCGTGCGTGCGTGTGTGTGAGTGTGTGTGTGTGTGTGTGTGTGTGTGTGTGTGTGTGTGTGTGTGTGTGTGTGTGTGTGTGTTCGTGCCTATAGGTGTGTGCTTGTGTGTATAATGCTACTGTAGTAGAATAAAAATTTGGAGTGACAGCTTAACCATCTGGATGGGGGGTGGGGGTGGGGTATCTGAACATTATTCGGTAAAACAGATTACGATACGTTGCATTGCAAGCAGGCAATTTTGAGAGTATGTCTGATCATTTCTATGTTCCCTAAAATTAGTATCAAAACTCTCTCTCTCTCTCTCTCTCTCTCTCTCTCTCTCTCTCTCTCTCTCTCTCTCAGCAAAATGCAGGGATAGTTTCCGTCTCCCGGGTAGGGGAGACAATTTTTGCTGCCGCTGGTAGCTGTTTGCCGGATGTGGATTACAGCCGCATCAGTTACACCACTGGGTAGATTTTTCTTTATGCAGGAAGATAACCAACCCTGTGGATCGGGTCTGATTCAAAATAGGAAAGGAAAAAAAGAAAGAAAGAGACCGCGCGCGTGTGTGTGTGTGTTGTGTGTGTGTGTGTGTGTGTGTGTGTGTGTGTGTGTTGTGTGTGTGAGAGAGAATGGGCGCGTTCGAGCCTATAGGTGTGTGCTTGTGTGTATGTTTGGCAGTGAACAAATGAAACAAAAGTATGCATGTAAAACCCACATACAGCTAAGAACCCAAAATAATTATGATACAGGTTCTTTATATTTCGCCCCCGACAGTACGCACCAGGCGCTTCACAAAAGGCCGCTTAGTCCTGCGCGGTTCCCAGCCTTCTTTCCCACCGGCGGTGCTCCACCTACACCTCCTCCTCTCCTCCCCTCCTCTCCCTCGC
>CM065715.1:34830812-34833312 GCA_033310375.1 Conus canariensis
AAAATACAGAGTTTGTCAGGAGCAGGTTTCCTCCGAGTTAGGGCAGGCAGACAGATATCAAATGGAGAAGAGACAGAGAGAGAGAGAGAGAAGAGAGAGAGAGAGAGAGAGAGAGAGAGAGAGAGGCGACAAAATGAATCTGGAGAGTCTATAAGCACCAAGCTTCCTCAGAATCCGGGAAAGGGGTGAGGGTTGAAAGTTGGGAGAGAGGTTGAGAGACGGACGACTGTCAGGGAGACAGACAAACAGACAGAGAGGGAACATTTGTAGGAAGGTCTGTGTACAGCAGACTTCTGCCGTTTCCAGAAGGGGCAAGTGAGGAGGAAATGAGAGAGAATAGTAGTATCGATGACAATGTTTTATTCATTGGATAGGCCATTGCTCCTTCTGTAGGACCAGGCGAACGCAAGTACAAAGTATCAACAACAACAACAACAACTACAACAACGGGGTGGGATGAAGGGAAAGGGAGGAGGCATACTTGTCCAATCTTAAGAAAAGAAGTCTAATCGCGAACAAATGACAAACAAAAACCCAGTAACGAATCCATACACCATTATGTTTTGTAGATGACATTAACAAACACAGGGAAAAAGCAAGGATGAGGGAGGAAAAGGGGGAGGGGGGGACAGACAGAGAGAAATGAACAATCAGTAAGACAGATAAAACGAACGATTTTTCCTTAATGACTAGGCAATTCTGGTGGGGGTTAGGGAGTAGGGGTGGAAAATAATGAAATGACGTGTAGTATTATAGAACAAAACTAAAGTGCTGAACTTCCACAGAATAGCGTCAGCGTTGAGTCCAGTTAAATCGACCATCTTCATTCCAGCGAATTGTCTGTGACAGAACGCAAGGGGCGCACAGCTCGGTGTATCAGAACAGCTGCTTTCATTTGAACGAGGATGAGAAAGAGAGAAAAGAGGAATGTGGAGACAGTCTATGTAGAACAGAAAAGGTTTGGGGTTTTTGTTTGTTTGTTTTCGTAGGTTGTCGCGTGGTCTCGTGATGTTATGGTGGTGCTGGTGTATTGATGGTGTCCGTTGGACAGGTGGGGTAGGTGGGCGTTCCTTGGTAGGGATAGGGGAGAGTGGTATGTTTGTTGACTTGTTTTGGTTTAGTGGAAAGGGGAACGAAAGGTAAGAAGGAGGAGGGGCTCTCTTGTTTACGTTCTTTACCTCAGCTATCATTTAGGGGCTAGTAGGAAGGTTATTTTTTTGTTTAAACCGAGTGAAAACATTTGCACCATTCAAACTAAACGTCACCACCATCTGACAGGCCACAGGACACCCCACGCCCCTGCCAGGAGAGCAGTGTCACTACTGAGAGGTTGGTTGGCACCTGCACACACGTAACACAGAGCATAGGAAGACCTGGCGTTTCGTCTTCATAAAGAGTGCCGCTACCGAAAATAACCAACATTTAATGGGAGCACGCGCTGTTCTTTGTGCTTGCATTGTTATGAGGAGTTCCCGTGCTGGAAATAGTATTGATAATGGTCATTTTATATCTTACGTTATTAAATCTTGCAATGATAGGAATTGGGACAGGCGTAATCGGAACAGACATTTTTTTGAGGGAAAAATCGCTCGCAACTGAAAGTGATCAAAGTTTGACAGGAGAACAGTCACCGCAAAGACAAAAGAACGCGGCATAGAACACACCAGTTATAATGCCTATGATGCCAGAGACAGTTATTCCGTTCTCTCAATTCAGAAAAAAAAAAATCGTAAAAGAGAAAGGAAACACCGCACCAACAATAATGCTAGAAACAATATACTTCCGTCTAAATGTAGTTCAGAACGAACCAATAATAATGCCAGAGACAATATACTGTCTTCTCAATGTAGCACAAAACCAACCAGTAATAATGGTTGACAGTGGGGCTATAATGCTATCCTCTCAATACATCACCTTAGAATTGTCTCGGCATTCCTAGATCAGTAATCTAGGTCTTCCTCCCGGAATGTTGAAATCGCCTGTCTTCCTATGCTCTGAACACACACACAGACACTAAAGCCTGGTCCAGACATGGTTTTCAAACCGTCGGGTTTCGAGCGGACTGTCTATTCTACGTCGGGTTTGGCCTTTGGAGCGATCGGAGGACTACCGAGGTGCCATGTCCCTTACAACTTCCGCCCGAAATCGGGCGATTGGGCGCCCTGTTTGTGGCTGGCTTTGAAGTGGTTATGAATGGCACTTACTAAAACATAATCGTCTGACGACATTTATTTGTTAATTATCGTAACGGTTTTGCCGGGACTGGTCCGTGGGCTGGACTTTACTTTGCACGGTGCATTGCACTTAAAAGACGAACACCTTTTCACCTTGACTATTTAATGTTTTGTTTGTTTGTTTTTAGCTGCGGGAAGCCTGTTTGTAGACGGTCGCATGCAACTCTGTGTGTGTGTGTGTGTGTGTGTGTGTGTGTGTGTGTGTGTGTGTGTGTGTGTGTGTGTGTCTGTAAACCAGATCCTCTTCTCTCTCTCTCTCTCTCTCT
>CM065715.1:34838312-34850812 GCA_033310375.1 Conus canariensis
AAAGACGCCACGCACGTCCACCCGCAGAGGGCCGTGTCCAACCCCATCTACATCGAGTCCGTGGAGAAGGGCGTCCCCGAGGAGAAGGTCGCCGTGGTGGCGTCTGCCACGGACAGCATGAAGCTGCTGGCCAAGAACAAGACGGATGATCAGAAGACCGTGGGGCACTCCGACAACAGCAACAGCACGCCTTCCGTTCCGGCAAACCCGCCAGGGGGCGTCTCTTCTCCACCACCTGCCTCCACAGTAGCTGCAGCCACCATCTCCTCCTCCTCCTCCCCTCAGCACTATAACTACCAGGGCGACATTTATGCCGTGCCCAACAAAGAAGCCGGCGGGACCCGTTCCGGAGTGGCCCATCCTTCCCCGGCCCAGGGAGTGGTGGCGACTGTCCCTGACCAGTCCGTAGGGACAGATCCCGTGACCGCTTCCGTCGGGAAGAGCAGGATCCTTCATCCCGGAGAACCATCCGGGGACGTTGAAGATCCCGTCGACCACATCTATCAGGAGGTGGGCGACCTCCGTGACCACGACCCTTCCCAAGCCCACAGTTCTCCGTACCAGGAGCTAGGCGAAGTGGTGAGTCACAGCCAGGACAAAGCAGTGTCTGCGGCTAGCACGGTGATGGTGGTGGTCGCCGGGCCCGGAAGCGCGGGGGACGCTGACGAGGCGGCTCGTGCCTCCGGTGAGGCGGCGGTGGGGAGTGAGGTGGCCGCTGCCTCCGCCGTGAGGTCGGTGGGGGAGGCTGGTGGTGCCAGCGGACAGACGGAGGATCGGCCGGCCAGGAGGAAGCTGCAGGAGCAGTGGAGCACGGACACGGAGGGCACGTCGGACGACCTCACCAGAGCGGGTAGGTTTCTCTTCTTGCCTTCTTTTCGTGTGTGTGTGTGTGTGTCTATTGTGTGTGTGTGTGTGTGTGTGTGTGTGTGTGTGTGTGTGTATCTGTCTCTGTATGTGTCTGTGTCTGTCTCGTCTGTCTGCCTCTGTGTGGTGTGTGTGTGTGTGTGTGTGTGTGTGTGTGTGTGTGTGTGTGTGTGCGTGGCGTGCGTGCGTGCGTGCGTGTGTGTGTGTGTGTGTGTGTGTGTGTGTGTGTGTGTGTGTGTGTGTGTGGTTTTGTAATCTGATAAGTTTAGAATGAAATCCTCTTAATTAGCCGGCAGCATAGCCATAGCTCTTTCTTCTTCTTCTTCTTCTTTTTTTTTTTTAATTAAAAGCTTGTTTCTCTTCTACGATCTCTGCGTGAACTCTTAAGGTATTGCGAAAGCTTACTCAAGAAAAAAAAATCCGGCCCCCTCAGGCTTTTTCGGTATTGCTGAATTGTTTTTATAGTTTTACAGCTTAAAAAAAAAGTAAAACAGTATTTCGGAGGATATGTCGCAGTTCTCTCTCTCTCTCTCTCTCTCTCTCTCTCTCTCTCTCTCTCTCTCTCACTCTCTCTCTCTCAGTTCCGCCTGACGTCAAGAGAATTGAGCTTTTAAAAGACGATTTTTTTTTTTTTTTTTTTTTTTTTTGTTGTTGGATAGCCGGATGTATATGAACAGGGGGCTCTACTCGGATACAACGACTCCGCTCGGTCAGGATGAGTTAGCAAACATTCCAGCGTGTACCCAGTACAATGCCCATCGGTGGTGACGTACTACAGTGTTCCGTGGACACGACTATCCCTAGGCTGTTTTCTCACCTTTTTGTTTTGGTGGGAGGGGGGGGGGGGGGGGGAGGAGAGGTGGTGGATGAGTGTGGTGGGTGGGTGGGGGGCGGGGGTGAGGTGTTGTGTGGGGGGGTTGAGGGGTAGTTTAGTAAAGGGAATGGCATGTGGAATATCTGCTCAACTGATAGGATATCTTTACGTCAGCCAGAACGGGTGCAGGTTATCTGAACAGCAGGACAGGGGGTGGTGGTGGGGGGTTAGAAAATGTACACAGGTGGGCCGTCCGTGATTATTATCATTAACACTGTCGTCCATCTGAAATGGTTTGCATTGGCCGTGTGGGTGAGAAAAAAAAAGTTTTGAAAAATTTCCGATTGGGATAGGGAGGAAGGGGCGGGCGGGGGGGAGGGGGATAGGTGGAGGGGGTGTTTAGAATCCGATCCATGAAAAAAGCAACCAAACTAAAACCGGATAGACCAGGACTGTGCGTAACAGTTCAAACTCGCTCTCATATATTGCTAAGGCACGAGGTGTCAGATGAGTCTAGTTGATCCAAAACAAAAAAACAAAAACTGCTCATGATCGAAGGATCATCGGTTCAGTCCCAGTATGCTACACCCAACTTTGAGAAAACGTGCTGTGTGGGAGCCAATACCAGTGCAGACCCCAACCCTCATTATGTTCCAAGTAATAGGGCTTGTTGTTGCTCATTCGTCCTGTCAATTATGAAGGTATTCTCTTTATTTGTTTCTGAAATAAAAGTTATTTAAACCAAGTAATAGTCGTAATGATAGTGATAATGATAATAATAATGATGATAATGATAATAGTAATACAAATAACAACAACGATCATAACAATAAACGCAACAGCCTTCCATGCATGCTGTGCCCGTGAGATCGCCAGGGGTCTCTTTCTGTACATTTCCACAGTCGACCGGAAGTTCTGTGCGAGTAACTTCCTCTTTTCTGTTGCTCTCTTTGACAGTGCCTTTTAAATTCGTTCTCTACTGTCATCTCACTCTCTGTGGGCCATTCTCCTGCCATTTTTGGGAAACTCTCATGAATTTTTTTTTTTAATCTTATAGCAGTTTATGGCATGCCAGTTTTCTTGTTGTTATATGACAAATAGGTAATGAACTTGCTGCATACTGCCCAGAGCGGACACCAGCTGCCCATTCTATTGGGTCTGTTTTCCCAGGTGGCTTTTTTTTTTAATGTGTACTGCGGCATTGAAACTTTCTTTTTGTACTTTTCTTTTAAACAGAAAACAAGGGTATGCGTGGCACTCTCGGCATAGCTAATTTTATAATTATGCCCTCGCCTCAGACGTCATTAGGTTTACCTATCATGGCATAACCGCTTATGTTGCTTATTTCTTTTTCTTTTTTTTTCTTTTTTTTCGATGGTCTGACTGTTCTGCAACGTGTAGTTTTGTTGGGTTTTTTTTTTTCTTGTGTTAGTTTGATAGCTCTAAAAAGGCTCATTGTGATCGGCCGGACTATTCTTAAACTTGAAATTTGCACGCACATTAATTAACTCTCATTCCGTTCTTCGTAAGAGCCAGCCATCATTCGGCAGCGGGACGGATGACGTGAAAGAAAACGGTAAATGAAAGTGCGCACTGGCGTGGTGCGTGTGTGTGGTGTGTGTGTGTGTGAGCTAAATGTACCAAGGAAAGCATTCTCGACTACCAAACATGCTTCTGCTGGCAGTATTGTCGTGACAAACTTTCTTCCACAGACACAAAAGAAAAAATCAATACACGCAAGTAGACCCACAGAAGAAGACAAACATCCCCGAAAACAGATTATGGGTACCTTAACTGTGGGGTAAGAAACGGTCACATACGCAACAAGCAAACAAAATTATAAAATGATAATGATGATAATAATAATAAATGAATTAAAATCGTCTCAAAAATGGCGAACCTCGAAGTTTAAGCAATGAGCGCGCGCGCGCGCGCGCGCGCACACACACACACACACACACACCACACACACACACACACACACACAAAGGTAGCAGCAGCAGCTTGCTTCTCAGGGGAGAGCACTGTTTCGAAATCAGCCTTATTGTGTCGTGTCATGTGTTGACGAAGGGTCTCCCACAAGGATGTGGTACGGGTAAAAATGCGTACCATAAGCGTGTGTATGTCGTGTCACGTCCAAGTATTTTTGTTCGTTGACGTCAGTTCGTTGTTTTGACATCACAGCCGAATAGAAGTGGCAATCACGGCGCTGCTTGTGGCGTGGATTACTGTGCAAACATTCCGTGCAGGACTCTGAACTCTCTTTTTCGCTGTGTGTGTGTAAGAAGAGAGAGAGAGAGAGAGAGAGAGAGAGAGAGAACATTCCTTACAAACTCTCTCTCTCTCTGTGTGTGTGTGTGGTGTGTGTGTGTGTGTGTACAGACAGACATGCTTCATATTTGTTTATCTTCATAAACGCCATTTTCGCAGTACATTCATTTGATTCCTCTGTTCCTTTTGTACCTTTTGAACTCCTATAAGAAGTAAGAACAGAAAGAAAAAAAGCAAAAATCCAGGAATAGTGTTCTTTTGTTAAAATCGCCCTGCCCTCGAAAACACTGGGTTTGGGGGGGGGGGGGGGGGGGGGGGGTCCCCCTTTTTTTTTTTTTTTATAGATTCCCGTCGTGCGCTGTGTCTGTCACAATCGAAGCCTGCAATTAAAGCCCATCTTTTTCCGTAACTGCTCTGGTTAATTTCTCATGAGATGAACATTCATTCATGTTCTCGAATCGATGCACTTACGTTTTTGTATTACTGACTAGACATCAATAAAATAAGCAACCTTGATGTGAAATGACTTCAGATTTGATACCTGCTCTCATTCACTGCATGGTCTTAAGGTCAGTTCTGTTGTTCTTTTGGTGTGTGTGTGTGTGTTTTTTTTTTTTTTTTCGAAAAGCCTCTTCTTCTGGTTAACAAATATTCCACTTTCTTGCGACCTTTCACCTCGAAGGCGTGAAAATTTGCAAAGGCCTATAGATACGCATTACTCAGTCTCTTAATTGAGTCGAAGCTGGTGACTCAAGAACTGTATGAAGCCTTTCTTCTTCTTCTTCTTCTTCTTCTTCTTCTTCTTCTTTTTTAATTGCTCACGGTCTGGGTTCGTGATGAATCTGTTCTAGTTGCAGATTCGTCGTTTACATACGATTCACCTAACGTGTGAAATTTATCAGGATGTTATAAACGTAAAGATAGCCTTCCCCGTCAGAGCAGATGATCACATCTAGTTCAGTTGTTTAGAGTGCAAGAGATCGTTGGTTCGAGCCCCATATCAGCCACCTTTTTTTTTCTTTCACAGATTTCTTAACTGTACCCCCCTCTCTCTCTCTCTCTCTCTCTCTCTCTCTCTCTCTCTCTCTCTCTCTCTCTCTCTCTCTCTCTCTCTTCAATACACTTTCATACAGCAATTATATGATTTGACAATCAAAATGTGGCCCATGTATCTTTGCACTTACTAATTATTGAGCATTCTCAACAGAACTCACAATGTGTAGGGGGCAATGGATAGAGCATCTGCTGTCTCTCTATCTAAGGCACAAGGTTTGAGTCCCCTTTGCTGTGCAGCTTTCTGCAAGGTGTAATCCAGGTTGTACCGTGGGAACGGGGGCTCATTTTGTCATTTCACCCCTGAAGAGCACCAGGTATGCGACTTATTGATAGAGTTAAACACACACACACACACACACACACACACACACCACACACACACACACACAACACTCACTCTCTCTCTCTCTCTCTCTCTCTCTCACACACCAACACACACACACACACACACACACCACACACACACACACCACCACTCTCTCTCTCTCTCTCTCTCTCTCTCACCACGCCACACACACACACACACACACACACACACACACACACACACACACACACACACACACACACACTTCAATGTTCAACGATTGTGAAAATGAGCTCAAGAGTCCTTCACGATTGAAAACCGATTTTCTCCCGGTGGAGATGTTCATGCATGCATGTAACAGACCACTTCAGCTCCGACGCCGTCGGACGGTGAACTTTTGTCCGAAGGGCTCTTCACGCACAGCCCTACTGGGGGAGAAGCCGGAGGTGATTTGTCCAAACGAGCATAGAGCCACAGCGCCGGTTCCCCCAGTCAGCTGTTCACGGCTCCTCGATGTGGGTTTGGGAACAGTCCAGGATGGTGGTTGGGGTGGTGAACGCTTCCCCCCCCCCCCCCCTCCCCCCCCCCCCCCCCCCCCCCCCCCCCCCCCCCCCCCCCCCCCCCCCCCCCAAACCTGTATGTGTGGTTCGCAGCATTTGCTTTTTAGGCATTTCACCCGCTCTGTTTATCAGGAGTCTCGTGCTGTTTTTACTTGCAGCCCAGGAGAGCGCTTCCATTTGCGCACTGGCGCGTAGGTGTTTTGTTCCTCGTGTGTTTACACACACACACAAACACACACACACACACACACACACGCACACACGCAGGCACGTGTGTGTGTGTGTGTGTGTGTGTGTGTGTGTGTGTGTGTGTGTGTGTGTGTGTGTGAGCTAAATGTACCTAGGAAAGCATTCTCGACTGCCAAACATGCTTCTGCTGGCAGTATTGTCGCGACAAACTTTCCTCCACAGACACAAAAGAAAAAAAATCAATAAACGCAAGCGGACCCACAGAAGAAGACAAACACACAGAGAAGCTATTTATTTCTCTGTTTATCATTTTCTGTAAACATTTCACTGACAGCAAACAAGCCAACAAAATATGCAGGATGAAAATTCAGGGCCCCAGCTGAATGCGCCCGTGCGAGTGTAACTGAGGGTTTTGAAGTCAATGTGCCCACCCACCACCCCTTGCCCCGCCTCCCCGTCCCCCTTCCCCAACTTCCTCTTCCTTGTTAGCAGTTCGAAGGCTTCTCTGTTCTCCCCCCCCCCCCTCCCCCCTCCATGCCGTCTTATCTCAGTCGGTCACACAGCCCACTCGTGGTTCTTTTGTCGTGTTGTTTAGATCAGTCTGTCAGACTGGCGACAGGACAGACAGGTGGGGGGGGGGGGGGGGGGGGGGGGAGCCCTAACGCTGGTCGGCCTTTGGTATCGGGGATACCTGGGGCCGCCAGGAGAATGTGGGACACGTGGCCATAAGATGGCTTCTTGATCTCTTAGATTCCAACCGCCTCACCCTTCCTTTTTTGATTTTGGAGGGGGGGGGGGGGGGGGGAGGAAGGGGAAGGAGGGAAGTGGCGTGGCAGGGAAAGATGGGAAGGGCAGTCTTCGTCTTGTCGAATTCCTGTGTTGTTTTGACTCAAATCAAGGAAATAGCCGTAGCATCATCTTCATCATGCTCATTCGCAACTTATCAGTACATGCACACGCACACGCAGGGAGAGAGCGCGCGTGTGCACACACACACACACACACACACACACACACACACACACACACACACACACACACGGCTTGGATGCATACGCTAATACTCATCTCAATTGCCTGTCCTGTCATCCGCCCCATGTACATGGAAATATTCTCCACAGCCAATTTCTGACGCCTTAGATGCATCTCTCTGGATTTTGACGTTTGCAGCCAGCGATTAGAAAAAAACGAAAAGTCGTTTTCCCACATGGCTGCAACAATTTACATTCCTTAAAATGAGGCCGTAGAGACAGCTGAAAAATACCCACCCATCCACTCTCGTCCTCTCCTCCCCTCTCCCCAGCCAGAACCTGAAATATAGAGAGAAAAAATTCAATAACAGACCACCAGTGATACTGACTCATGGTCCTAACAAATCCATCTATTCACCTCTGACTTCAGAAGAAAAAAAAACAAAAAAAAAGATCTCTCTCTCTCTCTCTCTCTCTCTCTCTCTCTCTCTGTATGTGTGTGTGTGTCACCACACACACACACACACACACACACACACACACACACACACACACACACACACACTGGCGCACATGGCACTAAACACTTCAGCCAGACGAACCACGCTATTCATAACCAGAAATGCATCAGAACGGGGAAAGTGCACTCCCCTTAAGCTGAGGTCCTACTCCGAAGGGAAACGTCCTGGATTAGAAAGCTAAAGACACTTCCCTCCGGGGCTGAACAAACAGTCTCGAGCGATCGGCCGTGCAAGGCTTAGCCCCTGTAGTAGAGGAGTTGGTGACTATGTGCAAAAACCAGCGCTTGAATAAGCAGCAGTGGGGTGTTTGGACATTACTATTCCTGCGAAAACGTCGGAACCGTACAAGGCTAACAGCAGCAGATTTGGGGAAGAGATTGATTGATACCTTGGGCTACGTCACACAACTGAAGGGAGCGCTGATTTGTACCGGAGAACGCGTGGTTTGATTTGTTTGGGAAAGGAGCTCAGAGAGCTGACACTCGCGCGCCTGTGTGTGTTGTGTGTGTCCGTCCGTCCGTGTGTGTGTGTGTGTGTGTGTGTGTGTGTCCGTCCGTGTGTGTGTGTGTGTGTGTCCGTCCGTGTGTGTGTGTGTGTGTGTCTGTGTCTGTGTGTGTGTAACAGGAAGGGGAAGGGGGACGCGAAGACTAGTGACAAAGAAGTGAGACGTTTCAATAAAATGAGAGAGAGAGAGAGAGAGAGAGAGAGAACTATCCACGAGGTGAAGAACACAGGGCATGAAAGCAAATTCACGGTGCTTACTGCTAATGAATGGTTATACTTCATGACAGCTTCTCTGTGTTTATTTTGTCTCATGCAGTTGCCTCAAGCCCCATTCGCTTTCAGCTGCCAGGGGACATGTGTGCCATAGTGACTGAAAAGTATCTGAAGCTGTACACCCTTGGTCACAACAGCGCACCCCTTTCTACGTGAGCTCTCTCCTTAGCACTCACGTGTTTATCAACATTCCAACGTCCACGTTAGCGTGAGGCTATGAACGCCTTTCTGGCCCCCTTCTCCCTCCATCCCCCCCTCCCCTTCTCCCTCCATCCCCCCTTCTCCCTCCATCCCCCCCTTCCCCGTCCGTCCCTCCCCCGTCCGACCCTATCCTTCCCCCCTGGCCTGCACCCCTCCCCCATTCTCTTCACACCACACACACATATACAGACACTTGCGCGTGCGCGCTCAAGCACGCCCGCACGCATGCACCACACACACACACACACACACACACACACACACACACACACACACACACACACACACACACACACCACGCGCGCGTGCAAAGGCCTGCATGAATGTTTGCATGAACACACACACACACACACACACACACACACACACACACACACACACACACACACACATGTGAACTTGCGTCAACACCTGCATGAAAACACACACACACACACACACACACACACACACACACACACACACACACACACACACACACACCACATCGGGTTCGTGTTCTTGTGTTCAAGACTGCATTCCATGCTTTATTTCTCATCTTCTCTCCTTCTGGTGTGGTTGAGTGCACGTCACTATTCATTGTAATGCTTGCGTGAGCTTTAGACCAAAAAGTCCCCGGAGGGAGGTGAGGTGAGCTCGCCAAAGATTTTGGAATAAGAAGGAAAAACAGCTTATTCTATTTGTGTTATGCTCTCTCTCTCTCTCTCTCTCTCTCTCTCTCTCTCTCTCTCTCTCTCTCTCTCTCTCTCTCTCTCTCTCTCTCTGTGTGTGCGCAGAACAAATGACAGGTGGGGAGAAACAAGTGCGGACTAACATTTCCACCGTGATTAAATGTACATATAATCCGGTGCGTCCACAGATTGCATGTACCCATTTTGAATCGTCCTCTCCCCCTTCACGCACTCACGGTCTGTATATCGACCACAACGTTCACCCTTTCGTCCGGTCACATCATGCTGACTGAACTGTGATTGTGCCGGGAAGGAAAGGAGGAGAGGGTCCGTGGGTTTGAACCCTGACAGCTGTTGATGGATAAAGGTTGGGGCAGGATTTGCCCCATCTCTCAAGTCAACTCACGAGCAGACCGGTAGTGTTGTAAACTCCCCCTTAAGTCGCCGCAGTAGGTGAGGCAATGCGGCTTGAAAAGAGTCCAGTAATCTTGGTCAGTGTTCGGCAGAGTGGCGAAAACTATTGCCAGGTGAGGGTTCGAATCTCCCTGTCGGATCGACAGATAAAAAGGCAACAAAGTTGTCTTGTTTATCAATGTGACCTCGTGTGGTAGTGGGTATCTAACTTTGAGGCACTCAGACCGCTGCAGATGTTGCGGTGGAAGGAGGTCATTGCGATGGGGTTCTACTTCCTCATGTTCCTGAAGGGCGGCCACTCTGTTCAACTCTAAAAGTCTGCGCCCTGGTAGTGCAGGTGTCCCCAGTGGGGTCTGTCAGGGCAGGTGTCGGTGGCAGTGTCCACTTGCAGCTCTTGAGGCTGACTTTCAGTGTGTTCTTCCGTCTCAAGAGAGGTCACTCTACCTGAGGAAACATGTCATAACCAAAAAAAAAGAAAAACCCCAAAAAGTGCATCAGGATCTTTGGAGAGCTGCTTGGCGATACAAAACAATCCCCTGCCCTGTTGACTCGCCCAAATCAGCGATGCAATACATAATTCAGCAGTGCCATGAAAAACCTGCGAATAACTCACGACTGACGAGCGCTCAGTCTATCTCAGTACCTTCCGTACCACCTGATGGGCATTGGGCAACACGATAATGATGGTGTTTAATTGAAACAACAAGTCAGCCATCTGAGGTGGAAACGTGAGGTTTTAAACGAGCCGGGAAGACGAAAAAGTGTGAATAAGAAAAAAAGGGAAGTAACCTGTGCTCCAAGGACGAAAGCGTTACGAGCCCATACCTGTAAGCTAATACTGCTTACGGCGCCAGTGTGCCGAGCACAGATGCGGACTCCGGACACAGAGAACAAATAAGGAAACCTCCTCCCAATAACCGATGAAGGAGGAAGCTTTTCTTCCGTTTGTTCTGTGTGTGTTGTGTCTTTATTTGTGCCGGTGAGTTGTACCGCAAATAGCGTTAGTTCGGAGTTAGGGGCTAGTCATTGTTTCATCATGGAAGCAAGATTTGCTTCCCTTATTTGATGGGAGTTACAAACCAGAGAGTATTTCTGTGTAAAAAGTGACCCCAGCAGGTTCAAGTGTCAGAGAGGCACGCGTCACTAAGATCCCGGGAATAAACGCCAGAATTCGCCTGTTCAAGCTCTTAACATCTAGCTGTTTGTTCCCAGATTGAAACTCTGGATGGAATCGTAGAAGCGTTAACTGCAGGGCAAGTGGTCTTTACAATCTGCATCACTGCTGAGTATGGGAACGTAGCCTACTTGCTAACTGCAAGAGCCGGCAATAACTGCTTTCTCTGTTTTCTCGAGATAAATAATCCTGAGAAAACGAATAAAAAGAAAGAAAGGATGATAATGGCTTTTTTCTCTCTGTTTTCCTGAGGAAAAGAATGCATAATCCTGCGAGAAAACATATAATAACGAAGTCAGTTATGATCACTGTTATTCTTAAAGATCACACTTTTTTCCCGTTTTCCTTACGATGACAACTGTTTTCCCTAGGAGGATTATTATTTTCTCCGTTATCTATAGGATAATAACTTTTTCCCGTTCATCCTTAGGATAATAATTGTTTTCCTTGTTTACCTAAAGACAACTGTTTTTCCCGTTATCCTTCAGCCGATAATTGTCGTCTTCCTTAGGATTATGAGGGCGGGTGGGTTAGCGGAGGGAGGAACAGGGAAAAGGGGGGGAGGGGAAGTGGTAGGAGGGAGGCTGGGCGGAGGGGGGGGGGGGGCTGAGACATGCTTGACCTCTATGCCTTTGTCCACTACACTGGCTGGTCAGGCCTAGGGCTTCAGTATCAGACGTGTTCATGTAATCCATCGATTTGCCCCGACTGCGTGACCTAATCGTCGTCGGCAGTGGATGAATAATTCAATCGATCGATAATTTCACTTTCAGATCATCTGTTTCCAGATCCGCTGCACTGATAAATGTTGTATGCGAGTAGCAGAAGTGGGGGACATAGAGCGCTGGACTTTGTATTCTCTTTCTCTCTCTCTCTCTCTCTCTCTCTCTCTCTCTCTCTCTCTCTCTCTCTCTCTCTCTGAATGTTTATATGCATGCATGTGAGTGTGCCCCGCGCACGTACCTCTGCGTGTATGATGCGTGTGTGCGTGCATGCTCACGTGTGAGTGTACATGTGTGCTTGCGTGTGCGTGCGTGCGTGCGTGTGTGTGTGTGTGTTGTGTGTGTGTGTGTGTGTGTGTGTGTGTGTGTGTGTGTAGTTGCTTTCCTTGTTCATACTTTGTTATCAATATTTTCCTAGTAAAATTTACTGAATATTGATTTTCTTACCCGTACGTTGCTGTCTCTATGGGTTGCAGGCAAACACATCAGTGTGACAGCAGAAGCCTTCGAGTTTCTCGATACGTACCTGTCGGATGAAGACGGGGCAGAGATCAGCAGTCCTCCCAAATCTCCTGTCTTGACAGGTAAGGGATATAACACATACAGGTACTTACACAACTGGCAAATATTCAAGCGTATGTTATCTATGGTGACAGTTATTGTGCTGTTTCGTGTGCATCGTCTGGTAAAATGTGGTGAATTTTTGTTGGATGTTGCCTTTATTACCTGATTCTCCAGCCTTGTAATCTCACGTCTACGAACGACATGCAGGAAAACAGAAACCTGTGCATCCAGTATCCGCTCCTTTACCGTCATATCCTAGGACTGTTTGCTCATGTAAAATATTGAGAACGCTAACATATGGTAAGTCACACGATTTCAATAAATCGTCCTGGATGTTTTGACGGGAAAGAAAGCACCAAACACAGTTAACAAACAGAAATACTAACCAACACGTGTCTCTCTGACGATGTGTAACAGCCGGAAT
>CM065715.1:34858312-34945812 GCA_033310375.1 Conus canariensis
GACACATCCGTTTAAGGTAAACAGTCCTTCCTTCAGCATGAAAATGATTCAGCAAAGATTCGTCGACATTTTCAAAAGAAAAAATAAAAGAATGCGAAAAACAGCAACTTGAATGGAAATGTATGTGCGTTCACGAAGGTTGAGAGGGCACACACACAAATACACGCGCACACAAGCGCGGAGACACAGAGAGAGAGAGAGAGAGAGAGAGAGAGAGAGAGAGAGAGAGAGAGAGAACAAAACATGAACAGAATAAAAATTTGATCTTTTTATCCCCCCCCCATTTTCGGCGACCCACATCACCTTCCTCAGTTGACTTTGGTTATTGGTGTTTAGCTCACAAATAACTGTGACATGCACCCAGCCATACAAGATTCCATCAGAACGCAAACTCACGGGTGTGTGTGGTGCGTGTGTGTGGTGCGTGTGTGTGTGTGTGTGTGTGTGTGCGCGCGCGCGCGCGCGCGTTTAAAGGGGAGTAGAGGAAGGATGGGGAGAGGGGAGGGAGAGAGCAGGGGCAGCGGAAAGGGTGTACACAGTCACGTGTGCTGTGAGGAAGCTGAAATGTTCGTAAACACGCATGTGTGTTCAGGTGAGAGCTCGCACATAGATGAAGGCGCATTATTGTGTGACAGAATGTGCGAACTGGTGCAAGTAAGTATAAAATCATTCTATATGGGTGTGGGTGAATGAGGGTTTGAATGCTTGAAATGCATCGCGCGCGAGCGTGTGTGTGTGTGTGTGTGTGTGTGTGTGTGTGTGTGTGTGTGGAGGGGGGGGGGGGGAGCATGCGTGTGCTTGTATGTGAGTTGTGCATGTTTGCGTATGCCTGATGGTGTGTGCATGTGAGTATGAGCTGGTACAATGTGCGCGCGAGTGCGAACGTGCGCGAAAATGAAAGGATGGGTGAACGGACGGAAGAGATGTTGGGGGGGGGGGGGGGGGGGGGGGGAGGTGTAGGCTATACTCAACCGTCAGAACATGATGTCAGTCTAAAATTAAACCGTGTCCAGTGAAATTTGACTCGGTTCTCGACTCATCAGCAACAATTCCTACTAAATTACTTGCACCAGGGTTCAATCAATATACAAGAACCATTAAAAAGCCACTTTTGTCCAATCCAACTTTTGCACTCCGCCCCCGAGAGAGAGAGAGAGAGAGAGAGAGAGAGAGAGAGAGAGAGAGAGAGAGAGAGAGAGAGAGAGAGAGATTCCCTGCTATCGCTCGCTTAATCACACACGCACCGGATTTGTACGTGAAAGTGGCACTAAAGTACTCAAGAATCCAAGAAAGGAACTGATCTTGTGACAAACATGTTCTATGCCCTTGATTTTAAACCTGTCTATGAGATAGTGGCATAGCAGTATTCAAACACTTAGGAAATGAATTTTGATAAAAGTTTCCCGTGCCCTTCATTTCATGCGCGTTGTCCTAAAACGGCGTCCTGGTGCTAGAAGTCCGTTGTACCTCGCTGAAACACAACCGTCATCACGCGCAGTTTGTCTTGTCTTTCGCACAACTTCATATACTGCTCTTGCATATCAGCTTGCCTTGCAAACAACTTCAATGCACGCATTCACATCATGTCGTTCAAAACACCCTTGCTTCACACACCCTGACTCATATTCCAACACATACATAATAAAACTGTGAGCAAAGATTCAACTGGGAACAGTCCAGCCGGCGGGCCTGAACACCAGAACTGCCGATGCTTAGAGGTGCCCGGGCCCTTTCGTAGTCCTACTAATCTCTGCTGTCCCCCCCTTATCCCCCCACCCCCTTTTTTTGTACTCCAAAGGATCTTTCACAAACAAGGTACATTTGAAATATTGTTTATTTATTTATGCATTCATTTCATTTCCTTTTTTTTTTTTTACGCCACAGGATCTTTTACAAACAAGGTACTTTTTAATGTTCTGTGATTATCTCCTTTTTTCTTTCTTTCTTTCTTTTTTTTTAATTTTGACTCCAAAGGATCTTCTACAAACGAGGTACTTTTTAATGTTCTGTATTTATTTATGTAGTTATTGTTTTATTATATTTATATGTATGCATTCATTTCATTTTCATTTCACACTACTTTCTTCCTTTTCATCCTTTCTTTCTTCCTTTACATTTTTTTAACCCCCCCTCCCCTATATACGTCACCCCCGTCCCCACTCTTGCCACCTCTCCACTCCACCCTCTCTTGTCTTTCGTCCATCTTTAACTTCATTTTAGTGCTTTATGTCATCGTTCTTACCCGTGACGTTTCCTGAGAACGATGTTTTAATCGCCAGTTCACTTTGAAGAAGGCTCTTGAGTCGAAACGTCGTGTTCTTTTTCTCCCAAAGGATCTTTTACAAATAAGGTACTTTTTAGTGCTCTGTGTTTTACCTTTAAGAACCAGCAGTCACACTTTAACTTCAGTGGATTAAAACAAAACAAACCTGCAAAACACCACCACAAGTCTCTCTCTCTCTCTCTCCCCCTCCCCCTCCCACACCTCCACCCTCCCCCGTCCCACATAATTCATTCCTCCACTGAACCAGTGAGAAGTTCTACTCAGTTGACAACGCGTTGGCCTACTTACTAACTGGGCTATCAGAAAGAATGGCCGCCATGAGCCGAGAAGACAACTCGTTGGCCTACTTACTAACTGGGCTATCAGAAAGAATGGCCGCCATGAGCCGAGAAGTGGGAGGGATTCTCTGGCCGTGAGTGTAGACCTGAACTGTTTTCACTGTGTTAACTTTGTATAAAGCAAACAACTCAAAATTAATAGCAACATGTTTCAACTCGACATATCAATAAAATATAACCTTCCACAAGATCGATTTACTGAGTAGCGATCAAATAGGCCCACTTAAAAGAAGGTTCATCATTTTCTGTTTCTAACTGGAAAAATTACAAGTTTATCATACTCAGTTTGTGGTAAAAAGATGCACATGACCTCTAACAGTTCTTTTACCCAGTTCCCAATATTAAATTATAATCCGTGTAAAATCTGATATTTCCCCTTTTGATGGTGAATTTTAAAGTTCCCGGTCTCGACATGTGACTATGTGCAAAAAGGGAAGTAAATGCACCACAAAGAAAATGCGTAATTTGAAGTAGCATCCCCTGAAGTATACGAAACGAAGCCTGTGGAATTTTGCTTAGCTTTTTCCAATGGGGGTTTCTGCGCTTGCGCTATATGACCAAAAAGTTGTTTTGTGAAGAAAATGGCGCTTACAGTGAATGATTCCGTTCATCGTTATACAAAGGTGAACTGATTCATCGATGTTCTGCCGTTGGGATAACTGTTGGTTTGGAACCATATTACAGGTAAATAGCTAAGGACAGACGTAACACTGCTCCGATTTGTCAATCGGAGATGTGTCTTTCTTGCAGCACCGGACAAAAGTTTGTAAACAAGATTCTCTCTCACTCGATTCGACAGTCGTCTAATGTGACTTTCAATGATTCACTCACATTGCCAGATTTTTAGTCAGACGACAATAAAATTTAAAGTAGCCAAGTATTTTGTCTTATCTCTTGTGTTTTTGCCACAGCTTTGCCTACTGAAGAGACTTGATCGTGATGGTACACTGCTGTCTTTTCTGGAATTCAGACCTTTCTTTGTGACATTTATCGCAGAGGCAGTTTCAGAAAAAGGAAGAAAGAAAACTTTATTTAGTCTGTTACTTATTTGAGTGACTGAAAATCAGCCCGCGCTGTCCCCTCCCCTGCCTCCCCCCCCCCCTCTCTCTCTCTCTCTCTCTCTCTCTCTCTCTCTCTGTCTCTCTCCACCCATCCAGACCGCCAGTGGTCGTAGCGTTCACCCGTAGACTGAAGTTAAACAGAGGTGAAAAAAAAAAATCAGAAAGAGAGAGAAAAAAAAGTGCATAAATACACACAAGTTAATTGGGCATTTGTGAAAACAGGTATGTTTTTAGCAGTTTAATTTAGACCATGAAATAAAAACCTAGTTGAGAGGTTGAAGGCATGTGATGTATGTTGATAAAGGAGAACTAGATCATGGAAGGTGACCAGAGGTCGGGAGATGGAGACTGTTCTACACTGCTTACCCACCACTTAACTGCTTCAACCATTGCAAATAAAGTGTGAATTGGTACACTCTAGTGAATTTACTTGCAATTCACAGACACGGATAAAAGGGAAGTAAACGCCCATTGTACCACTTAATTTTGAAAAATGATGAACAATTTTATTGTTGAATTTGGAGGTTCACAAAGTACACTTGTTCTTTCCCAAAAGGAATAAGCAAGCACAATTAACATCAACCAATAGGTGTGCAGGAACATAGCTACAGTACTTCTTGCTACTAGTATTAAATAGACAATTTTTTTTAATACAGTTGGAATTATTCAGTCAATAGATTATTCATGAGGTATACTTTTGTAGTTTCATACTTTGCCTGATGCTCAACGACAAAGAAGTTGCATGTACAATGGACAGCATGATTGGTTGAACTTGAAGTAAACTGTTGCACAAGATTTTTGCACACCTGTAGATTCTCTGAGTCAGAGGATAGTTCAGGATGAGAAAAGATGCTTGTCTTCTATCTCACCTTTTTTCTTTCTTTTTTTTTTTTTTTAACCATTTTTTTTTTTTTTTTTTTTTTTTGGGGGGGGGGGGGGGGTCCCTTTTTAAAAAGTCAAGAAATTGGTTATCATCATTCTCTTTCTCTCTCCACATGAATTTGCTGCAGTAATTCATTCATGATGATCATGATAAGGTATCAGTGTCAGTAAATCAGTTTTTGATTGTGCACACATATACGTACATGTATACATGTATGTGCACACACACACACACACACACACACACACACACACACACACACACAGAGTCTCTCTGTCTCTCTCTCTCTCTCCTCTCTCTCTCTCTCTCTCACACACACACACACACACACACACACACACACACACACACACACACACACACATGCACGCACGTGTGTGCACACGCACACACACCACACACACACACACACACACACACACACACACACACACACACACACACACACACACACACACACACACACACACAACACAGAACTTGTAAATGGGCATATGTACACACTCATGATAAATTGACAAACACTCACAGTGCACAAAAAGTTAACCTTGAAAATGGCTCTTTTTAGCAGCACATATTGATGCAGGGATTTCAGATTGATGTCACAAAATTACAGATCTAATGCTGTCTTGTCCAAGAAATTATGGTGGACTGAATTGAAACTGGTTCCCACCTCGACAGTTTGCTGTGAATTGTATCATTGCAACAATCAGCCCATTCTGTGATGGGTGTTGGCAGGAACTTCAAAGCCAGCTGTCCTTGTTTTCTACATCTTTTGTTATTTCTTTTTCTTTTGACGAATAGTTCATTGCTTTTATTTCTAAATCTTTTGACAGAAAATTATACTTTGTAGCAGTGATAATTCTTATGCACAAATGTGTGTCTCTGACGCATAAACTTCCCATCTGATGCACTGGAATTGAGGCCAGTGTGTCATGAAAACGTACCAAAATTTACCGTGACGCTCTGATTTTCACTTTACGCATTACAGTTCTGAGCAGCGCATCACGCAAAAGGGCTTTCGTCTTGTTCGCCATGATTGAAGTTAAAAATGTAAATTTCTTCGATGTTTTAGAATTTTCCGCCTTAGAACTCTTCTCTACTGAAAACCAACAAGAGTCGTAAAAATAGACTAGGCCTGTCAAGTCTGTGATTGGACCACAAGATCGCATGATTCAGCTGAGTAGGGGAAAAGCATGGAAGACCGTAGGAGTTTCGGCTTTTCAGAATCAAAATCCGACAGGTCAGCTGTCGTGGGTGATAATCCAGCGAATGGAACAAAAGTCGAACGATCTATGCAACATGACCATTTGGGATAATTAAAATGGCTTCGTTTTGGACGTCGGAACAAAAGTCAAACGATCTATGCAACATGACCATTTGGGATCTAGTCAAAAGGGCTCCATTTTGGACGTTTGAATATGTTGCTCACAGAACAAGAATGGCCAGTCTACAGTTTCATCGTAGGTTCCAATGGGCTTCTGATGACCATGGCATGGCGATTGGGATTTGGTCATACCATGAAATATTTCAACATTGAAGGAAGTGGCTCGCGCAGTGGAAATTCTGTGATGACAATTGAAGAGGACATCCCACAAATGAAGTTTCACTGTTAAAATCTTGACAGTGTAGGTGCTCACATTTACAAATGTTAGGTGATAACACTTTAAAAACGTAAGAACACGAATGTGAATAGATAATATTTAGCACTACTAGAATGTTTTATTAACTTTATAATTATTATAAACACCTCTTTTTGTAATGTATTTCTATAGATTCTCTTTTATTTCTATCTCTATTAAAAACACCTCTTTTCTGATGTATTTCTATCTCTATTATAAACACCTCTTTTCTGATGTATTTCTATCTCTATTAAAAACACCTCTTTTCTGATGTATTTCTATCTCTGTTATAAACACCTCTTTTCTAATGTATTTCTATCTCTTTCTCTGTGCATTTATGTGTGTGAGCCAGTGAGAGCACACTCGTGTGTGTGTGTTTGCTACATTTTCTAGCAGTTATCAATACTTTCCAAACGGGCGCGGCAGAGCAACGTCACTTTCCTGCAGACGCGTGCATCACACATGCTTACAACCATTGCATATGTGCGATTTTTGCACTTTTTTATTTTATTTTACGTCTCCTGATATAAACCTAATGAGCAATTGTTTCATATCAACGGAAAGGGTAAAACGCGAACTTTGTAATGAGCATAGAATTAAATACATTTTGGGTAAAATAGCAATGCTACAGTTACGGAAACAACATTAGTAAAACATAGGAGAACACAATCTTGTTTACGTTTGTTTGGTTAGTATGACAACAGCAAATGAGGAAGAAAAGGAGCATGAAACTTCGTTCTTACTTTGAACAGATGCAGAGAAAGCCTGAGGTATTCAATATGTGTAATCCAAGTGAGTTTTTTTTTGTTTTAAAAATGAAATTAAATCATTGCACACAGTACACACTACTGTTTTGACTTCATATGATAAGATGTATGTATAAAACTATTAACACAGAGCAAATAAATCAAGCTCAGATTCTTTTCGATAAAATTGGGCACCTTTACCCCCCTCATCCAACCACTTTGCTGAACCAGTTCTAACACCACATGTCATTCTGCTTCTGCCCCATATGTTGGTGAGGCAGGAAATTCCACACTGCCTTCCCAGTGCCAGATGGGTCTCTTTGTTCGGACTACTCTGGGGTCACAAAGGTCATCACTAGTGCATGTAAACTAACCATTCAGTGGCTAGAACCCTGTTCTAAATATTTGTGGCAGCTGCATCCCATAGATGGCAGACCAGAGAACATGGGAATTTTGTATAGTTGTGCCGTCAGGGAGGTACAGCATGTCCAGGGAGTACAGCAGAGTTGCTGTCACCAGGGAACAGCTCGTCATGAACAGGTTGACTGAGTTGCCATCACTATCGGACGGCGCGGCGCGAAAAGGTTAATAGTGACCCCCTAGATATTTTTGTGACCCTCTGAAAATTTGGAAGTGAGCTTTTCGTACAGAGTCTGGCCCTCTAATTTTTAGGAAATAATTATCATTGTTGTAGTGTGTATGTTTCCCAGAACCATCATGATCCATGTCTAGAATAGTCTGCCCTGAGAGACTGTCATGTCAGCTGCGTATGAACAAGATTTCATTGGAGGTTTAAAAGACAGTTCATAAACTATAGTGTGTGCACATGGGTACTCATAATATTGTAGTCAACCTAAATTAATAGACTCTCATGAGTATGTCGATTTACAAACCTGTAGAGAGGCAGTTATTACCAATATTAGCATGGACTGTTTTAATAATTGTAGGGCTGGTCAGGACAAATGTTCTAATTAATAACAACAGATTCTGGAAACTGTGAAAAGTCCTGAGAAAGTGGAAGGGCCGTTTCTGAGGTTTAAAAAGTGATGGGAAAACAGCACATACCAAATTACTCATAAACTGATAAAGCAAATATTGAGCACAAACCAAACTCAGTGCAGTGCACACATAAAATAGAGAGACTGGGGCTTTAAGAATTGACTTTCAGAGAAGTTAACATAAGGACTGCTACTTCTGAAAACAAAGATAGTACTCATGCTGTTTGGTTTATTTGTGAAAGTGAGGCGCCAGTGGCTTCGTGACAGGATCAGAAAATCAACCCTACACACTATATAAATGATGTCACCGAGAAGCCAGTAATTGTGACCAACTATGCAGTATTTTCCTACTGGTCAGCTCCATGGCTGCAGAAATTGTCATAATTTAACTTTGAAGCGGTTGTATTTTGTTAAGAATAAAGCTTAACTATGACTAGTGAGTAGTATGAGAGCAGACAAATGAAATGGCCAAGGTCATCTGTTTTTCTTTCTTTATGTTTTTCTATTTTTTTCTTCTTTGTACACATACATGAGTGAGTTTGTGTGTATGTGCATTGGTCTTTTAGTTGTTAGCTGGCATTCATAGGGAGATATGTCCCGTATGAATATTGAAAAGGGCAGGCTGAATGACAAAGCATTGACAGACCAAATCAGAAAAGAGGGGGGGTGATGGGATGTGGCTGGGGGATGCCAGGTGGTTGCCTAGCAAACATTTATCGTACTCGATCAAGTGCATGCAAACAGCTACAGAGTCAGGACATACATAGTGTGCCAGCTAAAAGTTAAAAGAAATTGTGGGTGATGAGGGAGGGGAAAGGACTCAATCACTAATGGATGGTTTCGATTAAACCAAATGTTTGTGTAGGCAATACTTAATGCCTAATGGCAACTATTTGTGTAACACATTATCTTGTGCCATATATTGTAAGATTGCAGAATAATTAAGTAGTGGGAGAAAACAAGTACAGGTTAACAATTCTTCCATCATTATAGTAATGACTTGGCAAAGATTTGAAATTTAATGTTTAAGAAAAGGGGGGATTTGAAGAGGAAGAAAATGGGAAAACGTATATTATAAATATGAAAACCCTTCTGTTGCTGCATGAGGGAACCCATTGCAATCCCTCTTGAAGGCAGATCGATATTAGTACGCAAGCCAGCTAGACCTCCCTTGCATCCCCCCCAGGGGTTATCATGACTGGTGTCAAAATGTTCCTTGGAGTGTCCTGAACATGAATCTAAAATGTTTCCATCAAAAAGTTGGGATGCACAGGAGTTACAGCCCTTGGCGTAAGGGTACCCTCTAACACACTCACTTGCGCCATTCACATGTAACTTGAAATAGCTCTTGTAAATAAACAAGAAATCAGCTTTTGCTTATACTAGTTTTATTACTTACTTATCAGTGTGCCTGGTGGTAACTTGATCAGTCTTTTCTCGTTCATTGTTTGGGTGCAGTAGTGGGTGACTTTTATGTACCGATATTTTCACTGCATCGGCAGCATGTCAACTGTTATCCACAAAACCAGAAGGCCAAAATCTACTGTTCTGATGAATCATATTATACTACAATACCTCTTGGTAGTTTCTGACTGTACCTGGAACCACATGAGTAATGCATAAAGTCACAGTTTCACATTTATCTCCCCTACCCCCAAAATTCAAGATTTCGCCAGAGACACCAACCAACCATTTTGACAGCCTTTCAAACTCCCAAATTGTTTGGTTTTGATGGGAGTTTATGTTCTTAATTGTCCAGAATGGTTTTGTTGCTTACAAGTTTAATATTGCTGGTATTCTCATGTAACAAAATGTAGCATTAACAGTCTTTCAACAAATATGTATAGTGCAACACAACATACAGTATTCAAGGTGTCAGGAAAGCACGGTTCTTGGTCATTTTCAAAGACATAATTTGTCTGTATTCTCTCTTCATCAACAGTCAATGAAGCACCAGAAATTTCACTTTCAAGCTTCATCAGAATCTTCAGAACTGGAGTCCAGTGAATCGTCCAGGCCGTTTTGTAAGATGCACTCTTCATCTTCTTCATCCGCGTCACTGACACCATTCAGGTAATCAATGACAGCCTGAGATAGAGTCAGCTCTTCTTCCTTCTCTCTCCACAGAGGCTCCAGCACTCCATTGTTCATTTTCCATCCATGGCCTTCTGTGGGACTTGGAATGTCTGGCATAGGCTGGTCTCCATGTTTCCAGATGGCAACCTGGTAATTGCAGCGGTGAACGTGTTGGTTCAAGCTGTGCCGACATGGTGGCAAAGTAGCCAGGTCTACATTCTGACTGGCAGTGATGATCTCCTTGCCACATTTCTCTTTCAGCATGTGGCGTCTCAAGTCATCAACCTTGCTGAAGCATGCCCTTCCATAGATGCAGCAAGTGAACGACTCCAGCTTGTCAACCATCTCCTCCTTCACTTCCCAGGTGTCCCCAAACTGTGCCAGGTCTGCACGAATGTTGGCTTCTGCTGAAGAACTTTCACTGCCTTCACTTTGCCTTTGCCTTTAAAGGCACTAGTTGAGTCACAGCCAGTGAAAGCATGCAACGACAGAAGAGCGGAGTAGAATGGCTGAGTGAGTCCTCTGGCAAGGCCACTTAGTCTGTCAGTTGCTTCTTGTTGCCTTTGCCTGTATCAAAGAGGAGTGTCACACGATCCAGCTGAGAGGCAAGTTCAACAGGATGAAAAACACATCTGTGTCAGGACTCATCGCGCGAATGTACTTGTATCCTTGCTCTTGTCCATACTTAGAGTACACAATGACACATGAGTCTGTCTCCTCTTGGGTAGATGACAAGGAATGTAGTTCCTCTTTGTCAGTTGTTTCAATCTTTGTCAGTCGTTTCACCATCAGTTGATGTCACCTTGAATGCTTTCCCTTCACAGACAAAGACTGTGTTCCCTCCCTGGTGCTTTTCAGCAAGAGTCCTTGCTCCAAACAGTCAGTAGCAGTTGAGTGAACTGAACTTTGTTCTCATTGTTGGCCAGGAAGGCTTTCCAATCCGCAGGTCGCTTTGTGCTATCTCCTTCCAGGATGATCTTGTCACCACACCCTCTTCTGTTTCATTCCATCGACTTCACTGAATAGTCTTGGTACATATCTGTGCTGAATACAAAGTCAACAGATGATGGCACTATGTCGTACAGCTTCTGGCAGATCTGGTGAAAATGTGGAGGGACTTGCTGCATAGCATGGAATATTGCATTGCCATCGATGATCATTAAAGTTTCATGAACAGGCAGCAAGTGTGCATCCTCAGCCTCTTTTGTCAGGTAGTGAAATGCAGTACTCTTGTCAGTCTTTACCATATAACCATCTGCTGTCCCCAGGCTGTAAGGAACAGGGGTCAGCTGGTAGGCCATGAGCTCTTTCAGATCCATGTTCAGATCACCAGTCTGAGACTTGACCAGGAGCTGGAAGGCAACATTTCCTTGGTGCCTGTATTCAGTCACTTTGTTCTGAGTTGACTTCAGTATGATTGCGCAGGAAGGTCTCTTCTATCGTCTTGCCCACAGCACATCAATTCCCAGGGATGAACAATCTTGCCTCACTGAATGCCCCACGCTTCAGCAGCTCTGTAGCACCTGGGTGTGAGACTTCAATGTTGGCAATGAAGAGCCCAAAGAATGTGAGATACCTCGCATAGTTCTGACCTCCAAAGCTGAAGAACAGATCAGGCATCACCAGTAGGCACTGGGCGTACAGCTCAAAGTCATTCATTTTCACAGCATACAAGAGAGACAGCACAAGCCAGATATGATCCATGTACGTCAGCCAGAACTGGGGAGTTTTTCCATGCTTCCCTCGTCTCACCTCTTCTCTGTACTGTTCATAGTCTCAGAGGAAGTCTGTCCAAAGTGTTGTCTTCAAGCAGCTGCCTGACAGAGTCATGCACTAAGCATACTGTTGTTGCAGCAAGCAGGGTTGTGGTTTCTACAGACGGGACAGGAAAGTCACTGTCAGTTCCTGCCATGCTAAGGTACTTGCCAACACCACACATTCCAGACATTCAAGCATTGTCTTGTGGCAGTGTCCCTGTCTCGATGCCTTTCAAGGAACCTGAGCTGATGATCTCTGCTTCCACAAGAATGTCAGACAGCACTTCCATTCATTTTTTTGCCTATCATTTTGAGACATGCTGAAATGAGGTGAAAGATGCCAAAGCGAATGTTTCTCGTACCTCTGAGGCTCGCTCCAGATAAGGGGATAGGCCTTCATGCATGCACCCAGATCAAAGGTGGCAATCACGTATTCTTGTCCCACTTCCTGTGTAGCACACTCTGCCTGCCTAAGGCACTCTAGGATTGTTTTGTACTTAGTGATGGGATTGAAAATAGCTGGGTATAGTCTACTGTTTTTTTCTTTTCAGGCTTTTCTCCAGTCAATGAAATATACCCAGCCCAACCAGGGTTCTCTTGTTCGGCGAAACTGCTGCGCAGACGTTCACACACACAGTATCATACAGTAATATACTCATGCTTATTCCATTTTAGCACAGCTTGAAGCACGATTCACTTTGTCAAGGTGGAGGAAAGGGAAGGGAGAAGGGGATCAGGAAGTGAGAGGGGGAATCTTACAAAATGGCCTGGACAATTCACTGGACTCCAGTTGTGAAGATTCTGATGAAGCTTGAAAGTGAAATTTCTGGTGCTTCACTGACTGTTAATGAAGAGAGAATACAGAGAAATTATGCCTTTGAAAATGACCAAGAACTGTGCTTTCTTAACACCTTGAATACTGTATGTTGTGTTGCACTATACATATTTCATTATTTGTTGAAAGACTGTTAATGCTACATTTTGTTACATGAGAATACCAGCAATATTAAACTTGTAAGCAACAAAACCATTCTGGACAATTAAGAACATAAACTCCCATCAAAACCAAACAATTTGGGAGTTTGAAAGGCTGTCAAAATGATTGGTTGGTGTCTTTGGCGAAGTCTTGTTTTTTTAGGGGGTAGGGGAGATAAATGTGAAACTGTGACTTTATGCATTACTCATGTGGTTCCAGGTACAGTCAGAAACTACCAAGAGGTATTGTAGTATGATATGATTCATCAGAACAGTTGATTTTGGCCTTTTGGTTTTGTGGAGAACAGTTGACATGCCGATGCAGTGAAATACCGGTACATAAAAGTCACCCACTACTGCACTCAAACAGTGAATGAGAAAAGACTGATCAAGTTACCACCAGGCACACTGATAAGTAAGTAATAAAACTAGTATAAGCAAAAGCTGATTTCTTGTTTATTTACAAGAGCTATTTCAAGTTACATGTGAATGGCGCAAGTGAGTGTGTTAGAGGGTACCCTTACGCCAAGGGCTGTAACTCCTGTGCATCCCAACTTTTTGATGGAAACATTTTAGATTCATGTTCAGGACACTGCAAGGAATATTTGGACACCAGTCATGATAACCCCTGGGGGGGGATGCAAGGGAGGCCTAGCTGGCTTGTGGTCTATATGTTTTGCCTGCTCCTAGGTCTTTCGTCTGCTGGAGCAGACTCATCAGGGAGACATGGCTGATTGTGTCCGTGCTCTTGACGTCATATAGAGAAACACCCCAGTCCGTAATTTTGTGGTGTTCTCACCACCAAGGGTTCAAAAAAGAATCCAACAGCACCCCCAGAGCAGCCAGCAAAAGGTAGTAAATAAAACAATACGAAAGTGTGGAGAGAGAAAAAGTTGCTGAAAAACTAAAAACATTATGCAAACAGTATAAAATGTAGGGGACAATCTTTGAGCCTATGGTTAAGGATCCGTAAGGATGCAAGGGAGATCAAAAGATATGGAACAGTATGAGTGGTCAACTCTGCTGTTCAATAACCCAAGCATTGTCAGCAGCTAAGATAGTAAGAATTGTGCAGAACAACCTTTACTTGGATCTCCTAAGAGATGCAATCGCCCACTGATTGACCAAACAATATAATGCTGAACAATTAAGTAGTGGGGGAAAACAAGTGCAGGTTAACAATTATTACATCATTATAGTAATGACTTGGCAAAGATCTGAAATTTAATATTTAAAGAAATAAAAAGGGGGGGGGGGGGGGGGGGGGTTGAAGATGAAGAAAAGGGGAAAATGTATATATCTTGAATATATAAAAACCCTTCGCTAGCTGCATGAGGGAACCATCACAATGATTGTTGAAAGAACTATTGTTTATCCACCATATCAATAGATAGGGAAGTGTGCATACGTGTTTGAGATCTATCTGGTGCCTGTAAAAGATTTTGTGACATGAACAGCTATTTTGTCTCAGTGTAGCTTTGGCAGATAGGATAAGAACTGATTGGCTTCGCCTTACAGTGTGACTTACAGACTTAGAAAGGGAAAGAGTTCTTGGAAGATTAGTGAGACAAAGTGGAAACAGGACGAGATCAGAAGGAAAGAGATGAAAAATTCAGAAAGGAAAAACATGCTAGAAAAAGAAGAATGTGGAGGGAAAGAAAAACTCAAAATTAAGAAGAAACAGAAATGAAACAAGAAAGAGAAAAAAGCAACACATGAGATTTTTATGCTTAAAAAACTTAACTGGAGTGTGGGCCATGATATTCCTCTCCAAACTGGCAGCAATGATTATGATTGTCCAAAAATTCCATAGGTGCTGGTATTGCTAGGCTGAAAGATAGAACTAGGAAGAGGTTTGAGCATTCAGCCATTGGAACTGAATGGCTTCACGATTATGAGATGGGCAGAAATTTTGAGTGTCTTGCTGTTGACCAGGGCAACAACTTGTTGTTGACTCAAATTAATCAAATGAAAAGGCTGCAGATTATACACAAGTGAAGGAAGCTGTTTTGACAGAGAGAGGCAACTGTCGCCATTTGCATAGTGCCTGACCCAAGAGTACACTGAGTACACAGCATTTCATTATCAGGCTCTAAAGTCTACCTCAGATGCTAATTGTAATTGTCAAAGATTTGAGGGGTTGTGAAATCCTGTACTCAGGAAGTATTTCATCAATGCTTGCTAAAGGATATGGCCATTTATCAGCTCCCATTTTCAATCACTGAAACTATTCATCATGGCAGCAGAACATTACCTTACAGAACACAGTCTTACTACTCCAAAGTCTGAAACTTTCCCAAGCTGAAGGTGTGGAACCTAAATGGGACACAAAAAAGTGAAAGGCTTCAACTGTCACTGTGTAGTCACAGTTTGAGTGTTGGACTGTTCCTGCTTCTTGAAATGGAAATCCCTGAATGTCAGGAAACAAGATTGAGTTTAAGTAATCAGCAAGAGTGTGGCAATAATTAAGCACAGGTCAGCAAAACTGACATCTGCTGCAGCTAAGATTAGTAGCCAGACATACATGTACTATATGTTCCCTTCCGTCCCTGGGGAACATAAGATCCATGTCAGAGCCTGAGGAATGGTGATAGATGCTGGCTACCTAAGGTTATGTCCAGTCTATCCCCCACTTCCTCCACAGGATCTGTACCATGGTTTCAGGCACTTGCCCCACCCTTTACAATAAATAACTCCTTGTTGCTGACTTTGATTGGCAACCCGGGACTGGAAATACTCACTCGTTTGATTGTCCAGGACAATTTAACCTTCTAGTGATCGGGTGGTTCATATACTCTAAGTGCTGGTCCTTTGGGCAACCAGTTTTGGGTTTTAATTTATCAGTAAAAGGGTAACAAAGGAGTGGGCTTCAATGCAGACCAGTTTTTTTACCTTCACACTTCCAACCCACCCCAGAGATCAGAACTCCAGCAAGCACTGTCTTACTGAGAAGAGGCTGATGGGAGGTTTCAGATGGATTGAGGTACTGTTTGGTCAGTGCAGAACAATGGATCTACTTCCTTTCAGCTTAAATTTATGTAAACATGAAATGGGGTTAATTTGGAATGTATATAATGTGGTAAAGATGGGAAATGGGGAGAGAGAGAGAGAGAGAGAGAGAGAGAGAGAGCTCTAGCCAAAGAGAAACAGAGAGATTACATTACAACACTTTAATTCAAACCAGGAATGTGTGGATGGTGGAACAGGAAGATTGACATTTTCATTCTGATATTTTCTCGTCTTGTACTTAGTGGGACACATTTTTTCTATTTATCCTTTTTTCTGTATGGTGGACTTTTTTTTTTCTTTTGAGCCTGCTTTCCCTTTCTCAAGTCACCATCACATGCATTCAGCAAACTGTCTGTTGACTTGACTACCAGTAGACACTTTACTTAACCATCTTTTTAATTAGAGAGGGCAAGAAGAAATTTGTGGAACAAGTAGATCTTTTTAATCAACTTGTCCCAGGACTGCTGAAAATTATTTGGAAATTTCCAGCTCAGCAGCCCAATATTACAAGTGTCTCAGACATGCACTCATATCTTCTGCATCGTTTTTTTGTTGTTGTTGTCGTTGTTTTTTGTTTTTTTTTTTTTTTTTTTTGTTCGATGTTTTTTTTTCCCTCAGCGTCTCAGAACAATACAGCAACAGATGGGTTTGGTTTTAGAATTGAAGGTGGACAGTTTTGCAGAACTCGACTAACTTCTCTGAAACCGAAGGCCCAGATGTTCTTCAGCATGACAAAGACTAATTGCACCATGCCTGGCAGTGACACCAAACATGTGCTGGTGGAGGTTTAACATCTGTGAGGAGAGCCAAATCTGTCCTGTCTTGTTGATATGATTACAGTCCTGCCTGTAGTAAACATAAAGGATGATTTGAAGATTGTTTTTTAAACGAAGAACAAAAAAAGATGATGAGGGCGTGTAGGGGGCACTATTGCTGGTGTTTAGCGACAAGGCTACAAAAGTCCTGAGAAACATGAGATGCAGTTTTGTCATGAAGGAGAATTTGGATAGTTGGCTTTTGTCCATGAAAACAGTGAATAGTGTGAAGAAGGAGGTACCCAAAGTCCTTATCAATATCATTATAGGCACACTACATTTTTTACTTTCCTGAAGAGACTAAAGCACAGTGTCAGATTTATCGTCTGTAACACTGAGGGTACTAGAGCTGAAATGATCCCAATGGAAATAAGAATTCAGCTGATTCAGGATGATCAGTATTTAGGAAGGGCGGGTGGTTTCAAATTCAAATAACTGAGGTCAAAGGGTTGAATCTTTATTCATAGCCATTCCAGAGGCAAAGAACAAACAAAAAATACACTCCTACTTCTGATGATGTGTTTGATGCTGAGGCTTCTGCCATGACAACTAGGGCCAAGGCACACACACACACACACACACACACACACACACACACACACACACACCAAATGAGAAACTGCATAAATGAAAGTGACCAACAGAGCACGAGTATGCTGTTCTTAAAAAGAGAAACAGATTGAACTACAACACTACGTCCACTCC
The DNA here is from genome assembly GCA_033310375.1 of Conus canariensis. Lineage (NCBI taxonomy): Eukaryota > Metazoa > Mollusca > Gastropoda > Neogastropoda > Conidae > Conus > Conus canariensis. The sequence goes on from CM065715.1 coordinate 34,875,582, forward strand.
CTTCATAAACTCCTTGATCATAAGGATGGATGCCTTTACTGGAAACATGGAGAAATTACACTTCAAGAGAATGAGTGTGTTTCATTTGGATGCTCAAGAAATTACAGCTTAAACTATGGTAGACTAGTCCTGTTATTTATAGTCCATTTGACCAGTAAGACTACATCAGCGCTGAAAGCAAATTAGGAACTGAACAGACTGATAAAGAGACTGTAGTCGATTACAAGTGCTGGTGGACGTGGTCAGCAGTCTGTGAAACCCAGAAGAAATCACGATGTGATTTTGGCTAGTCAATGTTTATCCTTTGGCATCATCTTTACACCCAGTGCAACAGACAGATGGCATCATCTTTACACCCAGTGCAACAGACAGGTGGCATCATCTTTACACCCAGTGCAGCAGACAGATGGCATCATCTTTACACCCAATGCAATAGACAGATGGCATCATCTTTACACCCAGTGCAACAGACAGATGGCATCATCTTTACACCCAGTGCAGCAGACAGATGGCATCATCTTTACACCCAGTGCAACAGACAGATGGCATCATCTTTACACCCAGTGCAGCAGACAGATGGCATCATCTTTACACCCAATGCAATAGACAGATGGCATCATCTTTACACCCAGTGCAACAGACAGATGGCATCATCTTTACACCCAGTGCAACAGACAGATGGCATCATCTTTACACCCAGTGCAGCAGACAGATGGCATCATCTTTACACCCAGTGCAACAGACAGATGGCATCATCTTTACACCCAGTGCAACAGACAGGTGGCATCATCTTTACACCCAGTGCAATAGACAGATGGCATCATCTTTACACCCAATGCAATAGACAGATGGCATCATCTTTACACCCAGTGCAACAGACAGGTGGCATCATCTTTACACCCAGTGCAACAGACAGGTGGCATCATCTTTACACCCAATGCAATAGACAGATGGCATCATCTTTACACCCAGTGCAGCAGACAGATGGCGTCATCTTTACACCCAATGCAATAGACAGATGGCATCATCTTTACACCCAATGCAATAGACAGATGGATCATCTTTACACCCAGTGCAACAGACAGATGGATCATCTTTACACCCAGTGCAACAGACAGGTGGCATCATCTTTACACCCAGTGCAGCAGACAGGTGGCATCATCTTTACACCCAGTGCAACAGACAGATGGCATCATCTTTACACCCAGTGCAACAGACAGGTGGCATCATCTTTACACCCAGTGCAGCAGACAGATGGAGAAATTAAAGGGACATTAAAATCCATGCAGGAGAACCTACACAGTGAGCAACCAAGGCAGTGGCATAGATTTGGCAATCATGTACCACAAGATTCCTCCATGTTTTCTCCTTCAAATATTTGTATGGCAAAAATGTGAGAGAGTCTTCGCATCTTATAACTAAATGACACTTGGGAGAATGCAAACTACCAACAAGGCTGAACAGTTCATAGATTAGTGGCAGAATTAAATTCTTTTCCAATGGATCCTGCATAACACATTCTTTTAATAGCTGAACATTTTTGTTTTAACACTACTTAATACAATTATTGTAATGTTATGAGCTTTGGGTTTGGCATGCTGTTAATCACATTTCCGAGTTGAGAGACAAACTGGAGGAAATTCTTCAGCTTGCCAGACATGAATCTGAGAGAACCCAGCATTGTGATAAACAAGACCAGAATGTACAACTTGTACTGCTATGAGTGTTTCTTCCAACTCATATCAACAAGCTTTTGATACAATGGAAAAGATCTTTCATTGTCAAACCAAAAGATGTTGAAAGGCAAACTGGAGGTGAACCATGCTAATCTGCTGAAGAAATGTGAGAGGAAGAAAGGGAGAGAAATCAGCTCTGTTAGAGAAAGAAAGTGAAAGATCTGCCCTACCAAAGGTGATTATTTCTTCTGTCATAAAGAGGAAAGCTGACCCCTGGAGAAGAATCGATCATCGGTTCAATTCAGCATCAGAATGAATTTTTCTTTTTTTTTTCTTTTTTTTTTTTTTTTTGGCTGTCCCAACCTCTGCGCCACCTCAGAGGCAGTGCACCCACGCCGCTCATTCTGACACCCCGTCCACAGCCACAGTCTGGTCGGCCCCGCCGCAGCCTCGGCACCAGCAATCCACAGGGAGCAGTCAGTGTCAAGTCGTCAAGAGGCAACCCACCGGAGGAGACACTGCACTGCTGCTGAGTCACTTCGGTGGTGTTCAGTGGCGCCTGTTCTGATCTAACATACGCAGGACACCACCTACTAAGCCCCCTACTGACGACAATAATTGCTTAGTCGTGGAGCCGGCGTGAGTGAGCTCTCCCTCCGGAGGGCGCCACCACGTCCGTCCAGCGACAGCCCCCATGGACTCGCCGATACCGGTGACCCCGACGGAACCAAACCAAAGCCACAGACGTGGAGAGGACATCGAAATTGAGGTCAGCATGAGAGCAGGGCATGAAGGGCCACAGAATTTGAGACATTTTTTTTTATGCTGATCGATGAGAATGAGGATGATTAAGATGATGCTACGGATTTCCATTTCGGTTTGAGACTACATGACAGAGCTGTACTCTACGCTTCCTTTCATAATATATCCCGGCATCAACCAGGCCCGAGAGGTACAGGCACCTGCAGTGTTGGTCAGGAAATTTGAGCAACACTCTCAGAAATGCATTCATTAAGTGGATGAAACTCGACTGTGTGGTCCCAGTCTTCCCAACTGAGTCCGCAGCAACTCAACTCTGGGTAGGAGCCGGTCGGGGCAGAAAAACCCACATGACTTCTGATGGTATTCGAACCCACGACCTCCCAGCCGGGAGTCCGCGACGCTAACCACTTCGCCACGGCGGCTGGTGCATCAGAATGAATTTATTGAAATGGAAAAATTCCACTCGGTTAGGTCAATGGAGATCAAAATAGGACTCTAACTTTCTGATTAGCGGAAAGCAGAAATTATGGCATTTTCAGACAAGTTTTCTGACATATATACTGACATGCATGCTCCCAGGATGTTACCCATCATGATTACACATCATCAGGTGCACAGGAAAAATATTTTGCTTCCCAAACTGTTGAAGCTACGCATTTTTATTCTGATCACAGCAGCTTGATGCAGGTGGTTTTTTTGTTTGTTTGTTTGTTGTTTTTTTTAAGCAATTGATGGATGACCTTGTAAAAGGACAACAGAAGCAGTAGTCTGTGTTAAGGCCAATCCAATGTTAGACTTGGTAGACTGAAGATGAAAAGTTTGGTATTCAAGGGCTTCTTTACCATGCTTAAGATGTGCTCCTTCTTGGACAGAAGTGGTTCAGTAGTGATAGGATTGCGCAATAACAGGGTAAAAGGTCTTTGGTTTGCTTTGTAGGGTGATCAGATCGTTCTTTGACACTTCATGGTTGAAAGAAAGAAATTCAGCAGATTTTATTTTTCAAGAATTGATAAAACACTAATAGCGATGAAACGAACATAAGGATAATAAGTAACAATGATTATATTTGAACAAATTAATAAGGAGAACAATTTGAAACAAGAAATTCCTCGTCATTTATTTAAATGTAAATACTCTGTACTGTGAAAACACTTAATTTCATGCAGGATGGTTTCAAGTTTCTTTGGTGTCCTGGCTACAGGCAATCATTCTTTCTGCTACAAAAGGTTGGATAATTTCAGTTTGCATATTTTCACTTTCAGTAACAGCTTAACTTCAGTACAGTGTTTTGACTGTGATGCAGTGTTTGCTTGATTTTAAGCTGATTTCTTAATTTCAAATCCGTACAATTTTAAAAGGAGCATATATGTGATTTCAGTCAATCTGAAGGTCAGCATTATTTCAATTTTTTCAATTTTACTCTCAATTTAAAAAAAAAATTTTATCTGGTCTAGACTTTGAGCAGTTTTTTTCACGTAGATCTGTTACACTCTGTGTGTGAGAGAGAGAGAGAGAGAGAGAGAGAGAGAGAGATCTAGAAAAAGACAGAGAGCTGCATGACAACCTACTCACAAGTAATTTGTGTAGGTCAGAAGAATAGATACTGGTTTTATGTTCATGGTCAACTGGTTTCATTTCGGATAAATTCCCTCAGGCATATTCCACACATACTCACATACACGCATGCTCGCTCTCTCTCTCTCTCTCTCTCTCAGACCACACACACACACACACACACACACACACACACACACACACATGCGCGCATGCATGCACACACACGCACACACACACAAGTATGCATGCACATACATGCATGCATGCACACGTCCTCAAGTACACACAAACGCACATTCACACACATGCAGGCGCATACACACTCAAACTGACTTTCAACTGTTCAAGATTATTTTGGGAGTAATAACAATGCTGTTGCATACATTAAGATTCGTTGTGCAAGGAAAAAATGGCTTGCGGCCAAAATGTTCAATGCAGTTTTGGCAGTTTTTATATCTTTTCTATATGCCTTGCATTTGTTTGTTAATGCAGCTGTTGTGTCATTAGAGAAAAAGTAAAAGTGCACATGCATGACATATTTTGTATGAAGTTGTTCCAATACATTCTTAGTCAACAACGCCAACAGATGCTGATAAAAAAAAAAATAACGATAATAGTAACTGATATTTCAAGCAATGTCAATCGTTTTGCGAATAGTAGAGTTGATTACTCTGGCATTCATTATCAATATAAGAGCTACTCAAAGTAATATGTATAGATTGCATGGAGTAAATTGCATCATTTTTAAGCAGCGTTGGCAATACTTTGACAGTTCTTGACAATGGCTAATCCTTTGATTAAGAAGGCAGAATAACAGTCAGTATATTATAAACCAGACTACAAAACTAAATGTGAATCTTCAACCCCCCCCCCCCCCCCCCCCCCCCCCTTCCTTCCTTAAGTTCAAATCTTTGCCAAGTCAATACTGTGATGACGGAGGGGTTGTTGGCCTGCGCTTGGTTTTCCCCCACTATTAGATTGTTCGTCTTTGTATTCGTCTGACTTTATTCAAGTTTAAAAGGCTTACCCTACTTGTTTATTACTTATTGTTTACTGTTCCCTGCCTCATTTTATTTTCAACTAAATGTGAATTCTTTGATTCTCTGAACCAAACTACCAAACCAAACTACAAAACAAAATGTGAATTCTTTGGTTCTCTGAACCTACCAAAGCAAACTACATAACAAAATGTGAATTCTTTGATTCTCTGAACCCAACTACCAAAGCAAACTACAAAACAAAATGTGAATTCTTTGGTTCTCTGAACCAAACTGCCAAACCAAACTACAAAACAAAATGTGAATTCTTTGATTCTCTGAACCCAACTACCAAACCAAACTACAAAACAAAATGTGAATTCTTTGGTTCTCTGAACCCAACTACCAAACCAAACTACAAAACAAAATGTGAATTCTTTGATTCTCTCAACCCAACTACCAAACCAAACTACAAAACAAAATGTGAATTCTTTGGTTCTCTCAACCAAACTACCAAACCAAACTACAAAACAATATGTGAATTCTTTGATTCTCTGAACCAAACTACCAAACCAAACTACAGAACAAAATGTGAATTCTTTGATTCTGTGAACCAAACTACCAAACCAAACTGCACCAAACTGTGAATTCAGATGTCATGTTTTCTTTCACAGTCTTGTATCTGATACTGGAGACCTTTTTGAAAGCCTAGAATAACTTTAAACAAAGTTGATTTCCGATGACCATAAAAGTAGATTATGTTTGAAGATATATTTACCTTTCTGCTGTTATTAGTAATACATGTAATATGATGTTAAAGATTGTGCCCAGAAAGAATGTATTTGAAGATAGATTTACCTTCCTGCTGTTATTAGGAATACATATAATATGATGTTAAAGATTGTGCCCAGAAAGAATGTTTTACCTGCACACTTATTTAATCATTAATAAAGACTGTGATACACTTACAGGTTCAACATGTTGACTGAGAATGAGATGTTGGTGTATTTTTGTTTTTGTATGTTTGTTTTTTTTATTCAAATACAGCTGAAACTGTGTGTGCAAAAATGTTAGTAAGATTTATTAATTAAACAAATGCACACACAGACACACACAAATTACATCTTTTCATATATTACTTGATTCTAAATAATTCTGCTCAATGAAAGTTATTTCATTGGGAAAGAACTGCTTTACTCCAGTTTTATGGAGCACAAGAAAAAAAGAGAAAAAAAAACATATGCAGTTATCTGATAATTTAAAATTCAGATGATTTCAGTCAAACTCAAGTTCCAAATAAGCAAGCTTCACTGTACTAACAAATTGAAAAGAACTGGTAATTAACGAGTCCAGTATCTTTGATTTTCTGAACTTGAAGACAACCACAGCATATGACAAAGACTTAGCTGGGAAACCAGATCAATAGTTGAACTGAATACATTTCAGACGGAATCAGGTGACTGTAAAATCAGATCAATAGGCTGGTAGAGTCCTCTGAGCTCAATCTCTGTTTGTATTCATAATATATGAGGGAGAGAGATAAATTGTAGACAGTTTTTGCTAAACATGTGACTTGAATAAATTTAATACACAACAGCAAATCAGATCTGAAGTACAAGTGCACACATGTACAAACTGTAGACCAGTGTCTTTTGTTTTAGAACCAACTGGTGAACAAAGAAAGTACAAAATGAAAACCTGCTTTGAAAATTTTCTTCCTGAGAAAGGTAAGGTAGGTCATGCTCACAGAGGCATGTTGTTTTGATTTTAGTAAGGTGCATGAAATGACTGTTTGATTTTTGAAAGTTATGCGTTCTTTATAGCTTGTAGAAACAGGTATTTTGGTGAACTTGCTTGTGTCCACAAATTTACATGCAAAATCATGTGAGTGGCGCCTCCTTGGGTTGTATAAAACTGAAAATGTTAAGGATAACACTGTAATAAACTTGACTTTGATGTATATAATTTCCTCAGAAAAATACCTGAGGCAGGTATGAAATATTGTTAGTAAAGTGATGTTGTTGTTTTTTCTGTTGAATAAAATGATATTGTGTGATTGAACCATTTCCTTTTTTTTTCTTTTTTTTTTTTTGCTTTGTGTGTTTTCATTGTGTTACATTTTCCACATAATGATTCAATGCAGAAATGAAGTTATGTTTGTCAGTAAAACAACAGAATGAGTGGCACATGCTCAGGCTTTTGTGCAATCTCTCTCCCTCTCTCTCTCTCTCTCTCTCTCTCTCTCTCTCCTCTTTTACTCATGCACGCTGATAAAGATAACCTCACTAAAGTTGTACTGCTCATTTTGCAGGTATGAGTAGCCCAAGTGCTGTGCGGCTTTTTGGCACAACCAAAACTTATGGGCGAGCCAGGGAATCTGTTGCAAGCCGCTCATTCGATGAGATGATGAGTGGGAAACCAGCCCCTGTCAAGGCCTCTGCAGCACATACTAAATGGGGAAATACCAACTATGTGCGTGACCGGAAGAAGGCACAGGTTGAAGCACCCAAGTCACAGGAGAGAAAAATGCTGCTGGATGATCCTTTCAGCTTTGACACCGATGAAAAAGGAAAGACAAGTCCCACTAAGATTCAACCCACTGCTGCTACTGCCAGCTACCAGAGAAATGCCACTCGCCTTCCAGCTTCAAGGTTATTTACTCCAGGACAAGGGCATGAAAGCAGCACCAGCACAGGAAATCCCTGGCCACCTAGCACAGGGTCTGTTTCAAGTTACTGTGGTGACAGTTATCAGAGAACTACAGCAAGCCATCCAGCTACCAGAGTTTTATTTACTCAAGGGAAAGGGGATGACAGCAGTGCCAGTGCAAGGTATGCTGTTCAGTATAGTGATTCTAGCATGAATCTGTGCGCGATTGCCCGTCCAGGAAGAACATACACACATTCTCATGAAGGTCGAATTAAGTCAAGTCCTACAAAACATCGTCTTTTAGACCAGAATGTAGATGCAGGAAAGACTGTAAAAAGGGATATAGATGTTGATCTCATGTATTCAGTTGAGACCCACAAACCTGTCCCTAATCAGATATTCCCGAGGTATGTCTCACCATCCCCAAATCCTCACAGAGGTCTTCAGAGTCCGAGACAGAAATTTGAATACAGTGTACCACCACCCACTATAATTGATGTTGATGATAGTTCTGACATTTTCCCTGTCTCCTACAAACCACTGGACGAATCGTACCTGAGAGACAACCATGCTGATACAAGCAGTGTTCCTCATTACCTTCCAATCAAAAAGTCTAGAACAGACACTGACCCACTGAATGAGAGAATTGCTGACTTTGGATACAGTTCTGCTGAAAATTATCTAGCTCAGTATAGAAATACCCAGGCTTGTACTGATCGAACAATGGGCAGTTTGAACAGCAGTGTTCTATACAGTCAACAGATAAGAGGAAGCAGAGACATGCTGTCTGTTCACACTCCTAAATCGAAAATTGATAATTTGGAGAGAACAGATAGTATCAGCTCTCCATGCTGGAGAAATATTCAGGACAGTAGTGAAAGCTTGTGGCCAAAAGCAGCTTTGTCTGCTTCATCTTCAGGTAGACTTTTCATATCATCATCGTCTAGTTCTGTTAATGTACCGGCATCTTCTCAGGAAACCAGTCCAATGCTCAGCACACCCAGAAAGACTCCCATTATTAATATTGATGATGAAAACGTTTTCTCCTGTGCCAGCACCTCAGCAAAATCGGTTCCATCTTCCAAGAGGTACCCAGCTGGAGATGCTTCAAAATTTGTGAGAGACAAATCTTCAGTGCAGCCAAGTCAGTCATCGTCAGTATCTGTCAGTGGTGTCAGCAGTAAAAGTGCCTGCAGCAGTAGTGGCAGCAGCAGTAATGTCATCACAGTAGTGAACAGTAAAACTTCCAGTAACATCAGCATTTCCAGTAGTCGAAGTGAATCTGCTGGAAGTGGAAACAGAAGAATTCAATCGGGCGTAAAACAGTATAGGATTTTCAAATCACGGCGACCTGCTGCACAGTCATTGCCAAAGGAGTCTGAAGAGGAAGAGGATGTGACAGTGAGTGTCAGGTCACCGAGCATGCCTGAACTTGATCTTGAACTCCCTGAACCCTTTAGTAGGAAAGAAAATTATGATGAAGAAATGCAAAGCCCTCCAGACATAACAGACAAAGAAAAGATTGATATTGATACAATCGAGTCACCCAAACTGTTTCAGGAAGATGCTTTGACATTGAGTTCTCAAAAATCTCAGGATAGTGATGAAGAACCTGTGCTGAAAAGGGAGGTTGATGAGTTCATGGCGGACTCTCCATCCCTACAAAGTGGGCCAGTGGATACTTATGAAACACCATCACCTGCATCAGTGGACTCTCAGGAACTGTCGCAGGACATGCTGCCATCAGCCAGTAACAGTCAGAAAGAAGAAGAGGTTGCCACTGCCCCTCGCAGATTCTTCAAGTCAAGAAAATCATCTGGTGCCTTAGGTTTACAACGAAAAGTACTGAAGAAGGTAAGTTTGTTTATTATTCATGATTCATTCCTTTAGAGTGTCAACCTGAAGTACTTTGTGATGTGTGTTTCAAAAAGTTTAAAATCCTGCATTGAAAACTGTTGCATAGCATTTGCTTGCAATGTTACAGCTGTGTATTTTTAGAGCTTGAAACAATTAACCAGTAGACACTTTTTATTTTTAGAGGTATGAGCAATTAAGTTAAACATGATTCATTGACTGTCTTGGGATAGATCATTGACTTGTCACCTTTTGTGATAGATGGAATTTTTCCTACCGAAGGGAAAGGTAATGGGAGCTTGAATTGAGTTGAATTCCAAATTTTGTTGACGCCTAGCATCTAAAAATCTTATTCATTGTTCACAGGCTTGTGGTTTTTGCCCGAGAGAAGGGTTTTCTTCTGAATATGAATGTTCATGACATTCAGATCTAGGGAATCATTTTAAGGTCTTTGAAAGGTTTCTGATTTTCATTGAGCACTAGAAGTCTGCAGGAATTCAATCAAAATTTACAGCTAGTTGGACAACTTGCATATTTTTATTGCATCCTGTTGGTTGTCTGTCTAATGCATAATTTCATCAACTCGCATTGATTAATTTTGTATGGAAGATAGTAAATTGCTATCATTGTCATTCTGTAGAGTGCAATGTTGAGCAGAGTTAATGCTATCATAGATGTACATTTACAAAATTATGATGATTAAAATGATAGGTGATTTTTGTTGTATTTATTTGAGGACCCCGTGTTACAATTAACATGCTTCCAACATTGCCAGATCTGTTGTAAAGTATTTGTGTAAAAGAAATTTTGTGTTCCTGAAATTAAGTTTAATGAACATCATCATCATCATCATCAGTCCTCTCCGTGCCTGCTGGCGCTTGAGGCTATGGCAAGAGATCTCCATCTGGCTCTGTCTGCGGCTGCTCTGGGGGCTGTGTTGAGAGTCAGTCCTTTGTCTTTCAGCTCCCTTTCTATTCCTTAACTCATAAGTGCTGATAATTCTCAACAGTTACCAATCCCTTTTTAATTTTTTTAATTTTAATTGAAAAATGGAAGAGAAAGAAGAAAAAAGAAAGAAAACGAAAAGGCTGTGCTGCAGACAGCAAAAGCAGTGAAGCTGTTCGCCAGTACTGCCAAGATGCATCCTGTCATATGCACGAGAACTTCTTTTGAGACAAACCAGTGAAATGCTACAAGAACGAGATCTGAATACCCAGAGCCAGCAGGGAGGGCCAGGGGGGAATTTAATATGAGTCAAAGTAGATGACATTGTTGAACTTTGCCTTAAACAGAATGTTTCCCAGTGTTCCCTCTAGATGTAAGATTCTGAAGGTCTTTATGACCTTTTTATTCTGATTTTTTTGGTTCATTTTCTAATTTCAAAGGGTCGGGGTCAACACATTTTCATAAAAGGGTGTCATCCAAAATGTCTGTAGTGGCTGTCTCAACATCAGCAGCAGTGGGTTCACTAATGAAAGCATACACTTGAGGATACAAGGGGACTCGGCTCGACAGTTATTTTGTCTGCCATCCTGGGGTTCATTTGACTGTAATTCTGCTCTGTGGACCAACTGTAGGAGTGACATTTTAACATTGAACTGCATGTGTGCGTACATGGACACAGAGGGAAAATAAGTCTGGCTTTTTCATGTTTTGGCATAGCTTCTTTTTTTTTTCCTACACTAATTTCAGTGTTATATGACTGACAGGCCAGCACACTGAATTTGAAAAATAATGTGCATCACACTGAATGAAGCACAGTGATATTTTGAGTCATCAGAGTTGAACTTCAGTGCTTTACTTACACACATACGCATGTGTTTTGGGAACACATTTACTCTTAATACTGAGTGCAGAATGATACTACAAGGATTGAGGACTGATCCAGTTTGCGATCTTGAGGTGGATGATCTTGCACATGAAGTAGTTTGTTGGACTACCTCAGGGTAAGCTATACCCCAAGAGCCATCCTCTCTTGAGAGACAGCGATATTCCGCATTGAAGTCATGCATGAAGATCAAGGAGCACAGAGGTTGCATATGAGGAAAACCATGACTTTGGCTGAAGGAGGACCCTGTAAGTTGTGTGTATGTAACACGGTGTAACTACGTTTTAGTGAAAGGACATGCAACAGGCAGTGAACAGGGCTGGGCCAGCCAAGGAGGAACCACTGAGAATGAGAGTGGCCCAGTCTTTCTGCGGACCTTTCCAGTGATGACAAGCGATGGAAAGGCAAGCGCTAGAAGACTGTCCTAAGGAAGTGAGAGAGCATCCATCATCCATGCTGCTGTGTCCAGAACAGTAGAGATAAATGCTGATAGCCTGCAGTTGAACCTTGTCACAGAAAGGTCTGTGTGAGGTCAAAACCAAATATCCCAGTCTGGGAGCAGAGCTGCTCTGTCTGGAGTACTATGCTCTCTGTGTCATATGTGAAACCAGTCAGGACCCAGAGTCTACCAGGATGTTCATTTCCCCCAGGATAATGCTGGCCCTCACTCCTCAGGGAAATGCTGTGACTTAGAAAGTAGCTGCAACTCAGGAGTGGCTCCACCCTTCTGGACAGGGTGAGAGATTGACCCTACCCCACCCCACTCCACCCCCACCCCACACACTCATAGTATAATACACAGACAGAGAATCCTAAATCCCAGTGGTTCCTCCTTGGCTGGCCCAGCCCTGTTCACTGCCTGTTGCATGCCCTTTCACTAAAAGTTGCATTGAGGGGACTTGCTTTCCTTGAGCCTTGGGGAATCATTCATGAAGGGCCAGATAAATTACCTTCATCTCGGGATGACTGATATGTCAGAGTCCTGCTGCTGACAGGGAGACTTTGATCAATGCAGCTTTGAGCTCTTCTTGAAGGAGTGGGGAAATGATTGAGACTCTGCTTAAGGACTCTTATGACAGGTCTGATCACTGGGCAGTGGACAGCTGAACCCAAGGACTGAGAAGGGTGATCTCGTTCCATGCCTGATGGGACTGATATCACCTCTTCCAAAAAGCCCACAGTTTGCCGTACTTGTGTAAGTAATTTGCGGAATAAATGACTCCGTCAGACCCAAGGAGTGGGGCCAAAAGATTTGCAGAGATCCTGGAATGCTCTGAAAGCTGAGAGATGTTTAGTTCCAGTCTGTGGACTCATAGGTCAGCAGGCTGGTCCTGCCAATTCATTATATACTGTTCCAAAAAAAAATGCGTACTTTTGTTAAAGAAAATGTATTTCAAATTTCATTAATTTAGCAAAAATTTGATTGAAATCATTTCACATCAGGGTTTTGTTTGTATCAAAGGTCATCAATTCCAGTTTCATTTCCAGTGTCTGTACAGTTCACATCGCCGATACACACCATTCCAGACAGCAAGGACTCGGTAAGGGGTATGTCCACTACCTGCAACAACGGCCTGGCACCTGGCTGGCATGGAGTGGATCACATCGCGAATCACCTCTGCTGGCATGGTGTCCCACTCCTCCTGCAGGGTGGTGAACAGCTGTTTGACATTGTCAGGAGCATGCACTCGCGCCTGGACTCGTCTGTCCAGCTCATCACACATGCAGTCAATTGGGTTGAGATCTAGCGACAATGAGGGCCAAGGAAGAACATTGATGTTGTTGGCGAGGGTTTGCATTGTAAGTCACGTAGTATGAGGCCTGGCATTGTCCTGTTGGAACAGTGTGCATGGCCCGGCCGTAAGAGGCAGGACATGAGGCTGGAGAATTTCAGCCACATACCGCTGGGCATTCAGCGTGCCTCGGACTTGCACCAAGGGACTCCTGCCTGTATTATGGATGGCCCTTCACACCATGACGTCTCCACCGCCATGGGCAGGTGCCTCATCCACGCAGTTCTGGTCAAAGCGATCACCATGTCTGTGGTGCCTCCTCTTGTCATTGCGCTGGAGCAGGAAGAAAGACTCACCTGCAAACCAGACCTTGTTTGAGTGGTTCCTGAGGGTCCAGGGACGATGCTGAGTTGCCCACTACAGCTTGTTACCATGATGATGCTGTATGAGAACAAGTCCTCTGACAGGTCTGCAAGCCCATAGTCCTGCATAAGCTGCAGCATGCAGGCGATTCTGAACAGTTCTGGTCAGAGATTCTTTGACCTCCAGGTAATTGCTGGGTGGTTAGTGAGGCTGACTGAAAGCGATTTCGCAGGTGGCTGACCCAGATGTAGCGGTCTTGAGCTGGAGTTGTTGCCAAAGGTCTTCCAGAGCTTGATCGGTCTGCCATGGAATCGCTGATGTGATGGCGACTCAGAAGCCTGCTGAGGGTGCTCTGGCTCACATTGAAGTGTTGGGTGACTTCAGGCTGACTTTGCCCAGCTTGCAAACGCCCCAGTGCATTCTCACGTTCTTGCTGACTGAGTAGAGGCATCTTCTTTGCACTTTGTATTAACGGACTGGTTTTGCTCAGAATGTCTCACTGTGTGTATGGTTCATTTGCCTTTCTTTGAGCATTCATCCACCAAAACGTGCGTGAATTTGCCTCACTCGGGTGCAAAGCACAATCAGAAAATGAAAAATTGTCCAAGTGGCCATTTTGTGCATGTGCAGTCCGATTGGCGCTATATCATGAATACACATGAAGCACAGATATAAACAAACATTTTCCACTGGTTGGTTACACATCCTACCAGTGCTTTGGCATCCACAGTGAAGATATTGAATTTAAGAATGTGTTTCTTTTTTTTGGACAGTATATATATATATGGTATTATATGGTATATTTTTGAAGCACTGGAAAGTACAAAAGACCAACTTCTGTAACTTGGGGTAAAGCCTCAGGTACTGATAGAGACTGAGAATCAGGAGGGTCTGCTTGCAGCAGGTCTTGGCAGAGGACATCAAAAGCAACCAGTGTTCAGACAGACTTTGAAATGAATACTGTGCCGGCAAAGGTAGATCATGCATAGCATGACCACCCAGGTAAAAGTTCATAGAACAAGGGCCAAGCTGAAGAAGTGGACTGGAGTCTGAAAGAGCTGGTGCCTTGAAATAAAACAGAGCCACTGCTTATCCTGTGTTAGTGTATGAATAAGAATATGGAAATAAGCAGCCAGGTCTGTGTATGTGTCCCTGTGTTAGTGTATGAATAAGAATATATATGGAAATAAGCAGCCAGGTCTGTGTATGTGTCCCTGTGTTAGTGTATGAATAAGAATATATATGGAAATAAGCAGCCAGGTCTGTGTATGTCACTATGTGTCCCTGTGTTAGTGTATGAATAAGAATATATATGGAAATAAGCAGCCAGGTCTGTGTATGTGTCCCTGTGTTAGTGTATGAATAAGAATATATATGGAAATAAGCAGCCAGGTCTGTGTATGTGTCCCTGTGTTAGTGTATGAATAAGAATATATATGGAAATAAGCAACCAGGTCTGTGTATGTCACTATGTGTCCCTGTGTTAGTGTATTCAATAAGAATATGGAAATAAGCAGCCAGGTCTGTGTGTGTGTCCCTGTGTTAGTGTATTCAATAAGAATATGGAAATAAGCAGCCAGGTCTGTGTATGTGTCCCAGTGTTAGTGTATTCAATAAGAATATGGAAATAAGCAGCCAGGTCTGTGTATTATGTGTCCCAGTGTTAGTGTATTCAATAAGAATATGGAAATAAGCAGCCAGATCTGTGTATTATGTGTCCCAGTGTTAGTGTATTCAATAAGAATATGGAAATAAGCAGCCAGGTCTGTGTATTATGTGTCCCAGTGTTAGTGTATTCAATAAGAATATGGAAATAAGCAGCCAGGTCTGTGTATTATGTGTCCCTGTGTTAGTGTATTCAATAAGAATATGGAAATAAGCAGCCAGGTCTGTGTATGTGTCCCTGTGTTAGTGTATTCAATAAGAATATGGAAATAAGCAGCCAGGTCTGTGTATATGTGTCCCTGTGTTAGTGTATTCAATAAGAATATGGAAATAAGCAGCCAGGTCTGTGTATTATGTGTCCCTGTGTTAGTGTATTCAATAAGAATATGGAAATAAGCAGCCAGGTCTGTGTATTATGTGTCGCTGTGTTAGTGTATTCAATAAGAATATGGAAATAAGCAGCCAGGTCTGTGTGTGTGTCCCAGTGTTAGTGTATTCAATAAGAATAGATATATGGAAATAAGCAGCCAGGTCTGTGTGTGTGTCCCAGTGTTAGTGTATTCAATAAGAATAGATATATGGAAATAAGCAGCCAGGTCTGTGTATGTGTCCCAGTGTTACTGTTAGTGTATTCAATAAGAATATATGGAAATAAGCAGCCAGGTCTGTGTATGTGTCCCAGTGTTACTGTTAGTGTATGAATAAGAATATGTAGGAAATAAGCAGCCAGGTCTGTGTGTGTCCCAGTGTTAGTGTATGAATAAGAATATTATATGGAAATCAGCAGCCAGGTCTGTGTGTGTGTCCCTGTGTTAGTGTATGAATAAGAATATGGAAATAAGCAGCCAGGTCTGTGTATGTGCCCCTGTGTTAGTGTATTCAATAAGAATATGGAAATAAGCAGCCAGGTCTGTGTATGTGTATGTGTCCCAGTGTTAGTCTATAAATAATGTTAGGAATATGGAAATAAGCAACCAGAAGGTCTGTGTATGTGTCCCAGTGTTAGTCTATAAATAACGTTAGGAATATGGAAATAAGCAACCAGAAGGTCTGTGTATGTGTCCCAGTGTTAGTCTATAAATAACGTTAGGAATATGGAAATAAGCAGCCAGAAGGTCTGTGTATGTGTCCCAGTGTTAGTCTATAAATAACGTTAGGAATATGGAAATAAGCAACCAGAAGGTCTGTGTATGTGTCCCAGTGTTAGTGTTTGAATAAAAATGATTTATGTGGAAATAAGCAGCCAGAAGGTCTGTGTATGTGTCCCAGTGTTAGTGTATGAATACATTAAGAATATGGAAATAAGCAACCAGAAGATCTGTGTATGTGTCCCAGTGTTAGTGTATGAATAACAATAGATATGGAAATAAGCAGCCAGAAGGTTTGTGTATGTGTCCCAGTCTGTTGACTGAATGTCTCATGGAATTGGAAACCAGGTTTTCATCCTGGAGGAAAGATCCTCAAGTAATTCGTTGAGAAGAGAAAAATCTTACTCCAGCCGAAGTACATTATATATGCTGCAGGGCCTTAAAATTGAAACTTGATCTTGGACTTAGATCTGTTTTTGTCTAATAAGTCTGTGTTATAATTTTCCAAAATATTCTCTTAATATTTGAATGCATGGATGGTTGGTATTGTTTAGTTAGAATGCTTACATAAGTGTGTGTTTATTTACATGTGCAGTCTCAGTCAAAGGCCTCCTATAATGCAAGATCCTGGCACCAAGATGAGATTGACCAAGAGGTTTGTGCAAGTTTGTTTTTCTCTAGCTCTGTTTGTCTCTGTTTCATCTCTGTCTCTGTCTCAGTGTCTGTCTACAGGTCTTCCCCACTGTCTGTCTCTCTGTCTCTCTCTCTCTCTCTCTCTCTCTCTCTCTCTCTCTCTCTCTCTCTCTCTCTCTCTCTCTCGGAATATCATCTACTAACCCTCATGAATATTTCAGGAATTTTCATGTTTAGTTGATGGAGTCACATGTTTGAAAAATTCCAGCGTTTTGAAACTATACCCACCCATCCGACTGTCCAGGATAGCTAAACCTTCTGGTGGACTAGTGGGAATGCTGTCTCCACAGTCCACATGTCCCATTTGGCAATCAAGTTTTGACCATGTCACTTTCTCAGTGAAAGGTGACTAAGCAGTTAGCTAGAGTGCAGATTAATCGTACTTCTCTCCTCCCTGGTAAGGCATGTTACATATTGATGCAGTGTGCCAGCACAGTGTATACAGTGCATAGCATTGGCACAATAAGGACAAGCACATTAGATGTAATACCTTTAATCCTTCCTCTCAGGCAAAGGTCATACGTGTGCAGAAGGTGCCATCATTGATGCACTTTATCAACTTATGCCTTGAATATTTTGATATATGTTGGCCTGGTTTAGAGCAGTTAACAAAATGTCAATGCTCAGGTTTGATGTTTGGCATACAGTGGTAAGGTAAGGTAATGTTGCTTTAAATAGCCCATCCAACCGCAAAGGGCCGTATCAGGGCTGTCACCATGTTGAAGTCAGCTCACAAGTCCAAAAAATAAAAAGTGGTTGCTGTATGTAGGCAAGGAAAACGAGGAAGTGTATACTGCTTGATACCAAACATGATTTACCCATTGCCAAGGTGGCTGTCTCAAAACGTGTTCTTAGGATACAGGCCTCAGTGATGAAGGCCATTTCTGAAGGCCATTAAATCGCGGTTACAGAACTAACTCTCTCTCTCTCTCTCTCTCTCTCTCTCGAGCACGAGCCAAAGAGGAAAGCCAGGAACAGAGAACTGTGGTTAGCTGTTCTTGATAACCTTTGCTCTTGGCCTGGAGGAAAGAAGGATGTTGTTGCTTATGTTATGGTGATGTTAATGCTTTCTCTCCCTTCCCCCCCCCCCTCTCTCTCTCTCTCTCTCTCTCTGTCATTCTCTCTCTCTCCCCATGGATTTTCTCTCCCACCCTCTCTCACTCATATCTCTCCCTCTCTCTCCCCCCCCCCCCTTTTCTCTCTCTCTCCCTCTCCTTCCCTGCTACTCCTCCCCCACTTTCTCTGTACCCCTCCCTCTCCTCCCCTTCTTTGCACCCCCCCCTCACCCCCCCCCCCCCCCCCCCTTTTTTTTTCCCTCTCTCTCTCCCTCTCTCCATGGATTCTCTCTTTGATTGTCTCTGTTTCTGTCAGGCCATCTCTCTCTCTCTCTCTCTCTCTCTCTCTCTCTCTCTCTCTCTCTCTCTCTCTCTCTCTCTCTCTCTCTCTTCTCTTCTCTTCTCCTTCCTTCCCCTCCCCCCTCTTTCTCCATTGATTCTATCTCTCAATTTCTCTCTCTCTAGCAGGCCACCCCCCCCCTCTCTCTCTCTCTCTCTCTCTCTCTCTCTCTCTCTCTCTCTCTCTCTCTCTCTCTCTGTCACATCTTGCCTTCTATGGTGATGTTAATGTGGTCTCTCTCTCCCTTCCTTCCTCTCTCTCTCTCTCTCTCTCTCTCTCTCTCTCTCTCTCTCTCTGGTGCTCTCTCTCTCTCTCTGCTCTCTCTCTCTCTCTCTTTTTCTTCCCCTCCTCCCCTTCTCCTTTCTCCCTGAGCCCCTCCCTCCCCCTCCCTCTCCATGGATTTTCTCTCTCAGTTTCTCTCTCTCTGTACATATCATACCATCTCTCTCTCTCTCTCTCTCTCTCTCTCTCTCTCTCCTCTCTCTCTCCTCCCCCCCCCCCTTCTCTTTCTTTGTTGGGGTCTTGCCCTGTTCTGCCTCTCTATGTCTCCTCCCTCTCCCTCCCTCCCTCTCTCTCTCTCTCTCTCTCTCTCTCTGTGTGTTGTATGGTGTATCATGTGTGTCTCTCACTCCATGGATTCTCTCTCTTGAAGTCTCTTTGTCTCCATTATGCCCACGCTCTCTCTCTCTCTCTCTCTCTCTCTCTCTCTCTCTCTCTCTCTCTCTCTCTCTCTCTCTCTTTTCCCCTCCCTATATCTTTCTTTCCTTCCTGGGATCCCTACCCTTCCCTCTTTCCTTTCTCCCTCCCTCCCTCCTCCCCTCTCTCCCCCCCCCCCCCCCCCCCCCCCCTTTCATCTTGCCACTTAGCTTTTCAGTGGTCAACCATAATGGCAATGTATAGCATGATTTGGGAGGGAGGGGGGGGGGAGAAAAGAAAAAAATGACACTATAGTCTGCAGATATGACTTCGTTTATGCAGAATACTTTTTTGCCATCAGTGTTGAATAACATTATAATCAACATTTCAACTAATTCAAGACAGTGAATGATTATAGAGTTCAAAAGTGCAGGATGACCAGGAAGGGGCTTTTTGTCCCGCTGAGCTGCTAATTAGAATCTTAGAGGGTGTGGTTCACTCTGTGTGTGTGTGTGTGTGTGTATGTGTGTGTGTGTGTGTGTGTGTGTGTGTGTGTGTGTGTGCGTGTGTACATGTCTGTGTCTGTGTCTGTGTGTGTGTGTTTGTCTCTCTGTGAGTCTGTGTCTGTGTATACATGTACAGTGTGTGAGAGACTCAGAGAGGGAGTGTATGTGTGAGAAAGAGAGAGAGGTGAGAGTTGTGTTGAGGCATGTGTGTGTGTGTTTGTTTTTTTGTTTGTCTCTGTGAGTCTGTGTCTGTGTATCATACGTGCATGTGTGTGTGTGTTTGTGTGGGTGGGTGTGTGAGTGAGAGAGAGAGAGAAAGAGAGGTGAGAGTTGTGTTGAGGCATGTGTGTGTGTGCACGCAAGAGTTTACTGCCACTCCACTGTCTCCTTTCCTTTGTTTTCCATTAGTTTACACATCTTCTGTTTCTGTCATTATCTTCCTCTTCTTCCAGCTTCTCTTGGAGCATAACCCAGATCATTAAACTTGAAGTAAGTTGAACAAATAAAGAGCTGTTAAAAGAAAAAAATCAATATGTCACTGAAAAGTGCACACTGTGTGTGGAGGGGGCAGAGCAAGGGGGAGGATTGTGGCATTGATTTCCATCTGCTGCTGTTTACTTGATAGAGCATGTGGGCTAAAAAAAAAAAATCTGAGCCTTGGTAAAAGTGGCTGCCAGTAAAAGACTAAAAGTAATTCACAAAGGGGGTGTGTGTATGTGTACTTACATTGTGTGTGTGTGTGTGTGTGTGTGTGTGTGTGTGTGTGTGTGTGTGTGTGTGTGTGTGTGGCGCGCGCGCGCGCTAATAGTTGCAGGGTTGGTTGTTTTTTTTAGTTTTGTTTGTTAAACCGTTGCAGGGTCGTATACATGGTGTGTGTGTATGTGTACGTGTGTGTGTGTGTGTGTGTGTGTGTGTGTGTGTGTGTGTGTGTGTGTTTTCAAACTTTGTAAGAAAATAACACCACCACTGAAGATGACAAGCCTAATGTGGCCCCTCTTGGTCTTCTGGGCTGTAAATTACATGAATTGTATAATTAGGTAGAATATTTGTTGGGTAACCCAGTTTGGAATTTTGTCTTTAACTGGCTGCTGGGTGTGTTGGTTGAATGGAATTCTGAAAGGGAAGACAAGATAATATGTTAAAGTTCTAATCAAGGAGGAGAGGGTAAGTGGGAGCCTTGGACAGTTAGACTGTACAGGGTGGATGCTTGTGATGGTGAAGACGATTGTTTTGAAGAGGTAAGAGTGAAACAGCTGCACATGGAAGTTCAAGTTCATGGGAAAGAGTTACTCTGTTCCTGATGAAAAAGGCCTGTGTGCTGTTTCTTTACATGCTTGATGTGCTTTTTCCTGATGAGTGACTGGACTGAGATCTGGTACAGTATCTCTGCCATTATCTTTCTGTAGTCTTGGAAAATGAATCAGAAATAACTCTCACTGCTGTTGTGCTTTCTCACATCGAGGGACATGCTGACATACACATACTTGTGTGCACTCATTCGCATGCATGCCCATAACCACAAGACATGTATACATGTGTGTGTCCTATATGGATACACATACACATATATCATGGTATGCATACACACTAGGACTGACTGGAACAAGTTTATTGTCAGTTCAAGCTTTTCTTGAAATGACTTTCAACAAGTGATGATTTGAAGAAGAAAAAAGTCATCAAACTTTTCATGGAAAAAATTATCTTAAAGATTGGTTTAAAAAGGCAAAGGACAAGACAACTTACACAGAGACATACGCACACGTGTACACGCATGCATGCACACGTGTGTGATAAAATGAGCGCTCTCATTCTTGCCCTTCTCCTTCCTTTCGCTCTTCCAGTACTATATTCCCCCAGCTACTCCACCTTCAACCCCCACCTCTTCAAGTTCTGTCCACAACTCCAGTACCCCATCCCCACCCCAGTCCCCATTTCTCTGCATCCCCCTTTCATATCCTCCCACACAGAAAAAATAAATATAGACACAGGTATGCACGTGCACACACACCCACAATCACAAACATGTACACAAACGCACTCTCTCTCTCTCTCTCTCTCTCTCTCTCTCACACACACACACACACACACACACACACACACACACACACACACACACACACACACACACACTGACACACAAGCGTGCATGCATATATGCTTACAGTTACACACATGTGTGTTTGCTCACATGCACGCACGCCTCATACATGCTCACACGCACGCACGCGCACACGCATGCACGCACACACACACACACACACACACACACACACACACACACACACCACACACACACGCATGCACACACACACACACACACCACACACACACACACACACACACACACACACACACACAAGAAAACCAACAGGCCTGGATGCGTACATATTCACTTGTTTCTGTCAATGTATGGACTATGCCCTTTAGCAGTCAAAAGCTTAGGAAGTTTTGAACTCTGCCTATCTATCATCACCACTGTACATGTCTCTGCAGTGTCAACATTAACAGTGCTGATAAGTCGTTAACAAGTTCTATCCTTTCATAGCAAAGTCAATACAACACACTAAAATAATAGTTCCCCAAGTTCTGTGCACAAAGGCAAGAGTACCATCCGTGGATCAATACACAAAATGGAAATGTATGTGTATTAGTTACACACTTCCACACTTCTTGTGCACCTATACATTACCAAAAATAAGCCTAACACTGGTAAGAGAAAGTATAGAATGTGTATGCAGTTTTTGTGAATGCTAGGTTTTCTCCTTTTTTCTGTTTTTAATTTGGTTAGAGACTGACCTTTTCCCTGCAGAGTACAAGATGAGATCAGCAAGATAAGGAGTTGTTGCTGAAAGTTTCTGAACTGCTGTGCACTGGCTGTGAACTCACATCACACTGAAATGCAAAGTATCTGATGGGAAGTCTTCATTAGAGGTGTTCAACTTTCAGCAAAACATTGACAGTAGACCAGTCTCCACTGTATCCCACTGTTAGTTCAGAAGTGTCTAACAACCTCACAGTATTGATTTCATTGTGCACATTTACATGTCCTAAGATGAAAAATGAGTCATTTTGCTCGTCTACACTGTTAGCTTGAACACTGTACACAGTCTGCCTGTGCTTTGAGTGTAAGTTTGAAACTGATCTGCGTGAATATTATTTCAACATGATAATGGTTAAACCTTTGTTAGGTGCTTGATTTTGTTTACACTTTTCTATGAGAAAGAAATGTTTATGTTGGGTATGAAACAAAACAAAAGAAAGCAAAAAAGTATTTCTAGTTCACCCACACCCAAACATGCAGACATTTCTGCTGGAGTTGTCTTTTTTTTTTATTTTTTTATTTTTTTTTTTTTGGCTGCTGTGCTTGACTTTCCTTTTCCTGAACGTAAATTGTTAACCTTAATTCTGTAGTCTAGATTTTAGTGTTATGCAAGTCATGGCAGATGAGCTAGGGACTGGAATTTTGATCAAAACAGGTGGAGGACTAGTTAAGCTGATTATATTGATCCAGGACTGTGGGAGTGGCTTTGTTAAGCTGTCAGGATTAGGCAGTGGAAGGCAACAAGTAACAAGAGAGATTGAGGTGTGATTGCTAACGTTAAAGGAATATGCATGTGATTGTGAGACAAGAGTTTCTCTTGTGCACAAGGTTGTCCTTAACCCAGGGGTCTTCCTTTTTTTTTTTTCCTTTAGTTCCCATGGCCTGTACAGTCCTAGTCCAGGCTACTCCAGGCCAGTGAATAGTACAACAGCATGCTTTCTCACTGACCAGGGCCTTGGGTTTGGCCCCATTCCAACCCTTTCCCACTTGTAGCTTTCCCATATCTGGTGGGGCTATTTTGACTGACTGGGATCTCTCTCTCTCTCTCTCTCTCTCTCTCTCTCTCTCTCTCTCTCTTGCATACCCCACCCACATGCCCCACCCAACACCACCTCTTTAACAAAAAAAAAGTTTTGAAATGAAATGTGCCAGTTGGTAATGTTTTACTAAACCATGCACTGAGTGTTTTCTCTTGTCAAAATTATGCTATTATGACCTTGAAGTGTTTTGTTTTCAAGCCTTATGGTTGTTGCTTGCTTTTGCTTGACTAATACACATTAATTTGTTCTTAATGTGATCTACATCTAGTTTGGTTCTGTCTTAGATGAGTTTGTGGACTAGTGTTTTGGTGTGTGTGTGTGTGTGTGTGTGTGTGTGTGTGTGTGTGTGTGTGTGTGTGTGTGTGCGCGCGCGGCGTGCGTGCGTGCTGCACCATTAAAACAGCACTGTGGCCAATAAAATCATACAGGCAGATCTCCAACCCCAACACCTCTCTCTCTCTCTCTCTCTCTCTCTCTCTCTCTCTCTCTCTCTCACACACACACACACACACACACACACACCACACACACACACACTCTCTCTCTCTCTCTCTCTCTCTCTCTCTCTCTTTGTTTGTCTCTGTTACCAAATTAAGCAGAGAATTATATCAAATGCTCAAAAGAGTCTTAATTTTACTGGTGTATTGAAAGAATTTGATATTATTAGTGAACCCATGCTGTCAGTGCAAAAAGTTCTTTAACTGACATAGTTTTTGGTTTTTTTTTTTACAAGATGTGCATGTATCAGTTGATCAGTTGACATCAGACCATTGTGAGGAGTCACTGTCAGTGTTCCTTGCAGTCAGAGGTTGCGTCTACAACATAAGAAACCTTTCAACTGAAAGTGTATTGCATCATCTGTTTCATTTTCAATCTTCTGTTTTTGGCTTTACAGTTTACTCTTTAATGAAAGAGTGTCTCAAATTGTTTCTTGTAGTATGCCAGCTTTGAAGAACTAGCAAAGCTGATTCAAACTGAATAGGCCATTTCAAGCAATAAAGCGGTTAATTGTGCCTTTTTAAGGCCTTTTGATTACATCCGTTATGCATGCCTTGATGGATATTGAATGTCTTGATTAATGCAGCTTATACTACAATGGCATGAGGCAAAGTTCGAGTCAAGGGGCCCCAAGTGGTTCTTCAACTTTGTGAAACTTAACAAACAATTCACACAGAAATAAATCAGGTTCTGTTCACTTTAGGCAAAGATTTGAAAAGACTGAGCAAAAAAGTTACAAACTGTATCAGAATATGATCATCTTTATTTCTTCTCACAGAAGAAAAAATTGTGCACATATATATATCTTTTAAAAAAAAAAAGAAAAAAAGAAGAGAACGAAAAAAAAAAAAAAAAAGGCATTGAATAAAATTCGGCTATCACTGGTATAGTACAGTACATTCAGCCATATATACATGTATACAAGCTCACTGATTCAAAGACCTGTTGTGTGATTGTTTGAGAGATACAAATTCATGATTCCTGAGCTAGAATGATGTATTTAAAAAGATTTTTGATTAGAAATAAGCTGGAAGGCATTTATTTTTGAAGTTTACTTTTCCCATGATCATTTTCTCTGTGTGTGTGCATGCGTTTGCGTCTCTCAGTGTTTCTCTCTCTCTCTCTCCTCTCTCTCTCTCTCCTCTCTCTCTCTCTCCTCTCTCTCTCTCTCTCTCTCTCTCTCTCTCTCCTCTCTCTCTCTCTCTCTCCCCTCTCTCTCTCTCTCTCTCTCTCTCTCTCTCTCTCTCTCCTCTCGCTCTCTCTCTCTCTCTCTCTCCTCTCCTCTCCTCTCGCTCTTTTGCTCTCTTTCGTTGGTGTCTTTGTCTGTCTCTTTTACTCAGTGTCTTTTCTCTGTCTCCATAGACCTTTTTGTCTGTCTGTCTGTCTGTCTCTTCTCTCTCTCTCTCTCTCTCTCTCTCTCTTCTCTCTGTCTCTCTCTCTCTTTCTCTCTGTCTCTCTCACTCTCTTTCTTTCGTTTAATTAATGTCACTCTTTGTGGCTCACTCAGTGTCACTGTTTCTGTCTCCATCTGCCTTTGTCTTTCTATCTGTCTGTCTGTCTGTCTGTTTCTCTCTCTCTCTCTCTCTCTCTCTCTCTCTCTCTCTCTCTCTCTCTCTCTCTCTCTCTCTCTCTCTCAAAAAGCATATCTAATGCAGTCCATTGACAGTGTTTGCACATGCAAATGTTCACACTGAGTCACACAGATATAAACTTGTATGTTTAACATGCACGTATGCTAATGCATGCACAGAGTCACATATTGTATACACACATGTTTATTACCACATGTACCACCACATGTACATAATCGCTTGTACATGTGTCAATTTAACATGTTTTAACATAAATTTCAGATGCCAGAATGTATCACAGTATCGATTTCTTCATTTCCCTAAACAACATGCCATGTCATAAAAAATTACATGATGCAATTGCAATGGACTCTTTTCTAGTCTTGGACTTGTTACTAAAACAAAGTATTGCAAGGAATACCAAATACTTCATACAGAAAATTTAATTGACAGAAAATCTCCCATACCTTCCAATAAAGGCTGAAGACATCAGCAATCACAACTTGGACAATAGATCAGACATGTTGTTCAGCAAGAATTGATATAAAAACAACAGCCAGAGATAATTCAAACAAATATTGTTTCCTTTTTTTTCCCACCCTGTAGTCTAGTGACCGTAACATACTGGCTGCCTATATATATACACCAAAACTACTGCACAGCTGTTTGAGTTTTCAGAAATATGAAATGCAACAAA
This sequence comes from Conus canariensis, assembly GCA_033310375.1. NCBI lineage: Eukaryota > Metazoa > Mollusca > Gastropoda > Neogastropoda > Conidae > Conus > Conus canariensis. The sequence continues at coordinate 34,901,591 of CM065715.1, forward strand.
GCCACGATAGCATTTTCATTAATGGAGTATGACATTGGTAAATTTTTTATGATAGTATGCGGGATTTTAAGCTTTTAATAAAAGCCTCCAAAAGTCATAGAATGACAAAGGTGATATTATATCAGGGTCTTGAGATGTCAAGGTCGGCTTAGTTGAAAAAATTAAGAAAAAAAAAATCATAAAAATTTCAATTTACGATCTTCTATTTCCTTCTAAGACTCATATTGCCAAATAGGTGAACACACATGCGCCGGATGATAGTTTGCTAAAGGCCATGAGAATGCAGAAACGGTTTCTTTGTTTTTTCCAGTCTCTCAAGAATAGGTTTGGAGACATATCTGGTATCCACTCTTCTCCTGGCGAAATTTGAAGAATGCAATTCAGACGTTAATTTCAGGACTGTTACGTTTGATGACTGTGCTGGAATATGTTGGAAACTGCATACTGTGACCCAGTGTTGACCCATTTTTCAGAGCTAACAGGTAAACTGTCAGTGTTTCCAGTGTTGAAAATTTGTTGTTTATTGCCAGGGTTTGAAAACGCCTCAGCTCATGTAATATTCTATATAAAGGGGGTAAAAAAAAGAAAAAGAAAAATTGTAAAGAAAAAAATATTAAGAAAAAAAAATACATTGTCTGTTAGGCATGAATCCCAGAAATTATTTGCCTTTTAGGTTTGTGTAGGGAAATGGCTTCCATCTGTTTTCTGACAGTCAAGCGCACATGGTAGCATCCTGTGCAAATAAAGCACAACATTTGAAAGAAAATTAAGTGTTCTGTTTTTTTTTGTTTTTTTTTCATTCATATCTTTTCATCTAAATTGTAAAAGATGAACAAAATTAACATAAACTTGCAAGATTGATGCCACACAAATCCAGAGTTGACCTCTGACTCTGATACTGTGAAACCTGCTGGTGGGTAAGATAGATACAAGAGGAATCACTATCAGCGTAGTGAAAACAATGAGACTATCTGTATCACTGTAGGAAAACCAATGATGCATATCAAAGGTTTGTCCATATTTACATTAAACAGTGGTAAATACAAGGAGGGGAGGGAGAAAGATAGCTAGAAATAAATGGCACTGGCAGACCATGCTGATGACCATTTTCTCAGACTAATGGAAGTCATAAAGTATGGGAAATTTCAGTAATGACAGTTTAAAAAAAACATCTCATGGTGCATACGTGTACACCTCTCTCTCCTCTCTCTCTCTCTCTCTCTCTCTCTCTCTCTCTCTCTCTCTCTCTCTCTCTCTCTTCCTCACCTACTTATCACTTGCTGTCTTTCTTTTCTTCAAAAAAACACATGGTATTTTTCAGTTGAAGGTGTTTTCAGTGTATCTTAGGCCTTAGCCCCCATTATCTATTCTTTCCTGTATGCATACATATTGTCTTCTGTTTTTTGAGATTTATATCATACCCTTCAGTCCATTTGAAGAATCTGGTTGTTTCAGTTTACAAGAATTGTTAACACTCTCTCTCTCTCTCTCTCTCTCTCTCTCTCTCTCTCTCTCTCTCCTCTCTCTCTCTCTCTCTCTCTCTCTCTTGTCACTTGCTGTCTTTCTTTTCTTCAAAAACACTTGTGGTCTTTTCAGTTGAAGGTGTTTTGCCTTAGCCCCCATTATCTATTCTTCCCAGTATACATGCATATCTATTTATATAATTGTCTAAAGTTTTATGAGAGTTATATCAGAACCTTCAGTTCATTTGAAGAATCTGGTTGTTGTTCATGCATTAATTTACAAAAAATCATTAACATCTCTCTCTCTCTCTCTCTCTCTCTTCTCTCTCCTCTCTCTCTCTCTCTCTCTCTCTCTCTCTCTCTCCCCCTTTGTTTTCTTCAAAAGCTTGTGTATATTCAGTGTGTGTTCGTTCATTCTTCTGTTTAACATCTGTTCACTTTGAGTGATATTAGACGTGAATTAATGAAGAGAATGACTGAAGGAATGAATGATTAAGTGAATAATCCTACATGTTATATAAGCGTGTATGTATGCCTTTGTATGTGAGTGTATACGTGTATGTATCTGTATATGTATCTAAAGAAAAAGAAAAAAAAACAACAAAAAAAAACCCCCAAAAAACACAAAACAAAACAACCCCCCCCCCCCCCAAAAAAAAAACAAACAAACAAACAAAAAAACAAGGAATCTTAAATACAACAATTAATGGGTAAAATGAACAGAAGATATAGATCTAACATATAGCAATAAAACAAAAATCCTTCACTATCTAAACTTTAGAGTGAAGGAGTAAAATGCAGGCCATCATCATATAATGCACTATGAACTAACACAAAACAATCTAAAGAAAAAACCCAATCGGACTATGAAATAAGTGTTCAGCAATTTCGATCAGCAGAAAGTGGTCCGAAAGTATATCTTGCAAGTTTTTTTCAGAAAAATTACAAAGTTTAGATTGCAAAAAAAATTACAAAGTTTAGATTATCTTCTGAAAAAGTTACAAAGTTTAGATTGCAAAGCCATTAAACTTGCTCTTGGTGTCCCAATTCATGCCTCAAATGCAAAAACATAGAGAGAAGCTGGAATTTTGCCCCTTGATGATTATCGTGAACTAGCAGCATCAAAATTTGTCATAAAATCAAGTGTTAATGATAATTACATTCAAGAAGACTTAAAACTTAGATCGAACACAGACTTTCCAAAAAGGGCAATTATGATTACATCGCAAGAAACAATAGGTACATATACTTCTGATTTGATTGAATGTTCAAAAATTGATATCAAAGATGTGGCTAAAAAACCATCTTCGTCATTTATTCCATCATGGGAGATACCAAAACCTTTTCTTGATATTGGTTACATTGACATTGGTTACATTGACATCAAAAAGGGGGAAAATATTAATATTATCACTAATTTAGCAAAATCACATGTATATGAAAAATATCAAAATCATCTTCAGGTGTTTACTGATGGTTCTGTTTTAGATGATGGAAATGCTGGTACAGCATTTGTTATTCCTTCGCTTAAAACTCAAAGATCGTTCTTTCTGGGTAGTTATTTATCTATATTCACAGCCGAATTAGTAGCTATTATGCTACAATGGAATTTCTAACAGATCTTTCCAGTAATATTGTTCAGTTAGTTTTTTTTGTAGACTCAAAATCAGTCTTACTTGCCCTTGATTCATCAAATATATCGACACGACCCGACCTTGTGTTCGAAATTAAATATCTTTTATACTGGCTGGCGTCGAAAGGCACTATTATAGAATTTTGCTGGATTCCTTCACATACTGGTATACTTGGGAATGAATTGGCTGATAAGGCTGCGAAAAAAGGTGCTAAAAAAGCAGGGTCATCTTCCGAGCTGAAAATAAAACCATCAGTTTGTGTGTGTGTGTGTGTGTGTGTGTGTGTGTGTGTGTGTGTGTGCGTGAGTGTGTGTGTGTGTGTGTGTGTGCATGTGTGTGTGTGTGTGTGAGTGTGTGTGTGTGTGATCAGGTCTTGGCATCCAGACATTCAGAGTCACTGGTCGATCATTGTTACTGTTAGCACAACAGCTGAGCTATTGATTTATTGATGCCCTGATTAATTAAGTGTTGTTTTTTCATGTCTTGGTCTGGCATCAACTGAGTGCCTCCATGTAATTAGGATGCTGAATGTCTGCAGTTGCACGCCAATGCTGGGTTTGTTTGTCATTAAAGACTTCTGTGATGTGAAGCGGAGGCTAACTATCGTTGCACCTTGTCACTATGTTTTATGGATACAGGTTTTGAAGCTGCCACATTCATCTGTTTTAGTGTTTACTTAGCTTCTGAATTCTCTGAGATATGTGTACAGTGGTCGCTGATATACATGTGGTTGTGTAATTGGTTGATCATGCCAGGGATTTTTTTTTCCCTTCAAAATTTCTCTGTCCAGGTTTTAATACTTAGGTGGGGGAAGGGGGAGCAGGGAGGGATGGCATAAGCAGCAAAAATTACTGTTGAGTATAATTTTAATTAAAACCATGGTTGCTTGAACTGTTGCTTTGATTTTGTTCACAGCTTTAGATCATAGGGAGCCACATGCTATAAACTATTAGACAAAAAGTTTACATTGGATAGTTTTTGAAATCATACAGCGCCCACGTTTGTTATTTCTTGGTTGAAGTCCTTTGTTAGGACTGAAGTGCAGGTTTTGTCACAGCCTCCAGCCATTCTTCATTGTATCCTCATTTGTTTTTGTCAGTAAATAGTATTATTATTCAAGAGTTACAAAAGAGCACTGATAAAGACTGCTTTAAGTGCATTGCGTAAATCAAAGGCATGTGATGTGTGGGTGGGTAGCACAAGAACATCTCTGCCAGCTGTAAACTGCAATGACAGAATGGGGAGGTGTAACTTAGGATTCCCACCGGGAACACTAAACATTTTCCCATGATAACTGGAGACAGTGCTGAAGGTTTTCCGAATCATCTCAAGATGGAATCCCAAGGTTGCTCTGACAATAGAAACAGCTGAGTGCATAACACCAACATTTCTTGTTTCTGCATTCAGAAAGAGCTGAGGCCAGCAAGCTTCTGTCTTCTAAACTAACACAGACATTCAAAGCATGGGGTGAGATCTGGGCAGTAGCAAGAGCAAGGAAGTTGAGGAAGCCTTTGGCAAATTGATGAAAAATGTCAATGAGGGATGTGGACAGAGGGAAAGTTCACAGAAAACGCATCAGTTTCCGACACCAAATGCACCATGAATTTATGTATAGGGTCTGAAAGGCCTTTATTTCCCTGTGGTGCTGGTGGATGTGAGAGAGAAAAATGTGTGGTGTGCACCCGTCTCACTTTGAGACCTGGAATACCCTGATGTCAGATCATCTTGTTCCTAATTCAGCTCCCTGTCCCGGCTCCCTCCACTCATCCCTTCCCTGCCCTATACCACTGCCCTCTTCCTTTTCCTACCCCCTCTCCAATTCTTTTCTGAACACTTCTCTCTCTCTCTCTCTCTCTCTCTCTCTCTCTCTCTCTCTCTCTCTCTCTCTCTCTCTCTCTCTCACACACACACACACACACACACACACACACACACATTGTCTGTCTGTCAGTCTCTCTTTCTTTCTGTCTCTGTATCTCTCTCTGTCTCTCTGTCTCTCTCTCTCCTCTCTCTCTCTCTCTCTCTCTCTCTCTCTCTCTCTCTCTGTCTGTCTGTATATTTGGACCTATTTAATATTCTAGATATAACAGTTTACCTCTAGGGCTATTGTTTGATAGTCTACATAAGTACATGAAATTTACGCTGACGACACCACTATAAACCCTAAGCATAAAAATGTTGATGATATATTTGCTTCTTTACAAAAATATAAACAAGCTGATCAAGTGTCCCCTTCTTCAGAAAACTAAATACTTGGTAATAACCACCAGACAAAAGTATCAAAAAATTTTCCATAACTCTCTGTCTCTTAGTATAAACCAAAACAATGAGGTTGTTGAGGAAGTTGGTCATCACAAAGTTCTTGGTGTTATTGTGTACAATATTTTGTCAAAATGCCCAAGAAACTTCTATCTCAAAACATTCATCAGCTTTCAAAGCTAAAACTTTTCTCAGACCAACATTGTTTTAATTGGTTTTTACTTCTTTTAGAAATCTCATTTCAGTTACTCTTCTGTATGCATACAGCCAATGAAAACAATGAAAATTGCTCTTCAGTCTTCAAAGGTGGGTTGTTGAATTAATCCTCATGAAATTTGTAACTTTAACTCCCTCTGATGATTTTGCCTGTAACGGAAACTGATCTATGACAAAGCAGTTTTCATGTTTAAGATAATCTCCATAAAAATTGAAACAAATCTGATTTGTAATTTCAGCAAGATTAAAAAGGTCTCCACTAAGGATTGATCTTCAATCCAGCCATAATTGTATATTCTGGTGGTGGTTTGTAGACTAACTTACTGATATCATTTAAAGCAAACACTGGTCTACATGTTTTTTGTTAAGACATCACTTCTCATATCTTGCACAAAACTTTCTGAACAGTATTGATTAGTACTATTGTTATTTGCGCCTTTTCTTTTACATATTTATATAGCAAAACTTTCTCCTTCCCTCCCCTCTGTCTGTCTGTCTATCTCTGTCTGTCTGTCTGTCTGTCTGCTCTCTCTCTCTCTCTCTCTCTCTCTCTCTCCTGAATTAATGTGTATGGATTTGAGTACAGCTGTCTTTGCATAAATGTATGTGAATGTAAAATTATACTCCTTCTTTCCACCTTCTCTGTCTCTTTCATCTTCATCCAGTTCGCCTTTCCACCATTTAGTGACATCCTTCCCTTCTCATTCTTTTCGTGTATCTGCAAAGATGATTTTTTTTTTTTTTCTTGGTTTTTTTTTTTTTGGATTGCGATTTGTATTGTATTGCAGTTAGTATTCCTTTTGTTCAGATTTTTTTTTTTTTTGGATTGCGATTTGTATTGTACTGCAGTTAGTATTCCTTTCATTGTTCAGATCATTGATTGATTTTAGACGTCGCTTATTGTTTCCCCCCCCCCCCCCCCCCCCCCCCCACCCTTCATTGAGGTTAGTATATGAAACAAAAGTCTGTACTGTGCTTATTCTTTTATCTCATTTAAAAAGATTCGTTTGTTCGTTCACTGTCTCTCTCTGTGTATCCCACCCTCCGTCCCTCCCTCTATGCAGATATATTCACACACACACACACACACACACACACACACACACACACACACACACACACACACACATGCGCAAGTGCATACATGCATACATTTACACACACAAATTTAAATGCTGCTGCTTTTTTTTTTCAGGTTGACAGTGCACCTCCAGCAGCCCCAAAACTCAAAGAGATTCCTTTCTCAGATGAGGAAAACAGTCCAACTGGCAGTTTGAAGGAACCACGAATAATCCGTTCAGTCCACTGGTCCAGAAATAAAGAGCAGCCTGCCTTCACCTCCGTGAAGGTCAATAAAGAACATACACAGGTAAGAAACAAGCTGCATTTTGTCCAAAGTGGGTTCCTGATGATATGTTTGGGTTACTTTGCATGCATCTGGTCACATCTGTTTGTGTACAAGTACAGATCTGTGTACATACACTTGGATTTTTTTTTCTCCAGATTTTGTTACACAACGGAGAGATAATGGTATAACAACTGTGAATAATGAGCAGTTCATCTTGTACTTAAGTACACACTTACTGACTTGCTAGCCCGCCAGATTCCAAACATGCGGTATTGCAGATATTTATATAATCAAATCATTTCAAATGTTGTGTAGCGATTACACTAGTCGTTTGAATCTGTTCAACAACATGCGTTTAAAAACACTTGACTGCAGTTGCTCAGACCTCTGTTGTTTGGGGGGAAAAAAATGTTGTTAGGGAAGATTTTATTTGAAAGATAAACTAGAAGGGCATTTTTGAGGGCACAGACCATTGCTGAGGTCAAACGATACTATTAACTTTAAATGAAGCTTTCTTGAATCCTTGGTATGTCTCAAGACATATCTCCAAAGCTGTCACAGATTCATTGAAGCTGTTTGTCTGCCTGCCTGTCTGTCTGTCTGTCTCTCTCTCTCTCTCTCTCTCTCTCTCTCTGTATGTCTCTCATTTCTCTTCTCCTTCCTTTCCCTGCTCCCTGTCTCTACATGGATTCTAATTTCTGTCTCTCAATTTCAAGGTTGGAATTGGGAATTAACAAAACACACAAATCTGAGGAACACTGAAAACACGAATTCAGGATTAGGATTTTGCTCCCCTGATAAACCAGATTGTTTTATGTGTGCATCTCTCTCTCTCTCTCTCTCTCTCTCTCTCTTCTCTCTCTCTCTCTCTCTCTCTCGTGACATCATGCTGCATGTTAACATATGCTTCTGAGAGAGAATACTTCAGAATGCATTCATACCTGTACATGTCCTGTTGCTTCTAAATCACTTTACAGCAGAGTTCAACACTTTTGGACGAGTTTCAGCCTTAAATTTGCACAAACTGATAATTGTATCCACTAACCACCAACCTGCCTTTCTTCTTAATAAAATGCAGAAGGTAGGGAAAAACATTTAAGAAAAAGAAAATAATCAAGACATAGGGAAAACAAAACAAAAAAAGAAAATAGCCAAGTGGTTTTGTGTTCTCTGGAAGCAAGAGAATAGGGCCTGTCTGCTGCTCAAAATTATTACCATGAATTAGAACTGGCTCATGCAGCAATCACTATGCCACAGGGGACACATTATCATCTGGCTCCATCTCGCTTATCTTCTTCCATCTTTTTTTTTTTTTTTTTTTTTTGCAATTGAGCATAAATTCTATTCAGTCTTTCTATAAACATACAAGCCAGGCACAATCAAGACATGATGAAGAGCAATCAGTCAAAATCAGTTGAAACTCAAGCAAACGGAAAATATACAATGATCATTTAAACAAAACAGAACGCACACAACACACACACACACACACACACACACACACACTGAAAACTTTAAAGTGATTAAGTTGAAGTACTGCTTCAAGACAGCTCATTTTCAAGAATAAACTTTTAGAATGTATTTGCTTGTGCTAATTTAACTCATGGGGTTGTAAAAATAATTGTAATTGCAAAAATAGTAATCTGTGACAATATCAGTCTGAATATGCCAAAAATTCACTGTCACTCCTTCCCTTTCATCAGCAAGGACCTGTTATGCCAAGTAACCTGATGTACTACAGCAAAAGTTGCAGTTCTCATCTGAAAAAACTGGATGCCCCCATCAGCTTAGATCCACTGGCACCAGAAATGAGAATGTATTTATAATTTGCCCTGGACAGGCAGACAGCCTTTTTATTGATTTCTAAATGAGTCTACAGTGATATTTTAATGCCTAATGTATATGAACAGCATTCACATCTTGTTTTCATTTTCATGAACTTCCGCTGGTTTTGTAACTACTAGCCCATCGAAAATGGAAGAAATCCATTATCTTTAACCCTCATGGATTCACTTATCTTCTATGTATTCATCTTTCCACATTTTTTTTTTTTCCATTGTGAAACTTGCAGTCCCACTTTCCCCCTCTCTCTCCCCTCCATATATCATCAGTGTACACTGCTTTATGCAACTGCTTCACGGCATCAGGAAATGTATTCAGCACACGTATTGATTAGTGTGCCAACTTTTGCATATCAGTTTGTCTGTGTTACATGCCCATGGTGTGCAGATGTGATTTTGTTGTTGTTGTTGTGCATAATCAAGGTTCAGTCATGATAATGACATACTGCTTGTTTACATATGCTTTCAAGAGTTATTTCATTTCAGTGTTCAGTGGAACGTTTTCTTATCCAGCATATGCAGGACACAACCTACGAAGTCCCCTACTGACGACAGTAATTGCTTTGTCTCAGAGCCAGCAAAAGTGAGCTTTCCCTTTGGAGGGTGCCACCACGTCTGTCCAAAGACGGTCCCCATGAATTGGCTGATACAGGTGGCCTGGACAGGACCTTACTAGGGGCATAGTCTTGGAGAGAAAATTGAAACTGAGGTCACTGTGAGAGTGTGGCATGAAGGGCCAAAGAGTTTGAGACTGTCTTTTAATGCTGATCGATGAGGATGAGAATGATGATTATGATACCATGAATTTCCATTCTGGTCTGAAAATAAATTGTTCTGGTGGAAATTAAACCCACAGTCTCCCACCCACAAATCTGCAATGCTAACCTCTTCGCCATGGCGGCTGGTGAATGCATTTTTTTTCGGCTGTGGTCTCTATGAACTCTGATAGAGAAGTGAAAATGGCTGATCGCTTTGTTGGCAGCTGTACACGGTGGTCCAGAATGTGAAGATGGCACATGAAGTTCAGGAGTCGGGGGAGACTCAGGACTTCATAGATGATCTGGAGTACCTGCTGGACAACATAAAGGACAATCAGTCAATCTCCATACGTTCTCTCAGGTGGGTGAAGTCATTGGCTGCCCATGTCTGTTTTTCTAAACAAATGAGGATCAAATTTTATTTGAGGAAGGGGCTGGAGGGAGGGGTGAAGTGGATGGAAAGGAGGGGGAAAGGGGGGGGGGGGGCATACAAATGTAATGTTGCTGGTAGATATGAAAGGAGAACCATTCCTTTTTTTTCTTAATTGGCCTATTAGATAATGGCTTAAAATTTGGACCATTAATGATTATTTTACTACAAAAGAGACTGTAGCCATGTATGTACAGTTAGGCAGGGGGTCGTGTTTATTTCTTACTGGGGTACAAAGGAAACATTAGCCATGTTTGTAAAGGTGGGCTAGATCAGTTTCCGCAGTCATGGCTTTATAGGATATGACCCAGTTAATGTTAGAGAGCAAAAGAAAATGCAGTGAGATTTGATGATATTGATGCATGTGACGGTGCCACCACTGACAGTTGGCTTGACTTGCCTGTTCAGCACAATCCAGTTGGCAGGGAAGTGTACTCTGCCAGCCTTCAGGATGCACCTGCGTGCCCATGGCACCGTGACCAAGATCTTCAGTCTGCTTCACGATGCCTGTTCCTACCCAGTGAGTGACAGAATGAAAATGTATTCGTTACAGTTTATTAACCTTCAGGCGTTGCGCACATGTTACTGTTCTCATTGCCTTTCTTGGTTTGGTTTATTGTTGGTAAATATTATGCTCTTTCGGTAACTGTTTCTGACCTGTGACAGTGAAGAACGGGTCATTTTGACAAAGTTTTATCCGTCTCTAGTATTTTGCCATACTTTTTTGATATTCTGTTTCATTGTATTTGTAACATTGAAAGAGTGTATTAGAAGTATTTCTTATAAGTTACGATTTTTCTGTAACATTGAAAGATTATGTTAGAAGTATTTTTTGTAAGTTAAGCTATGAAAGGCAAAAAGAATGTTGAAATTTAAAACTGATATAGAGAATGATTATGTGTGACTTTATTGATTTAATGCCAGTGTCACACAGTGTTTTTTTTTTTTTTTTTGTTTGTTTGTTTGTTTGTTTTTAGGGGGGGGGGGGGGGGGTTCCTACTAAATGACTGTAAACATAACAAGTGCTTGAATTGCAGAAAGCCAGACACAAGCTGTCATGAACAAGATTTGAACCTGGTTCTGTGTTCCTGACATTTCAGAGCCTGGCGCTGAGCACGGCCGCCCTGATGTTCATGCTGTCCCAGGACCGCCTGAACATGGACCTGGACAAGGAGAGCCTGCATCTCATGCTGAAGCTGAACGAAGTGGACATGCCCCGGGCCCACCGGGAGGATGTGGCCCCCGAGGACGGGGCCCCTGGCAGCACAGAGGACAGCGCCGAGCTGGAAAAGTGCCGTCATCGTGTCCAGGACTTGTTGCTTCAGCTGCAGAAGGAGTCGCTGACTGCCAAGCATATTGATGTGGATTTTATTTCTGTAAGTGCCCTGTAGGTCATGTGCTGGGATATCAGTGGGGGGGTAGGGGGGGGGGGCGGTTTAGGATGTCACGCGACAGTCTCAACATACACACTCACATGCAAAGACAATCATGCAGCGTTGAAGCTGCTGTGCTAGTTTGGAATAGATGGGAATAAGTATGTGCTCATTTGTTTGCCATTATTGCTATGTTAACATGTTAGGTGAAGGGTTTTTTTTTTGTTTTTTTTTTTCCATTACCTCTTCAAAGGAGATTATGTTTACAGCATCAGTTGATTTGTTTATCACCAACATTACACAAAGCAAGTAAACTGATTTTAAAGAATCTTTGTGGAAAAGTAGAGTGTAGCCCAGGGTAAGAAAATAATCAAATTTGGCTAAGGATTAGTGTCAAGGAGGGATGGGAGGAGGTCCCACTTTTTTTTTTTAACATTGCTGTTTAAGGTATTTCCAGCATTTTTGTAAATGTCAGAAGAATAGCTCATTGCATCTCGAATAAAACAAACAAAAAAAGACACATTAGATGCATTTATATCTACATTATTGTAAGACTTGGTGCTGACAGGGATCACAACCTAGATTCAGCGTACAGAGAACTGCTTGACTCTGGCAGAGATTTTTGGTCAGTACTTTCCTCAGTGCCGTTCCAATAATAGGTTTGGGCTTCCTTAATTAACGTTGCTGATTTCCTGCTTGCGTCTTATGCCGTTTAGTTCCGTGCTTGCTAGCTAGTGGGCAGCATAAGTAGAACTGGCTTGAAATTATCTTCATGAGCTTTGTTGATGTGCTGCAGACGGGTAACCTGGCCATGGAGTCCCTGCTTAGCTTGACGTCTCGCCGTGCTGGGGAATGGTTCAAGGAAGAGCTGCGGGCACTGGGAGGTCTGGATCACTTTGTGGAGACAGGTAGGTGGAGCGGAATTCTGTCTTAAAGTGTACCTCCATTTGTAGGTTTTGTGATGGTGGTGATGGTTTTTCTTGGGTTGGTTCAGGGGAGGAGTGGGGAGACAAGGGTGGAATAAACTAGGAATTTTTGTATGCAACAATATGATATTAATGTCTCAAACTCTCAACACCTGTTTGGTTACTTGGGGAAATGTGAACCTAGCAAAATGTTATATGTATTGGTGCATTTATTTGCAAATATACATACATACAATATAAAGGTGGGGGTTTTTTGGCCAGAAGTGATGTGAGATAATTAGTTAAAGGTGAATGAAGACTTAGGCAGTCTGGGATCAGTTTCAAAAACTATCGTGAATGAATATTATTTCTTCCAAGGCTACAATATTTCACTAGAGAAACAGAATGTGAATATGTAATGGGTGTCCTATAGTCGACAGTTCACTTCTTTGAAGGATCAAAGCTTTACAATGTTACATGAGCGGCCAGTAATCCATACCTTCCATCAATGAAGAATCAAAGCTTTACATTGTATCATGAGTGGCCAATAATCCATATTTCACTCCTGTGAAGGATCAAAGCTTCACAATGTAGTCATGAGTGGCCGATTATTCATACTTTGTTTCTATGAAGGATCAAAGCTTAGCAATGTATCGTAAGAGGCCAGCAATCCATGCTTCATTTCTATGAAGGATCAAAGCTTAGCAGTGTATCATGAGTGGCCAACAATCCATACTTTGTTTCTATGAAGGATCAAAGCTTTGCAGTGTATCATGAGTGGTTAATAATCCATATTTCACTCCTGTGAAGGATCAAAGCTTTGCAATATATCATGAGTGGCCAACAACCCATACTTCGTTTCTGTGAAGGATCAAAGCTTTGCATTGTATCATGAGTGGCCAACAATCCATGCTGTGTTTCTATGAAGGATCAAACCTTTGCAGTGTATCATGAGTGGACAACAATCCATACTTCGTTTCTATGAAGGATCAAAGCTTTGCAGTGTATCATGAGTGGACAACAAACCATATTTCATTTCTATGAAGGATCAATGCTTAGCAGTGTATTATGAGTGGCCAACAAACCATACTTCATTTCTATGAAGGATCAATGCTTAGCAGTGTATTATGAGTGGACAACAAACCATACTTCATTTCTATGAAGGATCAATGCTTAGCAGTGTATTATGAGTGGACAACAAACCATACTTCATTTCTACGAAGGATCAATGCTTAGCAGTGTATTATGAGTGACTAACAAACCATACTTCATTTCTATGAAGGATCAGTGCTTAGCAGTGTATTATGAGTGACCAACAAACCATACTTCATTTCTATGAAGGATCAATGCTTAGCAGTGTATTATGAGTGACCAACGAACCATACTTCATTTCTATGAAGGATCAATGCTTAGCAGTGTATTAATAGTGAACAGTTGATATTTCCTTTCTATGAAGGATCAAGACCTTGCAGTGAATCATGTGTGGCCCACAATCCATACTTCAGTTTTGTAAAGGACCAAAGCCTTTCAGTGTGTAATAGATGTCCAACAAGCCATACTTTAGTTTTATAATGGAACAAAACTTTGCAATGGGTCAAGGGTATCCAGTAATTCATGTTTTTCATCAGGCAGAAAAGCCTAGTCACATATATGAAGGATCTCCCATAATCCACACTTAAAAGGTCAGAGCGTTACTGTGTCACAGTTGTCTTATACAGATTTTATGAACATATGATGTGATGTTTCATTTAAAATGATGAAGCAGCAGAAAATCAGTAGAGTATGAGACAAAGACTATCATTATGGGTATTTTTAGACCCACAGCATTCAGAGAAGGTTCAGATGTTAGTATATAATGTGGTCTGCAAGTGGAAGTTTGTAACGCAGTGTCTGCTTGGTTTCAGTTCATCATTGTGTGTCGGGCATGAAAGCGGACCTGACACACCATTTAGACAGATATGCCGCTGGTTTGAAGAAACTGGACCGCTGCTTGCGTGTATTGGAAAATGTGAGTACATATGGTGAAAAATGTAAATAAATGCAATAAATAAACATGAAAAAGATACAAAATATGAAAATGTTTTCTTGGTGTCTTCTGGTAAAACAGCCTTTTCATTTGATGCCATAATGTAGTTGGGACTTGCTTAAAAGTCTGTACATTTTTTTTTACAGAATCCATTGGAGAAAGAACTCTGTTTTCGGTGAGGGGTGAAGTGTTCTGGATTTGGATCATTGATGCATCAACAGTGTTGTAAAGAAAGGTCATGGGAAATTATTTTTTGCTAGTGGAAAGGTTTAGAAGTAGGGAGGGGGAGGATGCATTTAAGATTTCATATGTTCAGGGCTGTAGAAATCTGGTTAATGACAAATTCCATGACATTTCAAAATGCTGGTACTGTCCTTTTTGTCCTGTGTACAGATCACCTTCATGAACAGCGACAATCAGACCTACATCATTGCCTACAGCCAGGGACTGTTGATCACAGCCACAGGACGGTATGGGCTTTTCCCTTCATCTGTCTGTCTGTCTGTGACTTCATAGTGCTGGTTTTTAGGGCCTTGGCGATTAACATTAAACTCCTGTCACTCATATTTGCCTGTAAATCGTTTATGAAATTAAAGTTTTGCTGCCACTCTTTTCTGTTTGTGTTTTCTTCTCTTTTGTCTCAGTCTGCGTGTTAAAAAAAAAAAAAAAAAGGAGGGGGGGGGGGGGGGGCAACAACAACTACCGAAAAACTCAGATTATCCAACAGACCGATCAGTCAAATAACTATGTATGGTGTGTGTTTTATATATATGTTTATTTCATGTTTAATTGAGTGATATTGTAGAAACAGTGTAGCAGCTTGAGAGGGGAGAGGGGGTTGAGGTTTAAATACGAGTGCTGTTGGGCAGTGTTTGACAGTGAAGTTGTTTGTTATGAAAACAATTGTATTGAGAACTTGGACATTTTCTTGTTGACAGAAAATATAGAAATAACAGTATATGTTTGTTTTTTTGTTAAAACAAAAATCCGAAAAAGCATGGAAAACGAGGTGGGTTTTTTTTTAATTCTTCCAAGTATAAACAGTCATTGACTATTTTTTTTTCTGAACATGACAGGAACATTTTCCCTTTTGATACCTGATACAGTGTCCACCCACGAAAAAGGAAATTATCTTTCAGAAGAAGGAAATGTGCAAACAGGATTAGTAATTTTGCCATCATATGTCATTTCTTCTGCCTTAAACATTGTGTTTGTTTTATGCTGTGTGTTGTAGATTTCTTCGTCAGTGTGTGGAGACGTTACCCATGATGCCACTTTATGAGGCAGAGAATGAAGCGGAGCTGAAACAGCAGAAAGGATGGATCGTCTTTGAGTGCCTGCTGGCCATCCTGAGAGTTCTTCTCAATATTACTCATGACTGTGGTGAGTATCTGGACTGAGGTGTACAGCTGTCAGTATTTCTCATGGCTGGTGAGTCTGTAGGACAGCTGTGCCAGTTGTCATTGCTCATGACTGTGATGTGTCAGAATTTTTGTTGTTATTTTTATTAATGTTTTTACAATTTCTCATTAAATCTGTGTGATATTATGAATTGTAGTCTACTGTTATACAGTTTTAATTGCCTGAATGATGATTCAGTGTATTTTGCATTCAGCCTGCCCATCTTTTTTTATCACTTGACATTTAAACAAGTGAGAGTCTGTGAGAAAAACATTCTGTTCCGCTTTCTTTTCTTCCGTTAAAAGTCTGCCATACTCATTATCTATTTCTCATCATATTTTCTGCGTAAAGTGTTTGTAAACAAAGATCAGACAGGCCATGGCTGGCTTGAACCTAAGCTCAACCTCTTGAGGTGTTTGACAATGTGCAGAGTTTGGATGTACCCGGGTGGGAGAAGAGCAGGGTCTTCTGCAGACTATACTTCAGTGTGTCATCAACATCCAGTGGTGTGTGCCCCCCGACCAACGTTTTGATGTCCTGGTCCTGGTAAGCTGATCACAGATAAGAGTGATAGTGCTGGGGGACTTTATCAGCGGTTGCTTGTTGGAAGTCTGTAGGTAAATTCTGCTGATGGGTTAGCGCTTGTCTGCTTCAGTGTGTGGTTCTGAGTGAAAACATGTGGATTGTTGCTTAGAATTTTGGGGAATTGGATGTTTACAAAAGATGCATGTGTACTCTCAAACACACATGCATGCCTGGCATTTGGGTGTGCACGCACACATGCATGCATGTACACCCACATACATACACACACACACACACACACACATATGCGTGTGACAAACACCATCCGAAGTATGAAGTGTGGTTCTCATCAGTTTTTAACAGATAACATTAAGATACTGTATTTGATCTAGTATTTGAAAGTGATTTATGGTTTATGAAATTGTCTTCATTCAGAAAGTTGCATGCATGGTGGTCATGATCTCCAGAGCTTGGGTCTTCTGATCAATCTGATGGAACACTGCCCGCTGAATCGCCGCTACCTGCTGAAATCCACGCTGACCGCCCAGATCAGAGAAGATGACTATCCAGAGGACATGGATGCTGTGCAAGCTCTTGTTCAGGTAATACTTTACTAGATCAATCATTTAAGACTGAAGAAAATTACACATTTCGAATGAATATGTTTATAGAGAGAGAGAGCGGGAGACTCAGGTCTGAACTGCTGTGTTTGCTCTGTTTTGTTTCCACACACCCATGTGCTCACTTCAACATGTTTCTTCTGATTTGAATAAACTGAAAAGATATGTCTGTTTCTTTTTCTGTATTTTCATATCTGTTGCGCCATGTTCAGTGAAAAACCCACAAAATCTATTGCCACACCAGTGAATTCTTGTGTGAGATAAAGAAGGAAAGAAAACGTTAGGGAGGGGAGGAGGTTGAGTGTACAGGGAAATAAGATGTAAAGCAATGAGAGAAATGGAAGACAATAGAAGAAGAACAATAAAAACAGCAATTTCATCACAATCTCCTAATTCCAGTCCCCCACCCCCCACCCCCCTCTCCCTTCACACTTTGATACAAGCATTTGAGTTGTTTAACATTGAAGATCAGTTTTGCGCATAACATGGCAACAGTGTAGAAAAACTGGTACAGGTTCAAGACAGAACAACCTACACTAGCATAGCATACCAAGCGATTTGTACTCGAGCATATATTCAAAAGTGTGTCTTTTTCTATGATGTGGAGCAAGGAGAAAGTAAAGTGGATATCTCATGACACAGAAAAACATACTCTTTTTTTTTTTTTCCCAGCTGTTTGGTGAACGTGAATCGGCCGCCAGACAGATGGAGGAATCCCCAGAAACACCTGTCAAAGCCAGTCACAGCCATAACAAAAGTGGGGAATGGCGCGAGTCAGACTCAGGAATCGAATGGATTGCCCGCTCGGCAGAGAAGGTGAGGGCAGCAGAGAAGCAGCAGAAGGACGCAGCAGGACAAGGAAGCAGCAAGGGGGAAGACAGGACAGGGGTGGCAGACAAGGAGAAATCTGGAGGGGATGGTGCCACTGTGCAGGAGGATGAAGAGAACTTTACCAAAGGTTGGTCATGACCACTTTACTTTCTTTTCCTTTTTAACGCTCGATTCTTAGATTGTATCACCTGTTGGAGAGAAGTAATTGTGTTTGAGTGCATGGAACTTTTTCAGGTTCAGTACACTTAAAGGGATAAGGTTTCTTGTTACTTTTTGTGGTGGTTCTGTTTTGATGCAGATGAAGTGATGTTTATAGCAAGCTAAGCTTTGTGCTTTAGTTAGCTTTTATGAAAAACAAAAATGGCATTGGAGTTCAGTCAAGTAAGACTTTTCTCTTTGTATTCCCCTTCCTTCCCTCCTTTCTCTCTCACTCTTTCTCTCTCCTCTCTCTCTCAGTCTCTGTCTCTCTCTCTCTCTTTCTCTTTGTCCTCTCTGTCTCTCTCTCTGCTTCCTTACCTCCCCCTTTTTGTACTCCCAGTTCTTACAGAACAGGGAGTACTTTAGAATGGGAACAAAGAAATGCTGTCTGTGTGTCTGTCCGTCCGTCCGTGGTCAAAATGTGTTCCACTCGCTCCAGACAAAACTACTGGGCCGATCTTTCTGAAAATTTGTAGGTATGTTCATTATGGGTCACGGATGATGCCCGATGTTTTAGTTTACCGTTATAACCATTACTAACGGCCTGTAACGGATTTTCTTCTGTATGGAATATCTCAGAAAGTACTAGGCCAATCTTTGTGAAAATTAGCAGGTATGTTCATTATGGGTCATGGATAATGTACGATGTTTTAGTTTACCCCGTTATAGGTGTTACTAACAGCTGTAACGGCCTGTAACGGTTTTTCTTCTTTATGGCATATTTCAGAAAGTACTTGGCCGATCTTTCTGAAAATTTGTAGGTATGTTCATTATGGGTCACGGATGATGCCCGATGTTTTAGTTTACCGTTATAGCCGTTACTAACGGCTGTAATGGCCTGTAACGGTTTTTCTTCTGTATGGAATATCTCAGAAAGTACTTGGCCGATCTTTGTGAAAATTAGCAGGTATGTTCATTATGGGTCACGGATAATGCCCGATGTTTTAGTTTACCCTGTTATGGCCGTTACTAACGGCCTGTAACGGTTTTTCTTCTGTATGGAATATCTCAGAAAGTACTTCGCCGATCTTTCTGAAAATTTGTAGGTATGTTTATTATTGGTCTCGAATAATTCCCGACGTTTTAGATTACCGTTATAGCCATTACTAACAGCTGTAACTGCCTGTAACGGTTTTTCCTCTTTATGGAATATCTCAGAAAGTACCTGGCCGATCTTTGTGAAAATTAGCAGGTATGTTCATTATGGGTCACGAATAATGCCCGATGTTTTAGTTTACCGTTATAGCAGTTACTAACGGCTGTAACGGCCTGTAACGGTTTTCCTTCTTTATGGAATATCTAAGAAAGCACTTGGCCGAACTTTCTGAAAATTTGTAGGTATGTTCATTATGGGTCACGGATGATGCCCGATATTTTAGTTTACCCCGTTATAGCCGTTACTAATGGCTGTAACGGCTTTTCTCTTTATAGAATATCTCAGAAAGTACTTGGCCGATCTTTGTGAAACTTTGTAGGTATGTTCATTATGGGTCACAAATAATGCCCGATGTTTTAGTTTACCCCATTATAGCCGTTTGTAACGGCCTGTAACGGTTTTTCTTCTTTATAGAATATCTCAGAAAGTACTTGGCCGATCTTTCTGAAAATTTGTAGGTATGTTCATTATGGGTCACAAATAATGCCCAATGTTTTAGTTTACCGTTATAGCCGTTACCAAGGGCTGTAACGGTTTTTCTTCTTTATGGAGTATCTCAGAAAGTACTTAGACGATCTTTGTGAAAATTAGCAGGTATGTTCGTTATGGGTCACGGATGATGCCCGATGTTTTAGTTTACCCTGTTATAGCCGTTACTAACGGCTTGTAACGGTTTTTCTTCTTTATGGAATATCTCAGAAAGTACTTGGCCGATCTTTCTAAAAAAATTGTAGATATGTTCATTATGGGTCACAAATAGTGCCCGATGTTTTAGTTTACCGTCATGGCTGTTACAAATGGCTGTAACGGCCTGTAACAGTTTTTATTCTTCATGGAATATCTCAGAAAGTACTTGGCCGATCTTTGAGAAAATTAGCAGGTATGTTCATTAGGGGTCACTGATGATGCCCGATGTTTTAGTTTACCGTTATAGCCTTTACTAATGGATGTAACAGTTTTTCTTCTTTATGGAATATCTCAGAAAGTACTTGGCCGATCTTTGTAAAATTAGCAGGCATGTCCACTATGGGTTACGGATGATGCCCGATGTTTTAGTTTACCGTTATAGCCGTTACCAATGGCTATAACGGCCCATAATGGCTTTTCTTGTTTATGGAATATCTCAGAAAGCACTTTGTCGATCTTTCAGAAAATTTGTAGGTATGTTCATTATGGGTCACGTATGATACCTGATGTTTTAGTTTACCGTTATAGCGGTTACTAACAGGTATAACTGCCCATAACGGATTTTCTTCTGTATGGAATATCTCAGAAAGTACTTGGCCGATCTTTGTGAAAATTAGCAGGTATGTTCATTATGGGTCACAGATAATGCCCGATGTTTTAGTTTACCCTGTTATGGCCGTTACTAACGGCCTGTAACGGTTTTTCTTCTGTATGGAATATCTCAGAATGTACTTCGCCGATCTTTCTGAAAATTTGTAGGTATGTTTATTATTGGTCTCGAATAATTCCCGACGTTTTAGATTACCGTTATAGCCATTACTAACAGCTGTAACTGCCTGTAATGGTTTTTCCTCTTTATGGAATATCTCAGAAAGTACCTGGCCGATCTTTGTGAAAATTAGCAGGTATGTTCATTATGGTCACGAATAATGCCCGATGTTTTAGTTTACCGTTATAGCAGTTACTAACGGCTGTAACGGCCTGTAACGGTTTTCCTTCTTTATGGAATATCTAAGAAAGCACTTGGCCGAACTTTCTGAAAATTTGTAGGTATGTTCATTATGGGTCACGGATGATGCCCGATATTTTAGTTTACCCCGTTATAGCCGTTACTAATGGCTGTAACGGCTTTTCTTCTTTATAGAATATCTCAGAAAGTACTTGGCCGATCTTTGTGAAACTTTGTAGGTATGTTCATTATGGGTCACAAATAATGCCCGATGTTTTAGTTTACCGTTACAGCTGTTACCAAGGGCTGTAACGGTTTTTTCTTGTTTATGGAGTATCTCAGAAAGTACTTAGACGATCTTTGTGAAAATTAGCAGGTATGTTCGTTATGGGTCACGGATGATGCCCGATGTTTTAGTTTACCCTGTTATAGCCGTTACTAACGGCCTGTAACGGTTTTTCTTCTTTATGCAATATCTCAAAAAGTACTTGGCCGATCTTTCTAAAAAAATTGTAGATATGTTCATTATGGGTCACAAATAGTGCCCGATGTTTTAGTTTACCGTCATGGCTGTTACAAATGGCTGTAACGGCCTGTAACAGTTTTTATTCTTCATGGAATATCTCAGAAAGTACTTGGCCGATCTTTGTGAAAATTAGCAAGTATGTTCATTAGGGGTCACGGATGATGCCCGATGTTTTAGTTTACCGTTATAGCCATTACTAATGGATGTAACAGTTTTTCTTCTTTATGGAATATCTCAGGAAGTACTTGGCCGATCTTTGTAAAATTAGCAGGCATGTCCACTATGGGTTACGGATGATGCCCGATTTTTAGTTTACCGTTATAGCCGTTACCAATGGCTATAACGGCCCATAATGGCTTTTCTTGTTTATGGAATATCTCAGAAAGCACTTTGTCGATCTTTCAGAAAATTTGTAGGTATGTTCATTATGGGTCACGTATGATACCTGATGTTTTAGTTTACCGTTATAGCGGTTACTAACAGGTATAACTGCCCATAACGGATTTTCTTCTTTATTGAATATCTCAGAAAGTACTTGGCTGATCTTTCTGAAAATATGTAGGTATGTTCATTATGGGCGACAGATGATGCTCGACATTTTAGTTTGCCATTGTAGCCATTACTAACAGCTATAATGGCCCATAAAGGGTTTTCTTTTTATGGAATATCTCAGAAAGTACTCGGCCGATCTTTCTAAAGAATTGTAGGTATGTTGATTATGGGTCACTGATGATTCCCGATGTTTTAGTTTACCGTTATAGCTGTTACTAACGGCTATAACGACCCATAACGGTTTTTCTTTTTTATGGAATATCTCAGAAAGTACGTGGCCGATCTTTCTGAAAATTTGTAGGTATGTTCATTATGGGTCG
Source organism: Conus canariensis (assembly GCA_033310375.1). Classification (NCBI taxonomy): domain Eukaryota; kingdom Metazoa; phylum Mollusca; class Gastropoda; order Neogastropoda; family Conidae; genus Conus; species Conus canariensis. Next base: position 34,923,609 of record CM065715.1, read on the forward strand.
TGGATGATGCCGGATGTTTAAGTTTACCGTTATAGCCGTTACTAATGGCCCACAATGGTTTCTTCTTTATGGAAAATCTCAGAAAGTTCTTGGCCGATCTTTCTGAAAATTTGTATGTTCATTATAGGTCACAGATGATGCCCGATGTTTACCAGAATAGCCATTACTAACAGTTACACCAGCCCAAGACGGTTTTTCCTCTTTATGGAATATCTCACGTGTATTCAGGATAAACTGGGAGTACGTTTATATACTTTGCATCTTGTTTTTCTTTTCTTTCTTTTTTCCTCTCTCTCTCTCTGTCTCTCTCACACTCTCTGTCTCTCTCTCACTCCCTCTCTCTCTCTCTCTCACTCTCTCTCTCTCTCTCACTCCCTCTCTCTCTCTCTCTGTCTCTGTCTCTCTCATGCCCTCACTCTATCTCTTCTCTGCTTGTATTTCAGCCCTTCACAAGGCAGGCAAGCACATGGAGAACAGCATTGTGGCTTCCTATGTCGGTCTTCTGTTGGGCTGCGTGATTCAAGATAACCGGGTGAGTTACAACTGTGCTATTAGACTACTGTCTAGATAACATGGGAAAAGCATCCCTGATTTTTGACTAGAAACAGCAACAACTTTGTAGCAAGAGTGATTGAAAAAGACTGATTTATATCTACCATCCTGTCAAATTTTTGGTTTGCACCACTTTAGGCTGCTGATAAAGTGCCAGTGGAAATGCACACGAACATGTGTTCACATACACAGACAGGTAGGCATGTACATGCAAAAGAAGGCGTATACACAGATGCGCTCATAGATAAATTTAAGAGTTAGCTCTGTGTGTTGTTGTTGTCGTACCCTGGCTAAAAGACTCCAGGGATCATCCGAACAGCGAAAGCTCTTGAACACTATGGTACAAATGCATCAACTAGGGATGAGAACATTACGTGTGTGACCATTTTTAATTACCCCTCCACGTGGGCGGCAACACTCCGACTTTGGAGGATTTTGAAGACTGATAATGTTATGCTAGGAGCATGTCACAACTGAAGACAATCCCCCGCATAACTATGCAAACCATAACAACATTTTGATGTAGCCTTGGTGTTCTAGCCTATGTCAGTTGGCCTGACACAGCCTTAAGCCAAGGCGGAGCTCTGTGTGTGTGTTTCCCAGTCCGTTTGAAAAGGGTCTGTTTCTAGCCATAAAGCAGGTCAAGAATGGAATGGAACAGCCTTTGAAATTGGTGCTGATTGCGTAAAGAACCCCCAGTACACTTTAAAATCTTACGTATACATTTTATGCTTCCAAATCAAAGAGGCTTCTTATTGCATTTCACTGACCACTGCTGAAATTTAACATGTTGATGTGTATAGTCAGTATTTTTGTGTGCAAAAGTGCTGCACATTGCATTGAAGTCTGTATTTTTGTGGGTGAAAGTGCTGCACATTGCATCGGTTTTGCTTTGTGTTTCAGAGGTATGTAGAGATGGTGAGGAAGCACCTTCCCGAGGGCAGCTTTGGTCCCATGATCCAGATTCTCAAGAAGTTCCTGGGATTTATGAATCTTACTGTGAGTTGTTACACACTCTTACAATGGAAACAAGCAGAATATCAGTTCATCTTTCTTACAGAATTTCTTTTCTGTGTTGAAACTATAGTTATTAAAACAGCAAGAGGCAGTTCGGGTTCTTTATTTAAGATATTGTAGAATACCAGCCAGTCTTCTTTCTTTTTTTTTCCTTCTTTTTATACATGTAGTTTTAAATTCCAGAAAAGAGGGAAAAAAGAATAGAAAGAAAAATAAGGGCAAAGTAAATGTCATTAGTAAGTGGTGAAAGATCAAGTATATAGCATTGGCTCTCTTGCCAAGGAAAAGTAGTTCCTGTGAAAGGGAAGGAAATTGTGCTGGCTTTTAACAAAATTTTCACTTTCTCAGCAATGAGGCATGATTACCTTCACAGTATCCTACTAGGACACACTATTTACCAAAAGCATGGCTGTTGATGAAACAAAAAAACAATAAGTTAACAGGGAAAGCAAAATTAAATACTTCACACACATACATGCAAGGACGTGTGCTTGCGCCAAATGCACGCATGCACACACACACACACACACACACACACACACACACCACACACACACATAGAGGGGGAGGACTGTGGAGGGAGGATTGGTGAAAAGTTTTTTATCAGCAGAAAACCGGTGTTGTCAGGTATCTACTTTTATTTATCAGTTAGCCCGCTGATAGCAGTGACGGTCCTGTTATAAAACGTACTTTGTGGGATGTTGATACTGATCGTAAAGGGAAAGAATTTTGGGAAATATCCAGCTAGCAAGAATAAACTTTTTGTAAGCAGATGTGTAATTTTTTTTTTTTTTAATCCTCTCTCAACTACAGCCTGTCAGTGAGGTAAAGAGCTTAAAGAAATTGTATTGTTCTGAACTTAGGTATTGTCAGGCTGAGAGTTTCATTGTATGTAATTGTAAGCTGAATTACATAACAAATTATTTAACAAATTACATGCTGTACTATTTAACATTCTGTATTACTGACACACTCATTTCAAGGCAAAAGCTTTTCAGATGGTTTAAATCTTCAAAAATATTATTTCAAGGCTTGTAGGAACAAAAGAGGACACCTTTTAAAATTGTTTTTAGTATTTACATTGTAGGGAAGGTGGGAAAGGAGGCATTGGGAAATGCTGTTATTTGTGGAGAAAATCTGTAAACTCATGAAGGTTTCCTTTTGTTTTTTTCTTGCCATATTGATGTTAGTCTATAGCATCAGGATGCTTTTATTATTTCCAACCAGGAACGTTGCATTATTTCCATGCCTTGTATTCTATACTTACTTCAGTTTTTCTGTCAGTAAGCAGTGGTATTTACATCCAGTTTTCATGAATGAGTGTATGGAATCAAGTCTGGGATGCCTGGTTTTGTGAAGGAAGTATTGGTGTCTTCCATGCTAGACTGTCACTGTGGAGTTTACTGTAATACAGCACCGTTTAGTTTCTGTTTTCAGTGTGTGATGGTTGGATATGTATTGAAAATCTTAGCTCATAGAAGTCATGTCCTTCAAATGAAGTTGATTTGTGTTTGTGTTTGCAGACTGCCATTGGCACAACAGACGCCAACTCCATACAACGGGTCATTGACACACTAGAAGCATGTTGAGAGTTTAGCTGTCATTCATGTATGCATGTAAAAGAATTTTGAAAATGAGTTTGCTTGGTCATGTGAATTCTTGTATAGAAAAAAAACTTTCATGAACTGTGTTCGATAGACATTGTGTTCCCCTTATTATGATGAACATGTTTTGTTTTTGTAAACTGCCTTACACACTGTAAGATATGTACATCAATCATTGACTGTGTTCGTGGCTTTCTTTCAGCATACAAAAACAGCATTGCAGTGTGTGTGCGAGAGGATCAGAAAGGGTCAAATTAGTTTTCAGTGAATGTGTCCCGTGTATTTAACCATCAAAGACTACTTTCTGAAAATGTTAGTCACAGAATCGCAAAGTTAAAAAGACGGGTAAGGGTTTGCTTCCCCCTTCCTTGTACTATTTTTCATTTGTTTGTTTGTTTTATCTGTTCATTCCATTTACAACACTCTGCAGGTGATGATTTGCTAGATGCTGCTTTCACGTCATCAAAGCTGTGTCTGCACGACATGGCAGTCAGACTGGTGCCTCGTTCATGTTTGAACAGTATCTCCCTAACGTTTCACTGGGAGAGGATGCAGACAGAATATCTTGAGCAGGGGTAGTGCTGACCATTTGTATGTTGCAAAAACATTTATCTTCTTGGAGAAAAAAAAAGAAAGAAAAAAATTGTTTAGTCACACTTGAAAATTTGATTTTAAATAAATAGTATGCATGTATTATCGTGTAGCAGATGAGGGGGGACAAAACAGTAACAATGCTTAGAATTTCTTGACGTAAACTTCCTGCTATTCTTTCTTCTTGTTGTTTTAATAGAAACAGAGGCGCATGCTGTCTTATTTTAATACTTGAAGATCCCTTAATGATTTTTGCTTCCTGCCTATGAACAGACTTTTTTCCCCCCTTAAAAAGTGCTTTCTTTTCACCTTGAAAAGTACTTTTTTTTCAGTACTCTTGTATGTTGTTTGCATTGTGTGTTCCAAGGTAGAAATATTATTTCCCTGCATCAAACTTTTCTTTTTACTTTTCTTTTTTTTTTTTTTTTGTTTGTTGTCTGCCTAAGAGATCATTTTCTGCTTTTTATCTCTCCATTCCGTTATTCACCTCTGAAAGCTAAATTTGTCTCATCAGTTACTGTTTAGTGGTATTAAGGAATATGAGTGCGTGTGCATGTGTCATGTTGATTTCCTTCGTATTCTTTCATACTTTGAAATACCAGCTCTTTGGATACAGCCAAGTTTTATTTTTAATGGCATTGCTACTTGTGAACACCCAAGGATATCCAGTAAACCAAAGAAAGTGATTGGGTGAGCACGGAGAATGAAAATTGACAAATAAATGTATCTGACATTCAGTGTTTTGAGTTTTGTGGTTGTTCATGTACACTCACTTCGCTGCCTTCAAATAGTAGTGTGGAGATTCTGATCTTCAGTATTACGAGAGAAGTTCATTAGGACGCTGAGGAATCCTCTCACTCCATGAATGTCCTTTTTTTCACAGTGATGATCCTTATTTGTGTGACGTGATTTATGATCACTGGAAAATGTTGAGAAGTTGTTGTGAACGGAAGGAATGTAGTTAGTTCTGTATGTGTCATACAGGACTAGTACATGTATCTCGTGGGTTTCGGGAGTAATGTCATGTGTGTTTTATATAACTAAGGTGAGCATTCATTTCACTGCAGGTCACTCTGTGTCTGACTTAAATGTACATTTTTTGTTGTTGATAATTTATGTGTGTTTCAATGTATATTGTTCTTAAGTGTATGCGATTATGTTTCCTGTCAGAAAATGTTTATACAAGGAAGTAATTTCCTTGCTAGGAGAAAATTTCAGGCTACCACAAACTGAATATGCAGTCCAGATAACATGCATGCTTGCTTTTTTCATGGTTAGCTTACATTCAGAATTTTGGATACATGGAAATAACGAGTTCAGTTTGTTTCAAGCCATCATAAGTCTATATACATTAATGCCAAATCTCGCCGAATCTTTAAGTCATGTTTACAGTTAGAGATTTTGTGACAGCATGATATTAAAATGGCTGGAATACATTGGCTTGCTGTGATGTATACATGATATTCAGTATTCAACTAGGGTCAGAAGCAAACTTACCAAGCCTGGACGCTCTCTAAATTAATTAACTTTGCCTAAGTGATTAGTGAAACTACTGCTGTGTAGCAGACATAAAGCCCCACAGCTGTCATCTCTTCATCTGTAAGTGTCATGGGTTACCACCACCCCCTCCCATACCTTTTCTTTCCCTCTCTTTGATCATTGGTACAGTGTTTTGCAGTGATCACAAAGCGTGAGACAAGCCAAATCATGCCACTGCGCTGTGTCTACCAGTCCTGATAAATGGGACAGATTTCTTTGGCGAGTATGGCCGCTGGTTAACACTTTACCTACATGCTCTCTCTCTCTCTCTCTCTCTTTGTGCTTTTTTTTTTCTTTTTCTTTTTTTTTTTTACATCAGTAGCAATTCTGCAGCCACTGAAAATGACTTGAACAAAATCTTCATTATCCTGTTTGAGAAACAGACCAGTGTTTGAGTTCCAGAAGTCTATATTTCCTTCAATAGCCAGATATTTATGAGCAATCTTGCCCGTCCTCTTACACTCCCTTACTACCTCGTCCCCCATCCCCTCCTCATCCCCCTGTAATTGTTGGACTATTTTCATAGGAATCAGCCCTTCATTCCCTCACCCATTGTTCTCTCCTTCTTCAGGCCCAAGATGTTCATTTCATCTCAGTGGACCCAACTCAGTTCATTTCTCTCTCTCTACCCCCCCCCCCCCCCTCCTCCTCCCCCGTGTCTCTCTCACGCCCCACACCCCCTCTCTCTCTTTCTCACTCTCAGTAAGTCAACTGTTATTATTACCCCACCCATTCCCTCTCTTTCCCATCCTCTGGTTATCAGTTCAGCCTTTGGCAGTATTGAGGATAGAGACAGACAGATAGCGACAGAAGGGTGAGAGGGTGTGGAGATATGAAAGGTGGAGGCGGATTGAAGTCGAGTTTTATTTGTAATTCTAACAGACAGTATGTATCCATACATTGAAATAGGCCTGTATACACACACTTAGCGTAAGCTGTCCATAATTCTAGCCGATAGAAGGCATCTTGATGATGATGATGATAGACAGACAGGTGTGCACACATATATACAAACATGTGCTCATGCTTGGACACAGCAAACTGCTGTGCCTTTCACTGTCACTCCATGAATGTTGTGTGGATGAAAGTCTTACTTTGGCAGTGGACTGGATATTCTTGACTGAACGTATTAACTCAGAGCCATGAACACAATGATATACCAGGTTTGGTAAAGTGAGAGGGTGGTGACATAGCCGATAAAATAGAGAACTGGTGGCATAGCCGATGAAATAGGACCTGGTGGCATAGCAGATTTGGTAAAATAGGGAACTGGTGGCATAGCAGGCTTGGTTAAAAAGAAAAAAAATGGAACTGTTGACGTACCAGGCTTGGTGAAATAAGGAATTGGTGGCATAGCAGGCTTGGTGAAATAGGGAACTGGTGGCATAGCAGGCTTGGTGAAATAGGGAACTGGTGGCATAGCAGGCTTGGTGAAATAGGGAACTGTTGACATAGCAGGCTTTGTAAAATAGGGAACTGGTAGCAGAGCAGGCTTGGTGAAATAGGGAACTGTTGACATAGCAGGCTTGGTGAAATAGGGAACTGGTGGCATAGCAGGCTTGGTGAAATAGGGAACTGTTGACATAGCAGGCTTTGTAAAACAGGGAACTGGTAGCATAGCAGGCTTGGTGAAATAGGGAACTGTTGACATAGCAGGCTTGGTGAAATATGGAACTGTTGACAAAGCAGGCATGGTGAAATAGGGAACTGTTGACATAGCAGGCTTGGGGAAATAGGGAACTGGTGGCATAGTAGGCTTGGTGAAATAGGGAACTGGTAGCATAGCAGGCTTGGTGAAATAGGGAACTGGTAGCACAGCAGACTTGATAAATATGGAACTGGTGGCATAGCAGGCTTGGTGAAATAGTGAACTGATACCATAGTAGGCTTGGTGTAATAGGGAACTGGTAGCGTAGCAGGTTTGGTGAAATAGCGAACTGGTAGTATAGCAGGCTTGGTAAAATAGTGAACTGGTAGTATAGCAGGCTTGGTGAAATAGGGAACTGGTAGCATAGCAGGCTTGGTGAAATAGGGAACTGGTAGCATAGCAGGCTTGTGAATAAGGAACAATGGCATAGCAGGCTTGGTGAAACAAGGAACAGATGCATAGCAGGCTTGGTGAACGAGGAACAGATGGCATAGCAGCTTGGTGAAATAAGGAACAGATGGCATGGCAGCTTGGTGAAATAAGGAACAGATGGCATAGCAGGCTTGGTGAAACAAGGAACAGATGGCATAGCAGGCTTGGTGAAATAAGGAACAGATGGCATAGCAGGCTTGGTGAAACAAGGAACAGATGGCATAGCAGCTTGGTGAAACAAGGAACAGATGGCATAGCAGCTTGGTGAAATAAGGAACAGATGGCATAGCAGGCTTGGTGAAATAAGGAACAGATGCATAGCAGGCTTGTGAAATAAGGAACAATGGCATAGCAGGCTTGGTGAAACAAGGAACAGATGGCATAGCAGGCTTGGTGAAATAAGGAACAGATGGCATAGCAGGCTTGTGAAATAAGGAACAGATGGCATAGCAGCTTGTGAAATAAGGAACAGATGGCATAGCAGGCTTGGTGAAACAAGGAACAATGGCATAGCAGGCTTGGTGAAATAAGGAACAGATGGCATAGCAGGCTTGGTAAAGAAGGAACAGATGGCATAGCAGGCTTGGTAAGAGGAACAGATGCATAGCAGGCTTGGTAAAGAAGGAACAGATGGCATAGCAGGCTGGTAAAATAGGAACGATGGCATAGCAGGCTTGGTGAAATAAGGAACAATGCATAGCAGCTTGTGAAACAAGGAACAGATGGCATAGCAGGCTTGGTGAAATAAGGAACAGATGGCATAGCAGGCTTGGTAAAATAGGTAGCAGATGGCAATAGATGAAATGGGGAAGTGCTGGCATGGCAGACCTTGAAGTGGAAACTGGCAGTATAGCAGCACCTGAGCGAAAGAAGATTATGTCTGCTTGTTCCACCCACCCGATTCTTTACATTGTAGAAAAACGTCCATTTTCTGTTGATTTCTAGAATGTTTCTTGGACTCCTGTTGTGGCACAGATATGGTCTCTGTTTGTTTTGTTTTTAGTTGCAAATCTTTGCATTAAGAAATGTGTTACCGAAGTGGTTATTCATGACATTGAAATTAATGTATAGTATTTACATGTACATGGGTATATTTGGATCTGATGTTGATGTTGAAAACGAGTTTTTGGAAATAGTCTTTTTCGAAAATGTCATCACTTACTGGTATACTGTACATAGCCTTGATGGAGGTGGTATGGGTTGGTTGGTTGGATTTTTTTTTTTTTTTTTTTTTTTTTTTAAACCGTCACGTGCAGCTAAAGGTAACAGTGGTGTCTATTATCATTCATTTGTAAAAATGTGTGTGTTATGTGAAGGTATGGGGCAAGTTGACATGTCCCAGCATATTTCTGGCTCTGTCAGTTTTGATTCAGATTTATTTGCTTTGCCACTTTAAATTTTGGATGGTAGTTGGCATTAGAATTGTAGCTTTGTTTTCAATAAATACAATCTTGCATTGTACCTTTCCACCGCTCTAAGCGATTTCTGTTTCTAAATACAATATTGCAATGTGAAAATGCAATATTGTACCCTTCCACCGCCCTAATCCCTGTCTCTGTACAAACCGAAGATAATTTATTTGTAGTGGTATTTTTCCCCACTCTCTGTCTCCGTCTCTCTTTCTGTGTGTGTGTGTGTCTCTCTCTGTCTGTTGTGTGCATGTGTAAGTTCACCTTTTTAGGTGGGTGATATTTTGTGAGTGTGAGGGGGAGGGCGCGGTTTTTTGTTTTGTTTTATAGATATCCTTTCTTTTATGAATGGTTGCATTAAGTTATTCTGCATATGCAAAGGAAAGAGAGGAATCAGTCTAGGTGTTTGTGGAAAAAAAAAATTGTATGTACAGTTTAAAGCTGCAAACAAAACAGGTCATGAAGAATTGTTAGGCCTACTGTTTACCTACTGTGCATCCAGCCTTAATGCACCAGGGCTTGACAGAGGAAATACATGATCGAATTGAGTGTCTGCACTAGCCACATGGTAAAGCGTTTAGCATGCAGACTCCAGGCTGGGAGGTAGTGGGTTCAATTCCAATAAGAGCCATTTATTTGTGGGATTCCTCTGCCCCAGCTGGCTTCTACCTAGAATTGAGCTCGTTAAGGGCTCAGTTAGAAAGACTGGGACCACGCAGTAGAGTTTTATCCACTTAATCATGCATCTCAGAATGTAGCTCAAATTTCCATGCCAGCACTGCAGATGTCTATATCTCTCATGCATGGTTGACATCAGGATAAATTATGACAGTCAGCATAGAAGACAACCCTGTCATGCGGTCTCAGACAAGAATGGAAATCCATAGCGTCATCTGCATCATCTTATCCTCATCAATCAGCATTCAGTTGTTGTTTTTTAAGTCTCAAATTCTGTGGTCCTATAATTATGCCCTTCTCTCATGGTGACCTCAGTTGCAGTTTTCCCCTCCAAATCTATGCCCCTGGTGAGATCCTGTCCAGTATTGGCAAATTCATGGGGACTGTCATTGGACAGACATGGTGGTGCTTTCCAGCGGGAGAGCTCGCCCATGCCAGCCCAGTGACTAATCAAGTATTGTCATCGGTAGGAGGGCTCTATAGGTGGTTTCCAGTGTACGTTGGATCAGAACAGACACCTCCAAAGTAACTTGGCACAGTGCACTGTCTCTCTCCTCTTGTGAATTGTCTCATGACGACTTGACATTGGCTGCTCCAGGTGGATGGTCAGTGACAGGGCGCTGTGGCTGTGGGGCCAGAATGAATGGCATGGGTGCAGTGCAGCTGAGGTAGTACATGGGACCACAAGCACGCACGCATGCACACACACACACACACACACACACACACACACACACAAAATGCTGAGTGTTTGGCGTTTTACAATACACTCACATCTGTGAAGAAATGGGGAATGAGGATGAGATTGTATGATAAGGATACCTCCCCTTCAAAGAACTCGGCCTGACTTGTACACCATTGGGGCTGGAAATGAATATGCTACAGAACGAAATAATTGAAAATGTGGGGGTAATATTTTACAGAAGTCTGCTGAATAGTACATTTGACAGTAATGGCGTTATTGTAGGGTGGCATTTGTCAGGCTCAGCTGGTTTTATCTGTTTAAAGGGGGAAAAAATACTGAACATCGCCTTTCAGGCCCATCAAGTGTTCATGCTCTCCACAACAGGCCTCTGACAATTTCCCTGTGGTTTTTCAGACTCGAGGGATGCTATTTCATAGGCTTAGGCCAAGAATCTGACCAATGAAAAATCTGTCATGAAGTGGGGTCGCTGATAGATGGCAAACTGCTTTCAAATATGTCCTTTTGAGGGCCAAGTTTTTCTCAACAAGTGAACAAAAATAGAACTAATATATGACTTATCTGCAGAAGAAACTATACCTCTTTCAATCGACTAAAGTTCAGTTTTAACATCATCAGGACCATCTCTCTTTAAGCAGTTTTCCACCCTGCATTTTGTGGTTTGATAATGTGCGCTGGTTGGGACAACGTCAAAAAGTGTATTGAGTGAGACTTTCAGCACAAGTCCAGGGTGAAAAACAAGGGGAAGTGGTCTTTGGCAAGCGTAATGATCAATCAATCGAGAACAAATGTTGAATAAAACGACTGCGCATATTGAGAACAGTTTTCGTCATTTTTCCAACCTGATCACTTAAAAGTCACATGGCACCCTACAAACATGACTTTCAAGTAAAAATCTTTGAAAGAAGACCAAAGGTCAACACAGAGATACAGGTCTGGAGATTTCTTCAGGACTGTGTCTCATATTCTCAGTAGCAGGCCATATGATTATTGATTCTACCTCATTGTGGGTATTGATCAATATGGCAGTGGCAACTAGTTTAAAGTGTGATTTGTACTTTGTAGGCAGTCTTGAGGATGTGTTCAGTGTACAAGTTCAGGTATTCTTAGACTGACTGGTATTTATTGTCGTTTTGAAAATAGAAGATTGTCCACTTTTTAGTGATAAATTCGGTACATATTGATGAAGAAAAAAAAAGTATGAATAAGGTTATTTGAGTCTTGACCTGTTGGACATAAGGTATGTGGAATTTTTAGCACTGTAAGTACTCCATAAATTATGTGGACATTGCATGCAAATTTTTCTTTACTGCATTTTGAGCTGGGGCATGACACAGCAAGTAGATGTCGGCCCTTCCACATCACACTGTTAATAGTCAGAGGAAAGGAATGTAATCACTAAAGGAAGTAGGAGCATTTTGCCTAAATTAAAATGCTCTACTTTAACATGTTCAAATTTAATAGCTGTTCTGCAAAAGAATAAAGAAACAAAAGTTGCTTTGCTTTTCCTTTTTTTCTTTTCGAGTTCGTTTTCCTTGTCTTTTTCCAGACTCAGTTTATGTATCTGAATATTTATACCATTGTATATATATTGGCATTGACTTTTTTTGTTGTGGGTATATCATATTTCCATCCCCACCTGTTTTTCTCCTCATCCATTAAAAAAATGATTGCTTTTATTGCCTGTTTATTGTTTGTAATTACGTTACAATGCTCAAAAGAGATGGAATGATCACAAGTCTGTTCAGGGGGGGGGGGTGTCTGGGTATGCGCCCTTTCTCACCTGCCAGGGAGTGATTTCAGGTATGGAGTGACTGTGGCACATTACACCTGGATGGTTCATCACTGCAGCAAGTTGCCTGAAACGGTGAACTGTTCCGCAGCTACCATGTTAACCAGGTCATTACACTGCACTCCCCGTTGTAAATGATTTGAGGGATGTGATTGTCACTTGGATGTCTGTTTCAAGCATAGGTGCTGGGTACTGTAGATAATCAGTCTTTGCATTAGTGGATGTCTGTGAGAGTGCAAAGTGGGTTTAGATATTGTTCATTCCTCACTGTTTTAGTCGCAAATGATGCCACCTTTTTTCCCCCTTAATTCAGTGCTGTGTTATTGTTTAATGTTTTGATTTTTGTTAATTGAGAGAGTGAATAAAAGTCCATCATCTTTTTTCTGAAGTCCTGTATGTACTTTTTTAATAGACCATTATAACAACTGTTGCAGGTGTGGAAATGAGCAGTGCTGTCAATAAGGTTTCTAATGGCAGCAGTTTTCAGTAGGGCAGTTGGATGGACACCATATACTTATTCTAGAATGAGAGAAAGGCACATCCATCATGCAAATGATTTCTGAAACTGTCTGTCACTCTCTCCATGACTTCTGATCGGAACAGTTTCTTGAGACTCTAAATCTGAAATATGACTTGCATGATAAATTTGTTCTTGTTTGTTTTTCTTGTCTTTTTTTGTGTTATGTTTATTTCCTGCATTTGTATGTCAATTTTGCCCCTTTTTCCCATTTGGGCATTGTGAAAGAAAATTTTGAAGAATATGGAAGCAGTTCAATGTTATGGATGCATGAGCAAGTCAAATGCATGTGTTGGATGTTACTTGGTAATGATAATGATTGACATTTCCACAGAAAAAACTCAGACTTGCTGAGAAAACACCTTTGTGGTCATGATTACTTTCATTGCATGAAGGCAGACAGTTCAAACATAGTTTGTGACTGCTCATCTTCAGGGGCAAGCTTACTGACTCTTTTTTATTCATGATGAACACACACATATCATCACTGGAGATTGGTGGTGTACAAGTAAGCTTTTTGCTTGAAATTGAAGCAGACTCCCCAAGGTGACTGGATTGGCTCCCAAGACAATGGTTTGTGGTCTACACTTATCCATTGTAAGCTTAATTTGGCATTGCCATTCAGACTTGCCCGATTTTAACCAAAGTGTTGCATAAGGCTGTACACACATGCTTGCCTTTTGCCGTTTTGGGAAAAGAGACCTGGTCATAGGTTATGCTGCTCACAAGCAAAATAATGCCTGTCACAGGCATTCTGGATCCTTGTCAGTACATTTGGGTAAATGAACCTAAATCAGTGCCTGGGCCATAGCAACGAGAATAGTACAAATGAGTTGGAGACAGAAGCATTACAGTTGGACAGTCAAACAGAAACTGTGGCAGAAGCAGACATGCCCAGTCTGCTTTGTAGTGATTTCCACCTTTCTTTTTAAGAACCGAGTTTAACTGAAAAATATTTCTGTTGATGGAAGAGGGAGGGAAGATGAAAAAGAAAGATGAATGACAACTTTTGGAACGATATTCGGAAACAGCTTATCAGTTGAATCAAAATAAAGAAAGCTTTAGTATTTTTATGGAGTATTGTCACTGGGAACCAAGTCAAAAAATCAAGATTGATGGGAATGAATCAGGCAATCTGCCTCGTCGAGACAGCCTTCATGTGAAGCAAAATGTGCTACCATTGATCAGATGTTGGACAGCATTTGCTGAGCATCTGTGGAGCAGTAAGGTAGGAGACTGCCATATACTTGCTGTTTCTTTTGTCTTCCAGGTTTGCGTATAACTCGTGACAAGTACCACAAAAGGCTGCAGACTGTGTCGACTGGTTTTCCTTCATGATTTCACAATTGTTCACCTTATGTCAGGATCCGTTGTGCAGCTCAGCATTATCAAACATGTAATTTGTCTTCACACAGCATTTCAGTCCAAAGGACACCCAAGATGTCTGAATGCATATTACTGCCAGTGTCGGTAATGATTTGACCTTTTGTGTCCTTTTTCTGTAATTATCACTTGCTGTCTGTAGTTTCCTCTCAAGAATGGCATTCATTATGTTTTTGATTTCAGGCGTTGGTTTTGACCCATTTATTTCCATTCCAGAAAGGGACATGTTTTGTCAGTTGAACGAAAGTTGTTAAAGTGAATCAAAACCATTGATTTTTTTTAAGCATGTTTAAGATTCGACACCGCAGCTTACCGTTTAGGACGCCCATCGCCCTTGAAAAAAGGAGGAACATTGCAAAAAGGGTGAGAATGGATGTTCATAACATTGACCATGATGTGTCCATGGTACTGGTCTTATCTGATGAAATGATGTTCCTTTGTCATTGTTGGACCTTGTCCTTTGTATAAAGTTTGGATTATGTACATGCAGTCTAGTGTTGACAGTGTGGTGTTGTGTGAGAAAATCTGAGAAACAAAGCTCCTAATGCTCAGATGTGAACAAAGTGCTTCATCCCAACAGCATAGCTGGTATTTTGTTTTCTTACCCTCATTTTCTGATGCAAATGAACAAACCAATGAATTACTTGATCACAGTATCACAGTCCACATGACTTAATCAATAGCTATTCGCTCATCATGATACTACCCACCAAAAGAAGTCCTACTCTTGTGATAGGCTGTGCTAGTTCTAAACACACACACACACACACACACACACACACACACACACACACACACAACTCATTACATTCTCTCTCTCTCTCTCTAACACACTACATACACTGTTTTTGACCAAGACAGAAGGAACGAAAACAGCTGATTGCATTTTACACTCACACGCAAAAGAATAAAAATCAAGACTTAGGTCACTTGTGACCAGGGCATGAACTTCCATTAAAAAATTCTTAGGTAGTGACTTTGAGCGTCTGCAAGGTGGATCAGACAGACGAAGATATATGAGGCCATAAATCCTGTATTTATTTCAGCAGCTTATGGGATAATTTACGGCCATCTAGTCATCAGGTCTGGCAATCATCACATACCTGTTAAATATTTTATTCAGTCTACAGGTTTGGCTGTACTAAACGTTTGTTTGTTTGGTTTTTTCCTCAATATCGGTTGGTAAGACACCAACCCAATTTGAGCATCTGTGAGGCGGAAGAGATTGACAGAAGACATATGAGGCCATAAATCCTGTATTGGTATTTCAGCAGCTTATGGGATAATTTACTGCCATCTAGTCAACAGTTCTGGCAATCATCACATACCTGTTAAATGTTTTACAGTTTAAGTTGTTTTAAAGAACTATAGAAAGCTGGGAAGTAGACTGGGCTCTGAACAATCATACAATTTGATATAAACATGAGTTTGAGGGATAAAGAAAAAAAGATGCAGTTCCATAGTCTAGTGGTCATAGCAGGACTGAAATGTTAAGGTTCCATAGTCCATCCCTCTCCTTAACCTTCCCTGACCTTAATTAAACAGGTGTCTACCTGTATATTGCTTGGTGGACAGAGTGTTTTTCAAGCAGATCAGGTGTCAGGTATCTACCTACACATTGCAGGGTGATAATACTAATAGTGTTTTTCAAGCAGATAGGTATTTACTTACATACTGCTGGGTGGACAGAGCGTTCTCCCAGCAGTAATAGTTTGACCCCAGGATTGGTTTGAAGTTACAGGGGAGTACTCAAACCATCTGACTACATGAAATCAAAGTTGGTGATAAACATTAATCACCTAGATTCCTTGCCATAATGTCTCACTTTGTTTCTTTGAACACTTAAGCTGGTTTTGAACTTTTGATGTAATGAAACTTGCCAGCAAAGATTTGCTCTCTATAATGACTTACTTTTCTTGCACATTTCTTCTTTTCACCTGTACCAGATTTACCCCATTGCAAAGACTCGCTTCTCTGAAAACCCAAGCATACAGGATTCATGCACATCGTTGGTTAGACGGCCTATTTTATTATGATTTTCACTAGAAGTTGTTGTCACCGAAAAAGAAAAAATAAATTCATCCACTCAATAAAGCATGAATTATGTGGATAACTGTTGGGGGTCCTACCCATTCAAAACTGTTAAGTATCAAAATAGGTGTTACAACATTTATCCACACACACACACACACACACACACACACACACGAATGACATTCAAGCATCATGCAAATGTAGACCTAGGTTTTCTACACTTTAAAAAAAGTGCACTGGATATTTTTAACCTTGCCATTGCCTGCTGTGAAGAAGTGATGTGTTAATCGGGAATTGCCGGTGAAATACTGTTGGCAAAAAGGAGAATGCAGGAAATTCTTCGAGCTGCTGATCCCAAGGACCAGATTATTTTGCTGGGACCCACAGCTGAGTAAGAACTGGGCTGCATCAAACTGGGGGGAAAAAACACAATTTTTGAGTGATGTTTGTGTCATGGTCAAATCAAAACTCAAATCTGTCACTTTGTGTGTCGCTGCAGTTTTTAATCAATAGGTTAAGGTTTAGGCTTTTGTTACTCTGAGACCGGTTCAGACCACTAGTTGTCTAGCAATAGTGCTGACACTACTTGTCTAGCAATAGTGCTGACACTACTTGTCTAACAATAGTGCTGACACTACAACTGTTGCTAACAATAGTGCAGAGTAGTCAGTGTTGGGACCAGTTTGCAAAATTCTCAGCACAATCACTAAGAATAACTTGAAACATGCACGAATACACACACAGCAATGTACACTGCAACACACAAAACATCTAATTAGTATCTGAGGAGTATGAACCAAATGGAGAGATCTGTGAAGAGAAGATTGTGATAATACTGATATGGAATAAAGAACACAGAAGTATTCTTGCGTTCACTATTTCAGTGACATGACCATTGCATTACACATGTCTGTATACTGACCCATTCTTGAAATTAGGAATGAATGGTGACCAAACACTCATGATAAAGCTACATATCGAATCAAGATCATCAGAGAAAAAATGTGGAAGTTCACTCAATGTCAGTTGTACAATTATTAAACAGTAGAAAAACTTAGGAGAGTGTCCATATGATACTGATGTGCAGATCTTCTTTAAAAGAAATGCATGTTTGTGCACATGCACACACACGTTCACATTTCCAAATATGTACATACATTCATCTGCACTTCAATATCTATATTAAGAACAAAATGCATGTGTCGAGACATGGTCAGATCACACATTTGTGTGCCATCCTACAGTGAGATAGCAAAAAAATCTTACCTGTGCAAGTAAGCAAAGCTTTTACCTACTGGGATAAGTATGTAAAATCACTGATGTAAGTGAAGCTTTTCTGCTGGTATAATTTGTTGATAATGTGCAAAAAGAAGACCTCAACCAGTTACATAACAGGATGAGCGAGAGCTTCTAAAGAATAGTACATGACACCAAAATAAGTAGGAATGCAGATTTGCTCTTCACTCATCAAAAATGCACGCCTAGGCTGTTGGTTACAGGTTGGGTTGTCCTCTTCCAAGAGCACCAAGCAATAAGGTCAACAGAACAGCATGACCAAGAAGTTCAGGAAGACAGCCAATACCTTAATGTGGAGTTAAGCTAAAGCAGAGGACAGCATACTTCAGAAAGCTTGAAAACTCACTACCAGGAGGTAGATAAGGAAATGCACGCTCATCTAGGACACTGAAGATGACAGATGGAACCAGCAGAAGACTTATCAGCTGATCTGTCAATGGAACTCAAGCAAACTGAGTAATGGAAAAAAATTCCCCATTTCTAGCACACCCACCAAACCTGACAGCACCAGAGTTTGGGTGACATTGTAAATGGCCAGAAAGCAAAACTAATGCAGAAATTCAAACGCAGGCAAAAAATACATAAATACATTGTACATACATAAATCTGTAGAACAGAAGACAGCCTGAAATACACTGATGGTTCAGTCATCGATAGCTTGGAATACATATTGAAGCAAAATGCTAAAACAAATGAGGCAGAGAATGCTGCATACAACATCCAGCCAAACAATGTAAGTAGAAGTGACAAAACCACTCCACTGGCTTTCATCCGCAGAGCAAGCAACGATTACAAGACCCTTCGAAAAATAGAGGCATGACTAGTCCTGATCAGTATGAAATAATATGCAGCCTCCAACTGTAACAACTCATGGATATACATGTATTGCCATGGACACACAGGCATCAAGGGAAATGAGAGGACAGACTCAATCAGTCAATGTCTGGCAAGGCAACAAGTAGATTACAAAGAGGCTACAATTTGCATATGTATGTGTTGAAGAAAGAAAGAGTGGTCTTATGCATGATTTGTAAAAATCAATTACAAGAAAATTTCCATCCTCTGAACTGCCATTCCACACATCTATAGTGATAGATATGCCAACATGCTATCAGTTGTGAGATTAAATGAATTTCCGTCCTCTGAACTGCCATATCCATATATCACAACATGCATACTACATGCATACATTCATGTGAAAGCACAACCACATGCCTACAACACAGGCATACTCCTGCTTGTGTAGGCACACACACACACTAACACAAACACATGCACACACGCACAGACTACAGCTGTGCACATCTATGTGTATGCCCGCAGGTTTAGGTAGGCACCCACATACACACATGTACAAATTAGTGGCAACAATATTAGGAATCCATGGCCTGATAGGGAATGGTAACTGCATGGGTGTTTAGAAACTGAAGAAAGGGTGGGACTTTTTTTTTTTACTCTAATACAGCATTAGGATGATCAGTCACTGATGCTGGTGCATGACCGTCCTCAGAGAAGACATCTCGATTGAAAGGGAAAGTACCACCCTTCAGAAATCCAGCTGTACTGTTACATCCTACTAAGGTCCCATTCCAATTTCCATACATCTCCTACTATTCCTGGGTGACATGTTCTGACCTGGGCGGTTTAGAAGCCAATACTGCTGAGCACTGACAGGACATTCTTTTATTTATGGGGCCAAACACAAACAAGTCCAAATGAGATTGGAATTCAAATGAACTATGTTCATTGTTTGATAAATCACTGAAGAATGGAGTTTCTCCTTACAATAGAAGACAATTGAAGCAACTGCATTTCTTTTGGAAAAGTCCCAAATCAGACCTAAGAAACTATAGAACTGTGAGTCTGACACATATTTTGCGTGAAGTTTAGAAAGCACCCAGTTAGAAATGCTGTGTATAACTTTTCTGAAAATAATTCCTGGGTGAATTGTCAACATGGATTTCATTATAAAAAAAAAAAAAAAATTTTTAAGAGAGAGAGAGAATATTGTGTGACTCACTTATTTGAAGTTATGGAGGACATGACCTCAAAGACAATATTAGATCCGGATCATGACTTTGTCGTTATACCAACATATGTCTGGACTTCAAAAAGGCATCAAACACTGTACTACATGAAAGAGTACTGCAATTAGCAGTATGTGGCATCTGAGGTAATGCACTCAGATGAATAAAAAATTTCTAAAGAGATAGCTCTCAGCACATTAAACTGGAGAAATCTAGTAGAGTGGAATCCCTCATGGCACTATACTCGGATGTGTTCACTCCCACAAAATGTGTTGGTGATTTACCGATTACGCTGCTTAGCACATGCAAAATATCTGATGACACAAAAATATACGATAACGTATCAAACAGTTCCCTTGTACAAGCAGTTATTTGTGAGTTACAAGATTGGTCCAACGCCTGGAATTTATATTTCAATGCGTGGAAGTGTGGTGTGTAACCTGTCAAAAAAAAAAAACAATAATAAAATAAAATAAAATAAAGAAGCCACGATCGTGGCCCATCGTGCTGAAATATTTGCATCTCCTCTTTCCCTAAGGAAGGGGGATCAGAGGTGATCTTATCCAGACCTGCAAGATTGTATTGTTAATGGTATTGATGGCATTCAATCGGATGCATTTTTTGTCTGTTAGAATACACACTGTAATATCACGAGCAATTCAGATGGTAAAATGTACATGTATAAAACACTGCCAGCCTCACAATTGAAAATATTCCAAGTCCTCGCAAAGAATCTGTTTACCGGAACGAATTAAATGCCAATGCACAAGATGTTACCAGTTTCATAAATGTTCCTGTCAAAATTTCAAGGTAATAACTTTTTTTTTTTTTTTTTTTTTTTTTTGGGGGGGGGGGGTAAGATTTTGACGATTGATAATATTAATATGACCGCACGTTAATTTGATAAATCATGTCAGTTGATTAATGTGGGGACGTTTGGTAGGCCGCGAAGCTAAAGCTAACATACGCCAGTCTTTCTTCTACTACTGCTACTATTACTACTTGGAAAGTGAACCCGATGATGTCATTCTGCTTTGCGAATTTATTATATACTTCAACTGATTAAGAGACCAAAACTGTGAACGGCAAGTATAAACTGCACAGGATGTTCCTTAGCTTGTTTGACATGCTGCTTGTGCTCAAGAAATTTTTTATTATATTCATCTGTCATCCGTCCTAATTTATTTAGCTAAGAATAAAGAAGCCTTCCAGTGTACCGAACTGGAGCTCCCCACTTTCGACAGGTGAGAAGTGAAAAGTGCCACATGCACACTTGTCCGTCGTGCGTAACAGACTTAGGCCTTCCGAGAGGCGCCAGCCGCCGACAGGTTTGGCCAAGGCCTAGGCTAGGCCATCTGTTCATCCGAGGAGAAATAGATGCTCAGAGTGATTGCCCTTTCATCTACCATAAAACATATTTACATTGCAGATCGCAACTGGTGGAGCCCGGTTAGCTCAGTCGGTAGAGCATCAGACTTTTAATCTGAGGGTCAAGGGTTCGAGTCCCTTATTGGGCGACATTTTTTGTTTCCTGTTCGGTATATTAATATATATGGGTGTTTTTTTTGGGTTTTTTTCCCCCTTGTGATTCATCAACATTCATGAGCTGGGTTTTTTTTCCACGATTCATTTACCAATATATACATACAATATAATTATGTGTGCTAATACAAATAGAGTCTACACGCGGATTGGCATTTGAACGCGGTTTTGTTCGGGTCCCCTTCGCCCACCCCATCCCTCATCTATTCCTTTTCCGCTCCCCCACCCCATCACACATCTCTCTTCTCTCTCCTCTCTCCCCTCTCTCCTCTCTCTCTCTCCCCCCCCCCCCCCCCCCCCCCCCCCCCCCCCCCCATCAGGGCTTTCAAGCAAATGACAGTAAAATGTCAAAAGTGTCTCTCTGTCATAAATGAGAAACATGAATTCATCGCATGTAAGAGCGATCAATAACATGTAACATGATGATCTTATTGAGTGGGATGGTCGAGTCACTCTGTATTTTTTTTCCCTTCTAACGTTTCTGTGGTACTTGTGTATGAGAGATACAGGTCAATAATAGTCAATAATGACGGCTGACCTTCCAAATTGAAGATTGAAGGATATCTGGAGATAGCCTTTGATTTAAGATATATCGGGAATCACTCTGTAATATTTGCTCGCGATGAAAGAAGAAGAAAACTGTTATTGTTCTGATAGGGCCTACCCCCCACACCCCACACCCCTCTTTCTCGAAAGACTATAGTTAGGTTATGACATTAAGATCTCTCTCTCTCTCTCTCTCTCTCTCTCTCTCTCTCTCTCTCTCTCTCTCTCTCTCTCTCTCTGATGGTTTCCATGTGAATCAACTCTCTCTCTCTCTCTCTCTCTCTCTCTCTCTCTCTCTCTCTCTCTCTCTCTCTCTCTCTCTCTCAACAGATCTGCTCATTATATCAGTGAACCTTGTAAAACGGCTGTGTGTATCACTGTGAATACAATCTGTGTGCCTGATAACTGACGTCTTTTTGCTGCAATAACGTTCACCCTCTCCCTGGTCCTCACGCCCCTCCTTCCACCCTTCCCGTTCACTCTCTCTGCTCACTTGCGGAGAGAAAGAAAGAGAGCGAAGAGAGCCTGCGTGGATCGTGCCCTGAGCACAGTGCATTGCACGAGCCGGTCACCCAGTCCGGACCTTTTGCAAGGAGCACTTTGGAATGCGGGGGTGGAGGGGTGACGGTGGGCGAGGGAACGGGAGTAGTGCTCCATATAAAGTAACTGAGGGTTTTGAGCGTGACCCTCGACTCAAATAAATCGAGCATTTCTTAAATTTTAAACCGTGTTCATACTCAGACAGCTATAAACTTGAGGCAGATACTGAGGATCATGTGTTGTTAAAGTCAGGTTTTAAGTATTCAGTCATATAGACGTTTGCCCTTTTCAGTCTTAAGCCTACCTCTCTCTAAACAATGCTTAGAAAAAAAGGTGGCGTGAATTTGGCCTTCA
>CM065715.1:34951256-34981256 GCA_033310375.1 Conus canariensis
TGACATTTTTACAACCCTAATAGAAGGCTGAATTGAGCAACAATATCAGTCAAAATTAGCAATATATTACGAAAGAGTGATTATCATACTAAATATCCTAAAAGCAGGGCAGCCCACTATATGGAAACTTTATTTTTAGCGCCTCAGCAAGATCGTTTTAAAGGTATTTTATTGCTGTGTGAAGATAAAAGAACCATTCAAAAGACAAAGTGAAAAGTTTATCAATCCTAAATAACGAAAGTACAATGTTCAATTGAGGGTAGTCCTACCAAAGTCTAGGGTTTAGCGGGCTTAAACCTTATCATCATTTTGATGAATAAGAAAATTGTTTGGAGGGGGGAGGTCTAGAAGTCCCAACAGTAGACCTTGTGTCTAAAGATCTACACCTTCACAGTGTTAGACTTGATGAATATTTAACAACAAAATTTACGGTTTTATGGATTGACTAAGGTCAACAGAGGATAATCTTTTGCAGGGGGAGTGGGAGAACAGTTAAATTGATAAAGAAAAAGAGAGTGATAAACCACTTAAGTACATTTGTTTTTAATATATGATGCGCAGCTGAATATTCAGATAACAGTTTTAAAAGATATCCAATACTAAATTATTTTATTTTTAAAAAGCATGTCTGTTCAGGTTTATCCAAAAGTGCCCAAAGAAGAGATAGTAGGCAACTTTTGTTGCTGTAGACATAAAAACTTTCAGATTAACCAACATAACACAAATGCAAACCCAACTAGAGCAGGGCCCTTTTAAAATACAGTAAAACCAAACGAAGGTATTCTGCTGTCTTTAATGTTGTTACATTTGTTAATACTGGAGCATCGATTTATAGTGCTCTATCAGCAGGAACAAATGTAGGTTTTCTTAGCAACGGCGTAGGTGCACCGGCAGCTTTTCCTCTAGGCGGTTTGTCTTTAACTCTTGGCCTTTGTTCATTTGGCTGTAAGTGCTGTCAGCAAAAAAAAAAAGCTAAACTCCAAAAGCACACAGCTATGGTTCAACTAATAACAGCTAAACTTAGTTCGTTCAAACTGATAATTGATAAAGCACTAGTTGACTCAAACATCACGGATGAAGAATTTAGTCGCCTACAGGCTGATTTTGAGGACTACAAAAGACAAAAGTTTGATCTTCAAAGAAAGGCAAGGGCAACTTTTTCTCAACAACCAGACACGACCAGATAAAAAAGGAATGTTTAAAAAAAGTAAACGAGACATTAAACTCTGTTCTAAACAGCTCACATTAACAACCCCAAAGAGTGTTTATACTTTAGTTTACGAGTCCAAGCACAAAAAGACCGTTGATATTGATTCTGACTAAGTATTTTTTTTAATTTAAATAAATATTTTGAGTTAGAAAAGAAACTCAAAATGGAATACACTGATTTTGATTCTTGGTTTGATGCAGAAGAGAGTTTGTCAAAAGCTTTGAAGGATACAAATATAGAAGTTATTAATCCAACAAATGTGTTAGAAAGCGTTGAGTATGCTATTTCTCAAATCCCCAATTATTTAGCAATAAACCCTCCAGTTAAAGTAAGGTTAGTTGTTTTAGTTGATTACATAACAATAAGCGAAGAAAATCTAGAAGTCTGGGTCTCAACTAAACAGCAGGCTATTCTTTCTTATAATGATTTAACGCCTGATTGGGCAGAACAACTTCTTACTCAGTTTAACGATGCTTCTGAAGCAGCAAAAATGAGAGGTTCTGGTTGGTCAGAGGGTAAAGTATTAGAGATTAGATTAAAACAGGCTAAATACGAGCCAATTATAGGAAAGTCTTTTATTCCTCTACCATCAGAATTAGTTGCAAAGAGAGCGGTTCTGAACATAAAGAATTCAGATAACAAATGTTTTATGTGGTGCGTTCTTGCGAGGCTACACTTTGTCAAAAAAAATGCAGAGAGAGTTACTAACTATTTGCAGTGGGCCAATTATCTTAACTTTAACGGCCTTGAATTTCCTATGGCTGTAGACAAGATTGATCAGTTTGAAAAACAGAATCCACCAATAACTGTTAATGTCTACACATGGTCTGTTAAATCAGACCTTCTGCCAATTAGAGTGTCAAAGAAAAGTCCATCAATAGGAGAACCAGACAAACACCATGTAGACTTACTCCTGATGCAAAGCCTTAATGGGTTGCACTACACGCTAATACGCACAATGAGTAGACTAATTCAGCATACTTCAAAAGATGGGCACAAACAAGAATTCTGTAGAAAATGTTTAACAAGAATTCCGTCCGTTCAAGCTGCGAGTGAACATGTAAAACATTGTCTCAGTCCAGTGGACTGCAATACAGAACTAATTATGCCAAGAGAAGGCAGTAAGGTTAGTTTTAAGAATTACAAAAAACTCCAGAGGTCTCCATACGTTGTTTACGCAGACTTTGAATCGCTTATTGTTCCTTATGAAGGGCCAGCTCCAAAACATTTACCAAAAACAGTTATAATGAATAACCACCAGATTTGTTCATTTGCCTTCATTGTTGTCAGGTCGGATGGCGTCCATTCAAAGCCAGAATTATACAGAGGACCACATGCAGCAAAACATTTTTTAAAACGCATGCAAGAAGTTCGTAATGTCTGTTCTAATAATCTAGACCTATCCGATCTTAGGATGACCCCAGAAGACCAAGATCGCTATGACTCAGCCACTCACTGTTGGATTTGTGGATTAGAGCTAACCCCTGAAAGTTTAAATCCAACAGTAAAGGACCATGATCACATTAGCGGAGAATTCAGAGGAGCAGCACATAACAATTGCAATCTTCAACTAAAGTTTGATCCTAGGACTTGGAGGCTTCCTATATTCTTTCATAACTTGCGAGGTTACGACTCTCATCTTATATTGCAAGCAGTAACTAGCGCCTTTAGGGTGTCATGCATTGCGCAGTCATCAGAAAAGTACATGTGTTTCACTTTAAATAATTTATCTTTTTATGACTCTATGCAACACCTGATGGGGAGTTTAGAATCACTAGCAGGATCTTTAAAGTCATGCCCAATAACAGAAGAATATTTTGACCCAACGGTGATTAGAAAGGGCGTTTATCCTTATGAGTACATGAACAGCTGGGAAAGGTTTGAAGAGACAGCCCTTCCGCCTAAAGGTGCGTTCTTTAGTAGTCTTAGAGGAAAGGACATCAGTGATTCTGATTATTCTTATGCTCAAGAAGCGTGGCAAAAATTAGACTCTAAAACAATGGGAGACTATCATGATTCCTATTTAATGGCAGATACTTGTTTGTTAGCAGATGTCTTTGAAAATTACAGAAAGACCTGCATGAAACATTATAGTCTAGATCCTGCGCATTATATTTCTGCGCCTGGGATGAGTTGGGATTCCTTTTTAAAATTTACTGGTGTACAGATTGACCTACTAACTGACCTACCAATGCTTCAGATGATTGAAAACGGATTGCGTGGCGGAATTAGTATGGCGTCTCACCATTACTGTAAAGCAAACAATAAATATTTGGATGACTATGATCCAAGTAGGAAGTCTAACTATCTTATGTATTTAGATGCAAACAATCTGTATGGTTGGGCTATGAGTCAATCACTACCGTTACGTAACTTTAAAATGTACACAGGACTCAAAGACACTCAAAAGTTTTTAAAATGGCTACCTACTCTAGAAGCTGATCGTAAAAGAGGTCTCATTCTAGAAGTTGATTTAGAATATCCTCATGAACTTCATGATTACCATAATGATTACCCATTAGCAGCAGAAACCCTAAAAGTGTCAATGACAGAACCGCCAAAACTTGTGCCTAATCTTCGTGACAAAAAAAATTATGTCTGTCATTACAGACTTCTCCAATTTTATTTAAGACATGGTTTAAAGTTAACAGCAGTTCATCGTATAATTGAATTTGATCAAGAACAGTTCATGAAACCATACATCATGAAGAATACTGATCTCAGAACTAAATCCGCAGATGCTTCAGAAAAAGACTTTTTCAAGTTGATGAACAACAGCTGTTTTGGAAAGACTATGGAAAATCCGCACAAGCGCAAAGATGTCAGATTGGTCACTAGAGAGAACGAAGCAATTAAGCTGGTGTCAAAACCCAACTACCAAGACTTCAGAAGATTTCATGATCAGCTTTTTGGAATAATGATGAAAAAAAAGAAAGTCAAATTGGACAAACCTGTTTTTATTGGGTTTACTGTTTTAGAGCTGTCGAAGCTTTTGATGTTAGAATTTCTTTACGACTACTTTAAACCCTTGTATCCAGAGTCCAGAGTTCTGTACACAGATACAGATTCCTTTGTAATCGACATCCCTACTGAAGATTTTTACAAAGATTTAGAAACAGAAGTAGCAAAAGAGCATGCTGGATGGTACGACACATCTGATTACCCTAAAGATTCACCTTTGCATTCAACTATTAATAAGAAGGTTTTAGGTAAGGTGAAGGATGAATTATCTGGAGGTGTGATCAAGGAGTTTATTGGTTTAAGGTCAAAATGTACAGTCTTGCTAGCCAAACAAAAACTGTTAAAAAAGCAAAGGGAATATCTCGCAGTGTTGTGCAGTCAAACATATCGCATGATAACTACAAAGAAGCATTGTTCAATAAAAAGACTTTTCATCATGACAATTACAAGCTGCGATCTAATCTGCATGAGATTAACACAACAGTTGTAACAAAACGGTCTCTTGACCGCACTAACACAAAAAGAGTATTTGTTAATCCAGAGTATTCATATGCAATTGGGCACTGGAGGACATTTGGTCAAGCGCAATTTGATACTCAGTAATTTCTTTATCCAGTATAGCTGGATTATTTGTGGTTGTTGTTTCAAGATTTTTGATTTTTTCATAAATATTAGGATCAATGGGTAGTTTATTCTTTATCATTGTTTTAATAATAAATCTATACGCAAATAATTTTTTTTGAGCTTCCATTTTAACTCAGAAATGTATTTGCCTAAATTAACTAAGCGACTGGAACTGTGTCTGGCGGGATTATCTGCAGTTCTTCCTTCACAAAAGATCTTCGGGGGGCTGGTCGTTTTGTTGTGTCAGTTTCTCGTAAATAATACACGGGCGGATTCATTTTCACAATTTTTTTTATCTCATATGGATCAACACTCCAAACTGGATCTGTTGCCCTGATGCGAGTGTCCCCTTCCGCTTCTCCCGGTGAATAAAGGTATCTCACTTTTAAACCAAATGGTAATAGTTTACTGGATGAGTCTTCAATAGCAACATTTATTCGTTTGGTTTTGATTGCTTGTACTGGTTTTAGCCCTTTAAATTCTTCATTATTCATTGCGCGCAAAACTGAGGGCAGTCTTTTTACCCATTCTGTGTTGCGAGAATTGTCAATCAGCTCTCTGTGATACTGGTAGGAGAAAAGTCTTTCAGATAACTGTTTGTTAAAGTTTTCAACCAAACCCTGTGATCTGTGAACTCCTGGAATGCCTCTTTTAATGGTAACTCTATGTTTTAACAATAATTGATTCACTTGACCTTTAAATTCTTTTCCGTCATCGACTTGAATCATGCGAGGATAAGTTAAGGGTCCTCGTTGATATATCAGTTGTATAGCGACAGCAACAGCAGAAGCACTCTTTTGTGTTAATGGTTCCGCATCTTTGTATCTTGAAGCTATGTCAATGACTGTAAGTGCGTACTTAAATCTTTTTCGTCTAATCGTATCATGGGGTAAATATAGAAGATCCATTTGATGGGTGTAAATATAGAAGATCCATTTGATGGGTGTCGTTTGGAGTTATATTCACAAAGTGTGGTCTCTGTAGGTTTTTAGGCGCTGGTAGATAAATTTGCCAAATCGCTTGTTTAGATAACCATTCCTTTGCTGTTTGTTCACTGACACCCGCTGCTTGGCTTAACTTTTTAATTGCAGTGATTCCCTTCCAATATCCTTTTGGCGAATAATAGATCTTGTTCATTTTTTATTCAGCCAATATTATGCGCAACAAAATACACAACGGTCATGCCAAAGACAATAAACAATATTTCTTGCATCTTTTGTTTTTCTGATGGTTGATAAAAGTCGCTGAATTTTGGTGGGGGCAATGTTTCAACTTGTTGGCCTGTTACTAGAAAATATTCTTTTATTGCCTGGTCAACATCTTTAAATGTGTAAGCTGCATGTCCCTGTTCTTTAAGTTTGTCATTAATAAAATCTAACTGCTTAATTCTCTGCTTTTCATAGTAATCTTGTGCTGCAGCTAGTTGCTCCATAGCTTTGTTATGTCTTTTTCTCTCGTCGCCATCCCGTAGTTTACTAAATGCGTAATTACTTCCGCTAAAAGCAAGCGCATTAACCACTGCGCCGCCTATCATCATCACGAGTGAAGCCATTTTTATAAATGTATTTTTTCAATTTTACATATTGATACTGTCTGGAATTATTCCTTGCTTAACTAGAAAATCTTTCGTAGCAAATGAAGCTGTAATAATAGCAACCAGTTTTGCTGAGTCTTCAAAGTCTAGTTTGCCAAGATCTGCTGGTCTTATTTTTAACAAGTTTTTACCAAGCATCGTGTATCCTACACTTAGACCTCCAATAACAGCAGAATGGTATACAAGGTTGGTAACAGTTTTTTCGGTGCTCATTTTTAAAAAATAAAATAATTATAATTAATAAAAAACATGAACAGCGACGATCTACTAAACCTTCCTGAACTTATGATTACAAATGATCAAGTTGATGACCAAGCTATTATGCCCAAAAAGGAAAGGCTGTATTCTTTGGCAGCATGTGGAAAAACAAAACAGTACCTTGGAAATGAATTCAGCATAGAACAGATACAACAGATGTCTCCACAAGACATTGTAAAGTATCACAACAGGTATGAAGCGCAATTTGGGTCAAGAATGGTAAAAAGCGTTGGGCAAACAGTTCTTAGTTTGTACACTAAACTAGTTAGTAGATTTGCTCCCATTGATTCTGAACAAGATTTTATGTATGATTTAACACAGGATCCAGTTTTAACAAAGTCATTAGAGTCTCTAGGATGTGATCTATATTACAGATTTGGAACATTATTGTCGCCAGTAATTATGGGGTTAATTACGTTTAATCATATAGATTTTATTTCTCTTAAAAATGACCGAGAAGAATCAGAAAACGTTGATGGAGAAAGTGACCCGTGAAAAGAATCCTGGGCGCGTTGAAGCAGGGAAAAAATTAGCAGAGTGGAACAGAAAAAGAAAATTAGAGTTACAACATTTAACTCATAATGAAAAAACACCAGTTGTGCCAGAGCCACAACAAGAACAAGTTGTTTCAAGTCCCGCAACACCAAAGTATTCATGGATTATTTGGATTAAAAGAGTTGGCATTTTTGGCGTCATTGCTGTTGGTGGGGGTGGTTATTACGTTTATAAAATATATAAACAACGCCAGCAAAAACCAAAGCAGTCCAAAAAATCTCAGCCACTAAATACAGAAGCCGAACGAAAAAGCATGCCAGAACCGACAACAACAAAAGATCATTTTGATCCATTTCAGATGCAATAATATTTCAAGAACTTTATAAATAATTATAAATTGACTTGAATAAGAACTTGGTTGTACTTAGAGGATGACTTAAGTAAAAACTTAAAGTAACTTAAGTTAAGAACTTGAGGTAACTTGATTAAAAACTTAAGGTAACTTGATTAAGAACTAGATTAAGAATTTGGGGTAACTTGATTAAGAACTTGGGGTGACTTAATTAAGGACTTGGGGAAACTTAATTAAGGACTTGGGGTGACTTAATTAAGGACTTGGGGTGACTTAATTAAGGACTTGGGGTGACTTAATTAAGGACTTGGGGTGAAAAGTGGAACTGGTAGGACCACTTGTCATTTGATATGTCAGCCACTTGCTTTGTGACTGAACAGGATGTGCCTGGGCGCTGAGCAGTGATTCGTTGTCGGGCTGGCCTGCAACTACTAGTTAAGCGCGATGAAGAACAGAGAAAGAGGCAGCTCACGCTATAGCAAAGAACGTGTTAGCGCACGCCCGCTGTGCGGACAGACCTATCATTTGGTGAATAGTTGGCTTGGAAGAGCACAAATTAAGTGATCGGGTGTCGGCCTAATGACAGGTCTCTGTACTCCGCCATTGCCTCGTGTTTGTCTGTTATGCAAAGTTTTGTAAAATTATAGAGATATAATGGGGATCGAAACTGGCTTTCAGTGGAAGTGCTGGAGTGCTGGGATAAGTGTGTGGATTTTATGTCAAAAATATAACTCAGTTTTAAAAGACTTTAGAGAACAGTTAAAGACTGTAGTTTTATTTCATATGAAAGACAGAGACGCATTTGATGAATGTATGCGTGAAAATGATGTTATTGAAAACGATCAAGAAAAACAAAGGATTAAACAAAAACTGAAGACAGAAAAGTTTTCTAAATTAGTGTTAAAAACAGATAATCCTACACATTATGTATGTTTGTAAATCTATTTAGATATAAAAGAACTTATTTAAGTACTTGTTAAGAACTTGATGATGACTTGTATAATAACTTATTTAAGAATTTATTTTACTTATAGAGAGAACTATAAAATACCTATTCTGGATCGCCCGCCGGAGCAGCAGCGAAACCGGTTTTAGCCGGTTGGAGCTGGCGGAGGTGGGTGAGCCAGAATTGGTATTTTATAGTTCTCTCCTTTCTTTTTTTAATCATCCAGTCCTTGCCCCGAGTGGGCCAAAATATGAAGTACAGAAGGAATCAGCAAAATACACAAAAGTGGAGGTGCAGGAAGGGGGTGGGTGAGGGGAAAAGGTGGAGGCCCAGGGACAGTAAACGAAATCATGAATAATACAAGGAGATCCATACAGTCCACGAGAGAGAGTCCTGTAAAGTTGTTGAAAGCAATCATCCATGGATTTTTATGAGAAACTCATTTTGAGTTGTTCCAGACTTAACCTTCCACAGGAATTATTTGGCCTAAAAGAATCAGTTTTAATCTTCTACAGTATTCATTTGGCCTACAAAAATAATGTTAACCTTCTATGATATTGATTTGGCCTAAAAAAAAAAAAAAAAAAATCATTCATCAATGCTGATGGGGCTGATCCGCTGCCTGCGGACTTTTAATAGCTGCCTTTATTTCTTGCTAGGTCATGCTTTTTCATGGGTACTTGTGCGCAGCTTTGTATCCGGTCAGGCCTATTAATATCTTTAACTGCTGGTCATCAACAGTTTATTAAGAACAACCCATCGCCAGGAAGACAATATGCTCTTTGTTTTGCCCTGTCTGAAGCCAATGCTATTCAACTCGTGTATTCAGCAGCTTTTACTAAAAAAAATGCACTTCTCTTTCCCCTCTTCTGCTCCCCATGTTCCTTTTCTTTCTTTCTTTTTCGTGTGTTTTATTCTTGAATCAGATACCACTTGCTGCACAGAAATCCTCATGCACAGAAGATCCAGGCAGTATAGCGATCCCACATGTGCAGTTGGAAAAGGCAGTTATAACGCTGCAAGGGCATAAAAGTCATCTGCTAGGCCAAGCTGATGCAATGAACAGTGGCAATCCACAAACCAAACTATCTTCAATGTACTGTTTTCAAAGCTTCAATGGAAGATGCTTTCTATTGGGGAAAAAAAAAGAAAAATTGCTAGTCTATGATTGTGACCGATTCTGGGAAATTCGAAGACTTTTCCAGATTCAGCTTAACAAAATTGACTTGCCCTGCAACTGACTGTTCCATATCTTTTCAAGGACTCTGTGGGAACCCTGGAACTCGGTGTCCAAGATTACATTGGAACATTACATACACGCTCTTTGCAAGGTTTCCATCCATCACAGACGATAACGCTTATGCAAACATACATCGCACGACACAAACTGAGTGACACGAAATACACGAACATAAATAAGGTAGGAAAAAAGTAACAAAACACTGTTGATGCATTCATCATTTATTACAATATGATGGTAAAATCATCAAAGAAAATAGTCAATGTATGTAGTAACAGTATACAAACCCAACACCTAGCTAGTGTCTGATGGTGATGGTGCATTTCACCTACATGCCAAATGACGGAATAATCAATCACATGTGTTAACAGTTTTATGTACTTCAGATGTACTGATTTTCACTGCTGATGTGCTCTTACACACCAGCAAATCAAACATCCACAGCACAAAAGAATATGCCTAATTACATGCGATGATGGTTGAAAGTAACAAGAAACAATACAACACAGCAAAGAAAGCAAAAGCATGCTTTGATCAAACCCACTACAATAAATATTCTTTCAAAAGGCAATGGTGTTAGTAAGAGCATAAAGGGCATTCAATAATTCCTTTACAAAAGCGCTAAGCAAATGCATGAAGCTGCCCTGTTCATTTATATCTGATAATGGATCCATATTCATTTCCCATGTCTATAGCTTACCGTAAATAAAGCCAGAATGGTGGTTATTATGCTAATAATTTCCACTGGACAAAACAAAGAAACCAAGCACTGTATGTAACAGCAATCTTCTGTCGCTTTTTATTTTGACTGTCTGGAACCGAAGTTGTGAACTCATTTTTAAGTCAGTAAGCTTACCATTTTGTTATATAGCCCATTTGCCTTGTTGTGGAAGGTAAGGTAAGGTAATGTTGTTTATAGCCCAGCCGACTGCAAAGGGCCATGTCAGGACAGTCACCGCTTTGAAAAGGAACGAATGTGGATGAAAATCCTGCATTAAAGTGATAAAAATGCTTAAACTGATCAAACTACTTGTACACTTCAAAAGGCAAGAAGATCACATCCAAATTTCATTTGACTTCATTTCTGACACAAAAGTTTTTTTTATTACGTTAAAAAAACACCCCAACTTATCAATCAATATAATCAGACATAAGACATGAAAGGATATAAGGTTAATAGACCAGAGACAGGAGAGAGGAGAAGGGTGACGTACACTAATAATGGGGAGGGGAGAGGAAGGGGGTGAGTTATTGAAGGCAAGAGTGACGAAAAGTATGCGAAACATGCGCAAGCAAGTGCGCGCACACACACACACACACACACACACTCACACACCACACATACACACACACACACACACTTTTCTGACATTCTTCTCAATCCCCAGAGCTTGGTGTTAATCTTACAGAACCAGTTTACACAATGTTTTTCTTTGTTTGTTTTCATTTGCATTACAAGGTTTTAGAAAAAGATTTTCTCAATAAACAGTATTATGTACATTCATGATCCATGAACTGAAGAATAAACATTGTAAGAGTCAGGCTGTGTATCGCACGATCATGATGGACTGTACAAACTCAACACATTACATGTCAAACATTATGGAAAGATGAAGGGGATACAACAGCCATTTGATTAACACAAAATATATGCCTTTCCTTTCTTGCCTTAAATTACTTTCATGTAAATGAGCTAAAAAATAAATTGTATACTGGCAAGTAACCAATGCAAGCAAGATAAAACACATGAAATTACTCTAAAAATAAAAGATCAAAATATCATGCATCGCCACTGCCCTTCTCCTACAATTTTCCCTGGGCAAAAAAAAAAAAATTCTTAAATATATAAACGTAACATTAAGTAATTCAAACATTTCTAATAAATCTTCCAGGCTCTAAGTATAATAAAACTCCTCCCACCTCTTCACTAGCACACACACTACAACAAAACAAAAAAGCCAAAACCACACACATAAAAAGCCACCTCCAAACTCTGTGGTATTAACTGTTAAACCTTATACAGCAAATAACTACATGTGAAAATAATTCAAAATGTATCCCATTAAACAAATGTCTTGAATAAAGTGTGTGTGTGTGTGTGTGTGTGTGTGTGTGTGTGTGTGTGTGTGTGTGCCCCTATGCCTTCAGATCCTTGAAAAGTACCTGAACAGCATAAATCTGTGGACGTGCATGAGTGTATATTCAGAAGACAACAGATCCTGAACAGTATTGCTTTTTAATGTTAAAACGGTATCATTATGCAATAGCTGAATAAAATGACAGCTCAGCATCTGATACGCTGTTCACCACCAAATATCCCACGAACATTTTCACATTTATATGAAACTTACCTAGCAGTGTGGTCACACAATGAACACTTGCAACCTAACACAAACTGGCCAAATCATTCCCTTGGGTGACTTTCAAAAGCAAGCTGGTCACGCTAGAACCATCACTTATCTAAAGTGACCTAAAATGTACAATATGAAGCATCTTATCTTGTCCTTTTACCATAATCATTAAAATTAAAATCTATTCACAAATAGTATTATTGTAAATACTACGGCCATTAAACTGACCAGCGATTAAAAAAAAAAAAAAGAAGAAAATCACACATCAAAACTGGTGTACAAGAACACTATTCTACATCAGATGCTTGGGTTATTTAGCAAGCTGTCAAATGCCAAACATTTGTAGCTAATTATAATGAAGTAGAGAGAGCACCTTGCAAAGCATGCATACCAGTTACTAAAGAAAAGTATCACACCAATGTTCTGGCTTTTCAACGAGGGAACATACCACACCTGACTTTCACCCCTTGCCAGCCAAACATTACCTGTTTATGACATCGACCTACACTGTAGCACTGATTTACCTATCGCCACAAGCTGAAACAGATACTGATAGTGCACGTTTAAGATGACCTTTCTTTTTAATCAAACTTTACAGATACTTCACTGATGTATTTGTGAGTGAGAAAATACAGATCAAAGTGGGCAAGTTTCCACCCTAAAATGCATGAAAAATAGATACTCAATAGCTGACGGCTGGAAAATGGTGTAATGTCACCAGCAGAAAATATTACACACAACTGCCAAGGCCTCAAGAGCACAAAGTTAGCTTTCTGACATTTTAAGTGTGGCATTCTAAATTTGAGCGTAGCACTTGTATATGATAGAAGTCAGATTCAACAGCACTTTCAGTCAGGCTCTGCTTCCCACATGATAAGATGGCAGACTAAGAAGACAGAAGTCTCATAGTCTTGCATAATTTGGATTTGACCCGCAAAAATAATAGATGGCCAACAATAAAACCAATCAATACGGCATCAAAATCACGACTGTCTTTAACCATTTTTCTTCTACTTTTTCTTCCTCTCCGTACTAAATTGGTGACTTTCTTTTCTTTTGACAAAACAAGCCTAGTCTACTGATCTGTGTTATCTCAGTTCTGTTTAAACCACGGCTAAGTACATGTGAACTTTTTTCCTCCCTTTTTTGAGGCACTGTCAATGAAATCAGAGCAAGCTATGCCAAAAGCGTCACACTTGGCGGCTCTGACTACATCAGTCAAAGAGCTGACAGGTTAGCAAGCACAGTTTATTTCATCTCACTTTGGTTTTGGAGCGCATGACCTACATAATCCGTACTTACACTTCATGTCAGCTGACTCCCAATCAATGAAGCAGTTAGTTCAGACCTGACAGAATGCTCAGCAAAAGTTTCAAAGTGATAATTATCCTGAACAGCTGGCCTCTAATGTAAAAGAGCGAGACTTGTTTTAGAACCGTTCCTTGACTGGTCCAAGCTGTTTGCATTTGCCTCTGGCTGTGTAATAACATAAAATATTTGTACCAACAACTTTGTGGTTGCGCTAAAAACCTAAAACCAAACACATACATAATACATGTCAAGCAGTCAAACAAGTTGAAGCTGATAGATAAAAAAAAAAAAAACGGCATGCGCCACCAATTTTAACATCGGCCTTTTCTTTTTTTTTCCTCTAACAAGCGCCATTTCTTCTTTTAAAAAAGCTTTCCAATTATCACCTCAATTGTGCTGTTCATCAAATTCCATGACGGCAGTCTGCGTCTATGGAAAATTAATGTATTAAACTATTAATTTACTTTACATTTTCTTTAATTGCATGGAGCTTAAATTCTACCCATTTATTTTCTTTCACTTCAATTCTCAACATCTCTCATTCTTCTACCCCTTCCCCAATTGTATAAATCACTTTGTTTACAGTTTGAAAATAGCACGACTTGTATCTCAATATAGATATATAAACACACAGATATAAGAAAATCCTGATGGTGGTGCTGCACCACACTGCACAATGCAGTCTCTGATACTATGTCACAAATGCATTGCATTAGGGTGCTTGATCCACATGTCTCTCGTTGTCAGCTCTGGTCAGATAATGCCACTAGTCTTGAGAGAGTTATTAAGGAAACAAACAAAAACAACGTCACTGCTTTATTCCCACAATATTTCTTCTTAGAAAATATAGCTCACTCAAATGGGCAAGCACATCTCAAAAATGCCATTTCCAAATCACTAAACAGCAACACTTTTGTAAATTGTCTTTATGTTCATAAATGCACTGGCTATCTTTCTATTTATGAACGTTCCTTTTCAATACAACGGTTACAAGTAGGCAGAATATGGTATGATCATATACAAGACTTCCAGTTTACTCATAATGCAGTCCTTCACCTGTACATGTATACACAGCACACTTTTTGTAACATGGGGAAACATCTCACATATGTTAGAAGAACCATTTTATGTCCACAGGAGTCAAATGACCTCAAGCATCACGCGCACATCTCCCCACCCATCCCCATCATACCCCTGCAAAAGAAAACCTGAAATATCTAAGGAAAAAAGTGCAAGTATGGCTGGTATGTACATGTGTGTGTGTGTGTATGTGTGTGTACGTGTGTGGTGTCTCGGTGTGCACATGCATGTTTGAGGGTACTCATGTGCCTGTATTTCTGTAAGAGAGAGAGTGTGTGTGTGTGTGTGTGTGTGTGTGTGTATGTGTGTGCGCGTGCGTGCATGTGTGTGTGTGTGTGCACGAACATGTGGTTGCCCATACACATGTGTTAATGAGCTTCACAGCAACAAACATAATACAATGAGACCTTAAACAGGCTCAAAATTACCATTACATGCACAGTTCCTACTTTCGACTCACCTCTGCTTCAATTTCAACACACATCAATCAACAACAGAAAAGCCACCTTCGATCATCAAATTTCTGACATGATCTGTGCTGTACAGGTTAATGGAAGACTGGTTTTCGGTCCAAGAACTGTGAACACACAAACACTCAAACCTCTTGTGAGCAGGGTACCGATAGCCCCCTCTATGATTAGGGTAACATTTCTGTGTAACCAATAACAAATCATCTGTTCCTTACAATGAATGATCATGATGTACTGGTGGCTTTCAAAGAAACAGCCAGCACTTCAGTAACTTGGGTTAGTAGTAGAAGTATTAGAAGCTGTGATAACCTGGATAGATCATTTAATTCAAAATAGGCATGTGCAGAAAGCCCACAGTGTTAAGACAAGCATACGCCTGCACACTTGAAACACATTATTAAACTATTCTCAGAGCAAATTGGAGAAAATATTTGACAATAATTTTTTTTTTTGCAGTCCCAACCTCTGCGCCACCTCAGAGGCAGTGCACCCACGCTGCTCATTGCGACACCCAGTCCACAGCCACAGCCCGGTCAGCCCCGCCGCAGCCCCAGCACCAGCAATCCACAGGGAGCAGTCAATGTCAAGTCGTCAAGAGGCAACCCACCGGAGGAAACACTGCACTGCTGCCGAGTCACTTTGGTGGTGTTCAGTGGCGCCTGTTCTGATCTAACATATGCAGGACACCACCTACTAAGCCCCTACTGACGACAATAATTGCTTAGTCGCGGAGCCGGCGTGAGCGAGCTCTCCCTCCGGAGGGCGCCACCACGTCCGTCCAACGACAGTCCCCATGGACTCGCCGTTACCGGTGACCCCAACGGAACCAAACCAAGGCCACAGATGTGGAGAGGACATCGAAATTGAGGTCACCATGAGAGCAGGGCATGAAGGGCCACAGAATTTGAGACTTTTTTTTTTTTTTATGCTGATCGATGAGAATGAGGATGATGATGCTACAGATTTCCATTTCAGTCTGAGACTACATGACAGGGCTGTACTCTACGCTTCCTTTCATAATATATCCCGGTGTCAACCAGGCCCGAGAGATACAGGCACCTGCAGTGTTGGTCAGGAAATTTGAGCAACACTCTCAGAAACGCATCCATTAAGTGGATGAAACTCGACTGTGTGGTCCCAGTCTTCCCAACTGAGTCCATAGCAAACTCAACTCTGGGTAGGAGCCGGTCGGGGCAGAAAAACTCAACATGACTCTGATGGGATTCGAACCCACGACCTCCCAGCCGGGAGTCCGCATCACTAACCACTTCGCCACGGCGGCTGGTTTGACAATAAAATTGTACACCTTTCAAAAACTGTTCACTGGCTTACGATTTTCTCTACTGCCTCAGTTCTTTGTTTGTCACCTTCTGTAAGCTGTGCGCCTGTGTGAAAATATAACTTTCGTATGATTGCAAGATATCTGTGCGGATAATTACTTTCGAAGACTGCAAAATATCTATCATTTCCATCTCACAGCATACAATACAAAAACACGAAAAAAAAAGAAAAAAAGGGGGAAATATTTGAAGTACAAACTCAACAACTCAAAACATGTGAGGTGAGCATCCATGTGTAACGTGTCAATATCTGTGTCATCTGGAAAACAAAGCTCTAACACATTAAACGAATAGTCAGAACGCAATACTGGAAGAAACAAATGGAAGTAAGAAATAAAATCCCAGATGCATAGATAGATCGATAATGTGCAACGCAGTCAGCAAAAAGTTCCAAGTGTTAGAATATGGAACATTGTAACTGAACAAAAATCTTTGTCCTAGAGGAATGCACTTTGTACAAAAAAACATACACGAAAATGATTACGTTCAAATCATACCAACTGGTAGTATAAACATGATAGCATGTTGATTTTTTTCTTCTTCTGTGTCTACTTAGCCATCAACTTTGATTTGAATTCAGTTCATTATTGAACAACAGTTCAAATACCATCCAAATTTCTCTTAATAATGACACTGCTTAAAAAGAAAGGGCATACCCCTTTTACTAGTATTGCCATCACAATAAATCATGACCTGAAATGGGCTCGGTAACTGTTAAAAAAATTATTTTTTCAAACGCTGAAAAGTTTACAAAAATAAACAAGCGCAATGCAGGCACACACCATTCCTTTGAAAGCTGTATGACCTGAAAACCGAAATAACCTTCCACAGAAAAACTGTCTTAAAAGATTTCTCTACGTGCCAACGAAGAGCCCCAACAGACCGCAGCTATGACTTCAGAGTGGCCATCAAATGAGGCCATTCCAAGTTGACAGACTTGGTCTGTTGCTTTCATCCCCTTCCCTGGCAACCTGCAGGGCAATCTACTGTGTTTCTTATGAGCTTTCCACTACATTTGGATCACGGGCTGTAATGAGGTATATCTGAACCAATGTTACACAATCAAAAAAAAAAAAGAAAAAAAAAAAGAAAAAAGGCACCACCGATGATGATTTACAGTATGTCTGGGAAACTATGAAATAAAATTACTTGACACTTTCACACATGAGGACAAACAGACAAGTTTGGTGACAAATATTCTTAAAAACAAAAAATATAAACCATTTCTGAACGAAATTTGTAAATTCTTCTTAAAAACCTACACAGCCACAGCCACTTCTTTTGTTAAAAGCAAACATGCAATCAAGTAGTCTTAGCAGTAACCTCTTGATCTTTTTTAATATAAATATAAACAATCAAATTCACAAACAAATATCATTATTGAAACACGTACGCACAAAAAAAAATAAAAGGCGGTTCTTATTTCATTCTTGCCTTTAAATATTTATGTATGTATATAAAGTCTTATCAATGAATAAAAAAAAAAAAAAAAAAGCAGAAGCACAAACAACACACAATGTGTGACAATGCATTATCTGTGAATCAAGTTTTCTGATTTCTGTTGTTGTTCCAGTCGCTCTCAAAAGAAAAAAAAAAAGCACTTGCACTCATACC
Source organism: Conus canariensis (assembly GCA_033310375.1). Taxonomy (NCBI): domain Eukaryota; kingdom Metazoa; phylum Mollusca; class Gastropoda; order Neogastropoda; family Conidae; genus Conus; species Conus canariensis. Next base: position 34,969,103 of record CM065715.1, read on the forward strand.
CTCACTGTAATCCACAGAGTACTTCCATGCTGTATTGTAGTTTTTACAGAAAAGGCACGCAGTATGTTTCCCGTCTCTGACCCATGTCCTTCACTGCTCCGTTCCCAGCTGAGAACAACAGATATCTATGTACACGCATTCCGCTCCACAAGATGCCCCATGGCCTGCCCCTGCATTACACGTCTGTCCTTTGAATCCAGGGACAAAGCTTTCTGTCTGGTAGCTGCCTTGTGGTTCACTTGTAAGTATCATGGCCAATCAACACCGCACATGGCCTCCATCCCGACACACACTTCACCATCCTGGACTGAATTCAGTACATCAAAATACCGCTGTTTGAAAGGTATCAGGTCTAACCTCACTTAGCTCAGTCCAATGTTTCTGCACATTTCTCATCACACCAAACTTTCTCTAATCATCAATTTGCAACCTGTTTAAAAAATGAAAAAAAAAACCAAAAAACCTTATGAAATGAGATGGACAGAAAAAATAGGTACGAATAAATGGTGAAACAAAACCTTCAAAGTAGCTTGCAGAAAATAACTTCTGATAACCAAAGCACTAAGAAAAAGAAAAGGCAGTATGAAAATGATCCAAAATTAAGCAACAACATAAAAAGAGTATGTAAGAATGATGCACAATGAAATTTTCCACACAGTGAATATCATTAAAGCTTCGTAAATTTATTTTCAACGCTTTTCTAGTGATTGAAATTGAGCCTGCCACTGCTTAGTCAACATTTTTTTTCCCCTGGTCTTTGCAGCCAGGGAAAAAGACATTTTACCCAAACAGCATCTGGTTAGGCACTTGTGATTGAACTCAAGATGAGAAGAAAGAAACAAAATGATCTTCTGCTAGAATCTGTACTACTATTAAATCAACTGCCTTCTATTTTGATGCCCAAGTCTTCAAACTCAAATTCTGTTTAACTAGATAAATATGTAACTATCTCCTTAAGACCAAGCTGGTTATACTGAAAGTGGTCGTACCATCACCAGATGTACCAATGACATGACCGTTTCCTCCACCAAAACTCTCTTTTGTGTCTCATAAGCTCCAGATGTTACAAAGGACAGTTATACAGAACTTATTTCCTTGCTTTCTCCAACTTCAAAATAACTTGCTTGGACTGTAACACAAGGGCTTACAAATTCTGGTGCACATAAATCTATTTTGTACAGAAGGAATAAAAAATTCTTTTTAAATTCAGCCAGTGGCAATGAACTAGGTGACTGAAAAAAAAAGAGAAAAGAATTAACCTTGTTCTAGGTGAGTATTTGCAAAACACCATAGAAGTTGAGACAAATGAGGAAATCAAAACTAACCTAATTGAGGCTTGCATCACAACCAAAGCGCCAATCATGAAATACGTGAAGAAGGCATTTGGGGTTTGACAGGCCACACAGCCCAGAATTATCAAGCATCAGGCACAGAAGAACACAACTTTAAGTCACAAAACATAAAGTGGATGTATTTGTGTTTGTCTAAAATATAAAAGCTACCTCCTACGTAAGAGACAGACAGAAAAAAAAAAAGGCAATCAAAATCCACCACAAACCTAAAAAATCTCCAATCTGCTGATGAAAAGAGAAGTTCATATCTGACTAACAGACCCAGACAGTCTGTCTATGTCCCCTAACTTATGAGCAGAACAGATGAGAAATGTGAATGGGAAGAACATCTCTTCCCATGCGCACTCTTCCTTGCATATGAGTGAACACAGCCACAGGCGGCTGGCTACTGCAGCTAGGGAGGTCCTTCAGGGAGGAGCTGGTTGTCTCCCTGTGGGATGCAGTGCTAAGATGGAGGAGTGGTGCCTGGCGAGTCAGAATTTGTGGTTTTTAATAACGTGTACACATTGTCCACACCCGCTAGGTTCTCAAAGAAGGGTATGAGGTCTCTCAGCTCTTTGTCAGCCATGTCATCAAACCACGAAGACACTGGCACCTGCAAAACAAGACACAAACAGTAACGCATGGTGGTTTCTTAACATGAAATGCTGAACAGTGATAACTGTGCATGATTCCATTTGAACATTTATGATTCAGGTTACAGATTATGCGCATGTAGAAATGAAGAGGTCATGATTCTGTACAACCAAAACAGGTATGGCAACACGATTATGGGTAAATTCATCTTAACCACATCATATAGTCAACAATACCGTACTAGACAGGTAATGGATCCATGTATCGTTCTCTTCATTGGTCATGACTTTTCATGCTTTTTCTTTTTTTTCTAAACCAGAAAGTCACGTTGGAACAAGTCGGGGAACCCATACCCATGGAGCGTCAGCAACAGCTGAGACAGAGCAACTCACAGAAATGGGAAAGAAAACACGGCTTTATAAGACCAAAGAACTACAACAATGTCAGTCGCATTCATATCAAACGTATGTGACACAATATGCCAAACTGAATTAAGTGGTGCTATGACTAAAAAGAAAAGGGAGGGATATGAACAGCTCTTTTGTGTTAAAGTTCTGTACAGTATCACAGCAAATCTGGTGAACACACATAGGTCTGCCAGACATAGTAACAGATGCCATAATTGTAACTGCAACGAGACAGATGGAATCGCGCCTTAAAACCTCCTTCAAAGGGAAGTAAATCAGGAGTACACACACAGCGGAAAATGTTTCAACGAAATCTCCAACGTCTGAAAGCGCATAGCGGAAAACATTCCAATGAAATCTCCGCACCTCTGAGAGTAAGATTTATATTCCATTGCAGTAAACATAAAGACAGAGTAAAGGATCATTTAGCTGGGAAAAACACATAAATGCATGTCAAATTTCTGTAGACTTGATGTTTCTTTAAAAAAATAAAAATGGATAGAAATCCTCATATATGCAAAAACAGTTTTACACAGCGTAAAAGTCACCCACTGAAACAAAAATCTTTTAAAAAGTTATACTTCAAACTTGGATCAACACAACAGTGCTCTCATTTTCTCCTGTTCTGCTTTTTAAAAAAACCCTCTCTTCTGCAAAAAAAGTTTTTCATCCGCAAACATAAAAGGCAGAAAAGTCCTTTGGTCTTAAGGTGTGTGTGTGTGTGTGTGTGTGTGTGTGTGTGTGTGTGTGTGTGTGTGTGTGTGTGTGTGTGTGTTTCAAAAAGGGCTGCACAGGCCCCCAGAGGGGCACTGCCCATGTGCTCCCTGAGGCTGTGGACATTTTGCTAGACTGGCGTTTACCACAATTTCGTACACAGAAATGTCCTGCAGTTAAACACATGGCCAATTCATTTTTTGTCCTATACATTCACTCTATGTCATACATGCATGCTTGTGCGCACACACACACACACACAACACACACTATATGTACCTATCCCATTGCTGTCTTGAGATCATTTTTTGATGGCAGCAAAACTGTATCTAAGAACAGCACCAACAATTGAGATCCTGGAAGATATTTATTTATTAAAATTTTTTTTTTTTAAATCAAACGAAACAGAAAATTAAATACAGTTCAGTCTAACATCACAAACATGAAGAAACCCCCAGCACACGTAGGCAAGACCAGGCTGTTGCAACTTTCACATCTCTTTACTTCTCCCATCAATAAATATTTTTCTCACTCAGTTCTCTTTCATAGGGCAACTCAAAATTAACCTATTCCGAGTTCCATTTGCATCCACATCAAGCTTTGTGAAAATTTGTGTGGAAGCTGACAATGTCTGACCGGCAAATCAACATCACTTTAATAAAGATTAAGGATACAAAGCAGAACTGGAAGCCCATTGAACATATGGCTTGCAAATCAGCAATTTAAGGACGTACACATATAAGACAGTGATTTCATTTAGGTAGCTTTAAATAAAATATGGATTACACGACTTACAAGCCTGATCTTGCCTTTTTAATTTTGAAAGTTTTTTTTTATCTGACATGCAAGTCATCGAATGTTTAATTTTGTTCTTCTCGTCCTCCCTCATCACCACCTTTTTTGTTGTTCAGAAGACTACTTTGACCAACAGTACTAAGAGTCCATAAGGACATATTTTGGATGTGACTGGCTCAACACACACACACACACACACACTAATCAAGCAATCAGAAGTCTGAAATAAATACAAATAGGCTTCATCTTTCCATAATGAAAAAAAAAAAACCACCACCACCAAAACCCCTGGGATTTACATTTTGCTTGCTTGCAATTGCATAAATACTTTTTCCATTTTCTGCTTCGATCGACCAGAGGCAACATACTGGGGATGAACATGTCTGACTTACAGCATTGTCTGGGTGGAAGATGTATGAGGCAGGTGAGTTGTCCACTATCACCACTTTGTTCAAATCCCGACCTAACCGACTCAAGTCCTGCAAGGCAAAGAGTGATATTATTAGGAAGAAGGCAGGCACTAGTGAAGATGGTAAATAATACAGGAACTGGTCTGTTAAATACATCAAGGCACTTTCAGAGTATGTATTTGTGCCAACTGTGTGTGTCTGTGGTGTATATGTACACGTATATGTTTGTGAGTGTGTACACGCAAGTTTGTATGTGCGTATTTGAAAGTAGAAAAGTACAGAAGAGACAGAAAAGGGGACAGAAGAGGACGGAAAAGGAATGGAATAAGGAAGCAAGAAGACAGAAAATCAGAGAGAGGGTAAAAAGTCAAGCAAGTACTTCTCCATCTGAAACATCACACACAAACTTACACTCATATGACTTCTGGTAAAAAATGTTTTAAAAAGTTGACAGTGGTCAACATGCTTCTTCAAAAATAAAACCTATACACATGTTAACACCATCAAAAATCGCACACAGTCTTGCCACATGGAACTGAGCACCGCAACATGACAATCCCAACAACTGTATGATTATCACTTAAAACAGAGGTAATGAGAGTGCTACCCTGGTAGCCAAATGCAATCATTTCAGGCCAGCAACATTTTTCATGAATAAGTTTGGATGGCTTAATTTTTTCGTCAGTCCCCTCCTCCTAAACCAAACAAAGATGTCTCTGTTCCCACTCAGATCCTCAATCACAACACAACAATTGCACTTCCTGAACACATTTTTGCAAGTAATTTCAGGACAATTCATTTTGTTCTTGCACAACAGATATCAAATCAGTCCCCTGTTCGTACTGCAACAACAGTGAAATTTTCAAGGCTTGTGTGTCCGAGAACACTACTCTGCAATGCATGAATCAAGATGTTTATGACAACATGGAGCTAGACTTGGCTAAAACCTTTTTCTGCCAGCTAACCTGGTTGGATCCTTGAGGGAAAAAGCCTTTCTTCTTCTGGTATAATGAATTATGGGGAAAAAAGGGGAAATAAGACAGCTAATTAGCTATCTTTCTTAATCTTATTGTGATTAAGACTTCTCCGTTGCCAGAATTCAGATTCCAAATCCTCACTGTCTTCAAGACAAAAGTAAAACTGCATTCACATCCCATAAATCCAACACTGGACTTAATATCTTTACAGCAAATGTGCGACATTTTCTTACACTGTAGATTATTTACACATGCTTTTCGCCAACAGTCAACGATCTAATATTAACATACAATGAACGCCCAGCAATGTGTGCAGATTAGCAAATTAATTGTTTCTTGTCAAATATATTCCACAATAATCCTGTATCAAAACATTTTACAACTGCATCAAAAAACAACAACAGCAAAAACCCTTTAATAAACATGAACAAGCAGAAATTAGGAAACTTCCAGCAAGATTTAAGATATGATATTTCATATTGTGATCCTCATCTGAGTTCTGAAAATATCCTGGAAATATCAAGATGTTGCACTGGACCAAGTTTCCCCTATGATAAAAAGAAGTGAAAATGGAGAAAAGCACCAACTTTGACATAATTTCCCCTGTGAAAGACGCAGGATTCCCTGAAGAGCCTTGCTCGAAACACATCCCACTTGTCCAGCAGGTCAGCCACTGGATCAGCATACTGCAGCACAGTGAACAGTGTGCTTAAGACATCAGAGCTGCCAATCCTTATTCATACTCGAGCATAGTGTTTGTACACAGAAATGTGGTGTCATGATAAATATCTAAATGCAACCAGCTGCCATGGCGAAGTGGTTAGCGTCGCGGACTCCCGGCTGGGAGGTTGTGGGTTCGAATCCCATCAGAAGTCATGTGGGTTTTTCTGCCCCGACCGGCTCCTACCCAGAGTTGAGTTGCTGCGGACTCAGTTGGGAAGACTGGGACCACACAGTCGAGTTTCATCCACTTAATGGATGCGTTTCTGAGAGTGTTGCTCAAATTTCCTGACCAACACTGCAGGTGCCTGTATCTCTCGGGCCTGGTTGTCGCCGGGATATATTATGAAAGGAAGCGTAGAGTACAGCCCTGTCATGTAGTCTCAGACTGAAATGGAAATCTGTAGCATCATCTTAATCATCCTCATTCTCATCGATCAGCATAAAAAAAAATGTCTCAAATTCTGTGGCCCTTCATGCCCTGCTCTCATGGTGACCTCAATTTCGATGTCCTCGCCACGTCTGTGGCCTTGGTTTGGTTCTGTCGGGGTCACCTGTATCGGTGAGTCCATGGGGGCTGTCGTTGGACTGACGTGGTGGCGCCCTCCGGAGGGAGAGCTCACTCACGCCGGCTCGGCGACTAAGCAATTATTGTCGTCAGTACGGGGCTTAGTAGGTGGTGTCCTGCGTATGTTAGATCAGAACAGGCACCACTGAACACCACCGAAGTGACTCGGCAGCAGTGCAGTGTCTCCTCCGGTGGGTTGCCTCTTGACGACTTGACACTGACTGCTCCCTGTGGATTGCCAGTGCCGGGGCTGCGGCGGGGCCGACCGGGCTGTGGCAGTGGGCGGGGTGTCGGAATGAGCAGCGTGGGTGCACTGCCTCTGAGGTGGCGTAAAGGTTAGGACAGCAAAAAAAAAAAAAAAAAAAAAAAAAAAAAAATCTAAATGCAATGCACCCTTTTTTAAGAATAATTCTTAGTGAGTCCGCCAAAAATGAGGACAAACAAATTACAAGTCGAAACACACATGCACCCTGTCGTTTCTCATAAATGATGCCAATGGGGTAAATTACCAGTATCAAATAAATGAATTCTCGCAGCCACATGTTCAATGCACACCACCATGCATGTAGATTGGCTGACATTATTTTATACAATAAAAAATTCTGTCCGTTATAACGCTCATAAACCTGATTTGACCAACAGTGTTGTCTCCAACATTCAAAAATTAAATTCCAGTGGATGCACTTTTCTCCTGTAAGGTTTTGCCTTTTCATGTCCCATTTGCCGTATCTAATTTACTATCGATTTGCTTGTAGTGGATGACCCAACATTTCATTTTCATACATGCTGTCTGGGAGAATTTGAGCCCTAAGACTGGTGTCAGAAGACAACTGCTAATGCACAAGACAGCGCCATTTGCAAAGCGCTCTGATTCAAGGCCTTGAAGCTTTGAAATGTAATTTCTCAGCTCATGTCACATGTGACGTGAAAGGATATCCAGGTACCCATGTCAAACTCCAATAAAAAGAGCTTAAAAGGACCATAAAGGGCCTGCTAATATTTTACAAGGACTTATAAAGGAACTACACACTGATTTCAGAGGTAAAAATGTCATAAAATTGTCTTCAAAACTCCGAGTTATCTTTGAAGTCTGCTTCTGAATCAAGATTCTCCCATCAACTCCAGATTCAGTTCAAGTCTACATGTGCACTCAACACATATTAGCTATCCGATGCACTTTTCAAATTTGTGCTTCACAGGGACGTTCTCAGTCATCTGTCCTAAAATGAGCATATCACTGGCATTTTTAGCACACCTGTAACTCTTGATTTCTAAACCACAAGTTCTGAGACAGCAGTTAAACACAATAATCTTTCTTGTTTAGCAAGGTAAAGTTTCTGAGATCTCTCCGATGATAAAGTTTGCCACCATGCATTGCCTCCTTCAAACTGAGAGCATCACAATAATCTGCTTCCTAACTCCTCTTTCTTTCACCTTCAAATCTTAAAGATCAATATTTTAAAAACTACCTTGCGGAATACAAAAGCTTGTTACAAAAAAGTAAAAGAACAGTAGAGGGTCAACAGTTAAAAGAATAAATCAAATTACTATAACAAAACGCCAGTATGAAAATCATAGAGAGCACAATCTGCTTTCTGCATGCGTGTGAACTGTACCTACGCATATACAAGTGCAGTAAGCATGTGTGCGTGCATGTATGTGTACGTGTTAATGCACATGCATGTGAATCTACCAATATGCATGTGTGTTGTGAGGTGAACGCGTACACACAATATTTATGAATGTGCATGCACGTATTGTGAGTAATGTTCAATGTATGTATTTATATGCTCCAAACTACGTCTTTTCACTGGAATCTGATGAAAAGCTGACAACACACACACACACACGTTGTCATCTTACCTTTGCCAGGCTAGCAGTAAACAGGACACATTCAAACAGTTCACCCATACGCTGCAAAAACTCATCTACATTGGACGCTTCAGCACATACACCTGCAAATAAAATAAAGATCTGTTAGTGTTTTAGTTATTCCTTTCTTCTCCAAAATGTCAGTTTTCTTCAGTGTAGAGGCTGAAAAAAAAAAAGGAAAAAAGAAACGTTATCTGCCAAAACTATCCATGCATCTAAATTCTAAGATGTAAGAGGCAGACTGCAGACCTGAAATACACAATGAATCTACTGATGCAATCTCAATGACCAATTGTATTATCATTAAATAAAAACAAACATTACCTCGTATGCAAAATACTTCAAAGGTTAATAACGGAAAAACTGAAATGGCTGACCCTATCTTCATACACCCATCTCTCTCCTTTCTCATCCTTCTCTTATATTCTCATTACATAACATTATATAATCATATCAATCACACACACACAAACGCGCGCGTGTGCACGCACATACCCACACACAGATAAGCAACTGACCCTACCCTTCTGTAAGTTGTTTCATGAATAATTCTCTAACCTACAGATAAAACTTTTTTTTTTTTTCTCAGTTTTAACTGAAACCATTTCACTTCCTTCATTTCTTGACACAACAAATCAAAATTTAGATTGTCAGCTGATAATGATCGACATTTTACTGGACCATGAATCACTTCTTGGCTTCCAGTTATCTATTAATTTTTTTGTTCCTTTTTTAATTGAATTTTCATTCACTTTGCACTATAATGTTTCAACCTCTTTGAAATCTGGAGGTATCTACTGTCTATCCACACTTGTGCACCATAAACTTTCCATTGCAGTTTTTTTTTTTTTTTTTTTAATCGAAGTTGGGTTTCCTTAGCTCTTGACAGTTTCTGTACCCAAAACTGGAGGTTTTCCTTCAAATATAAAGATCCAAATCGTGGTATGAATGCTACCAAACAATAACTTCCGAGCTTTCACTGGCAATTCTTAGTCATGCTCATCTTGTCTAAAAATGCTGAACAGCCAGTCTTTTGTCTCACACCGAAGAAAACAAACAAAACACACAGACAAAAACTAGCTTTACTTTCGCTGACAATAATGTGTTCATGGATATTTTTTGTGAAGCATTCACTGTATCTTTTTTTTTTTTTTTTAATGTGAAATGGAGTGCAAAGCACAAGTGAAAGGTATTAAAAAAGCCTCCTGCAATAACTTTCAATTCTCTAAACCTTTTTGGCCCGTTTCACACAAATTTTACTTCCCAACTCATGACAGATTCCCCTCCACATGAATCTTGTTTAGAGTATGCCTGCTCTGTATCATTGCATATCTCTGTGTAGTAGTGTGTGTTGTGTGTGTGTGTGTTGTGTGTGTGTGTGTGTGTGTGTGGTGTCACTGTGTGCATGCGCATACACGCAGGGGTGTGTGAGAGCTGGCGTACACATCTATGCATGTGTATATGTGCATGGAGTAGTGCACATTTCATATACATGTACTAAACTGGGAAGGGAGGCTGAGTATGCTGGGGTTATTTTTCTTTTCTAAAGTGCTTTGAACAGATTATCTATAAAATAAGCAATATAAATATTCATAATTAACTTGAAGTTAAAATTCTTATACAGTCATCAGAACACATTTTTTCCCAAAGGAGATAATGCATAAAACTCTTGATGTCACTATCAATTCATTTTCGTTACAAAGGATCACTTTGCTGCTGACTTTTATATTATTATGATGAAGCAGTTGTCCCAAAATTTCCCCTGATATACATGTTTTATTAGAACTGTCTATGTTTGTGAAAAATGTACATTTTCTTTTCCTTCTTTGCTACAGAAAAGATGCCTCAAAACTTGAAAACTGTTTATAAAAAGAAAAATTTCTGAAATAACAGTTTGTATTATATTACTATACCTACTGTCAACATGTAACAGATGCACTGATAATACTTCTCTTGGTATTACGTTTGTCTTACATCCATATAAATTCAAAACTTTTTATGCCACTGAAAGAGGAAATGGAATATGAATGGGCGGAAATTTCTTTTTAATCCTAACTCTTTGTAATTAAAAACAGTAACTTTTACAAAGTCTTGTAAGCCCTTTTTTCAATACACTTACCTGATGAACAGTGCCATCTATTTCCACTGGCACTATAAAATCTGCATTGCTGATTGGCTGCAACACAACAATGGAACAAAATATCACCCAAAGCGTTTTGCTGAATATTCAGACATGAGTGACAAACCATCCATCCATCACCTCTGTATGTATACTGATACCATATCTTTAACTGTTTACACATGCATTGCCAATCTCTCTGCACTGCTGCCCATCTACAATAATCCTCCTGTCAAATCTTCCGAAAACATACATCATACCATGCATGACTTTCTCTCCCTTCTAAAATTTCTTTTACAAAATAATCTATTTTACTAAAGAGGACTTAAGCAAAGTCTAGCACCAGGTAAAAATGTATCCAAGACCAGCCTCTCCAACTGAGCTATCAACACAAAGGTGTATGACGTCCACTGCCTGTACAAAAGCTTACGGGCAATACCACAAAGCAACTGACAATCTCCCTTTGCCATACATTTACACAGCTATCTATAATTACAGTCTCTTCGTTTTTCACATGGTCTCCTAAACAGTTGTGATTATACTAATTTTATATTTAGTGGTGATAATACTAAGTTTTCCATGTGTTTACAGACTTACACAAATCACAATCACAACAGACATGTCTGAATAACTTGCTAAGGCATAGCTAGTTATCCAAACATGTCTACTTTGCTTGGTTGATAATATTTGGTTTGAGCTATTCCATGGCTGTCTACAGAACCATTTGAAAAATATAAATTCATACATAATAATCAACCACGTAATTACAGGTACTTTCTACAGACTGCAAAGAACACATTTTGACATCTTTTCACTTCATAAATAAACGAATTTGCGCTTTTCAAAGCATTCATCTAAAAAACTTGAAAGAAACTGATAGGAATCAGCATATAACAAAACGCCGGCTAAATGTAAACCCTTTGTTCTGTGAACCTCATCACTAAGAATTAAATGCTTAATGGCATGAAAAAGGTTACTGTTGCATTTTAAAGGGATACTGGACAAGCATATCCATTAAGAGTATGTTCAAAATGATTTATAATCAGTTTTGCGGATTTAATCTTATAACATTAGTTGGGCAATCCATAAATGTGCCCAAGATTAGTGGCAGTGCACTTTACCGCACATTTACAGAACTATCAATTTATAACCCTGAGTCTCTCCACCAGTGAACATCAACTTTTCTTTTTAATGGCGACCTTCTCTTTTCTCAGAATATGCAGCTAATTCTAAGCTCTTCTCTTGGTACACTGTAAATGTTTAAAAGTTTGATTCTGATCCAATGTCACCACCGAACACCACCAGTGACTCGGCAGCAGTGCAGTGTCTCCTCTAAAGGGTTGCCTAACGACAATTAGGTCGATACTGATTGCCCCTTGTGGAATGCCCCTGACAGGTCTGCACAGTCTGACTGTGGGCAGGGAAGCCAGAGTGAGCAGCATGGGAGCAATACCACTGAGGTGGCGCAGCAGATCAGGCAGCTTATCGACTGACTGTAAAAGAGAAAAGAATCATTCAGGTCATCAAACCGTCCCTGTATTTTGCTGCCCACCCTACACTTATTTCTTCCCTGTTGGCTGGGAGAGACGGGAGAAAAACACCCAGCTTCAATCAATGTTTTACATGATGAGAGTGAGGAACTAA
>CM065715.1:34986256-35001256 GCA_033310375.1 Conus canariensis
TGTGTGCGCATACATGCATGTGTGTGTGTGTGTGTGTGTGTGTGTGTGTGTGTGTGTGTGTGTGTGTGTGTGTGTGTGTGTCTGTGTGTGTGTGTGTCTGTGTGTGTGTGAGTGTGTGTGTGTGTGTGTATGCATGTGTGTGTGTGTGTGCGAGAGAGAGAGAGAGAGAGAGAGAGAGAGAGAGAGAGAGAGACAGAGACAGACAGACAGACAGAGACAGAGACAGAGAGAGACAGAGAGAAAGAGAATTTGTGCATAATAGAAACTTGTTTGCATGCATCACAAGAATGAAATCCGAATTCTGAGTTTTTTTTGTCAATTTTCTGTTCATTAATCAAGCTCACTCCAATGTTTTCATGCTGCTGTTTTTTTTTTGTTTTTTGTTTTTTAATTGAACATCACAACAGCTGCATAAATCTGCATCTGCATCATGATCACATGTCCAATTTTTAACTTCACTTGTTACATTTATCAATTTGGGCAACTATGGTAAATTAATAATTTCACAGCACAATAAAATTCTTTAACAAAAGCATTTTTTTCACTCCTCATATATAAAATCTCTCTTTTTACTCTCTGCATCAGGACCTGCTTTTTTCTTTTCAAATCAGCTTACTTTCAATGAATAATAATAACAATAAAATCTACACACACACACACACACACACACACACACACACACACACACACACACACACACCACACACACACACAATGACTATTCTGCATATACTTGTACCTGACTGTGAAATTGAAAATATCCACTTCAGTAGCTGTGAAATGTGAAAAGCAAGGCCTCCCCAGCAATTGACAGGGGTCGCAAATAATTCCTCTTCTCTACAACCATATCCACTGGATACACATACATTGTCTTCACAGTTGCTGTCACTTTCGTCTGGCCCTATTTTGAAGAGAACAATTCTTGTCTCAGTCTCTTTCTCTTTTCTCTTCCTGTTCCGCGGCTTGTGGCAACTTCCTCTGCTTCCCATTTTGGAAGTCATTTTCTACACTGTGCGGGTAGGCAGCACAAAGTTATCAACAGCTGTTATCAATCCAAACGCAGTTTGCAACTATGGAATCTCCTGAAACACATCAATGCTTAAAATACCACTGATGTGTATTTGAAACAAACATGAAGTCACATAACCAGTCTGTTCCACCACGATGACGACCAAGCTTCAGGCACATGAATCATAACTCAAACCAGTCCACACACAACAAAAGGCATGAACACCAATGACAGAAATTCCCTGCGGCAGTAAAGTACTGCTGACACTTGACAAGAGAGGGACTGAAATGTCACAGAACACAAGCTTCCTCCCAGTTCAACCTTTCATTCCAACGAAAGTCGAAAAGTTGTCCTACAGTTTACACTGCAGTCCACAATGATGGAGTTCGAACTGCCTCGGGTATTGATGACTCACAGCCAAGCCCTATGACGACATCTGGAGGGCTACAGCTAGCTGGCCGAGACCTGAACAGCCAATGGATAGATCTTCACTTTACATCTGTTGCAGCAGCTGTTGATGATCAATACATCTGACAAACCTATTTATACACAGGATGTGACCTATTAACTGTTTTCTTGGGGCACCTGAGCGTTCATTTCCAACATTAACTCCCACCCTCACCCCTCTTTAACTGCTTACTGCAATTACAGGGCGACTCACTTCCAAAGGGACTTTTTTTTTTAAATACTAAATATCATCAAAAAGTCTTGAAGCCAACTTGAGTCCTTCCACTTTTGTTGGATCCCAATTGACTGATTTCAGTCCATGTGATTTGAATACGACGTACCAGCGCAGAACAGATAATTAATTAACACTGTGACATTAGACTTGAGAAATGACATACCACAGAAGAATTGTGGCTGTTAACTGATCCTACACAATACATGGTAGGTGCTCTTTTACATCCTCCCCCCCCCCCCCCCCCCCACTCCCCTTCCTCCCTGCTGCATCCACGGAACAAACCATGCAATAGCACTATGAATACTTCAAATGACTTATACTGATAAAGAGCACAAGCAAAATGTTTTATTTTCATTTTTAGATATATTTACAAACTGGGGAGGAGAACAAAAACAAACGCAAACAACAACAAAAATTACAGAATGGTGGATTTCTTTCTCTCTTTATTTCAATGTAGGTATCCACCTAAGAATGAAAGAAACTTGTTGAGAATGTAGGTTTAATGTTTCAAAGTCACGTTACTTGTTTGATAGCTCAGTCAATCATAGAGTTGTCCACCTAAGGACTGCAAGAAAGTACAGAGAAAACGCAACATATTCAGTAATGACTTCAGCGGAGGACATTATTCTTCTGAAGACTGAAAGACATTTCAGAAAAGACATGATCATTTGAGTTCACTCTAGTGCCTTGAAAATTGGCCTGACTACACAGCTGTGCTTCTCCTGAAGTTTTCCCATTTGAAAAATCTGCCAGTAAAACGCTGGACTTCACAACAGTAAAACGCTGGACTTCACAACCACAACTTCTCAATGATCAATTAACAACCCTCAGTAATCAAGGGAAAACATTCAGTGGCAGGGGCTCTGATGGATTTGAGTTATCAGGGATCACCTTACCTGTTACTAGTGAAAGTGAAGTGTCAACTGTGAAAATTGTACCAAACAGAAGAACTGAGTAGGGGTGGGGGTGAGGGGATTAGAGCTGCTACTAAACTGAACCTCTTCCCTTACCAAAGCTAAAACTAAAGTGACACAGGTAAGAAATATGTCATCAGGATGGAGGGAATGAGAAAAGGAAGGGGGGGGGGGGGGGCACTAAACAAATTCAACCCTTGCCCACTCTGAAGTAGTATCAAACAGAAATGATTTCAACTGAACACATTTAATGTCCTGCTGGTTGCAAAGACCAATTTCTTGAGAATGAACTTGATTAGATTTCCTTCAGAAGTATGCTGAAAGGTTTGCTACACTGTTAACACTGACTGACCGACAATCAAACATATCAAAACACTCATGCAGTGTACTTCCACAGAAACCAGGGGTTGAAATACCCACCCATCTGACTGTCTGAGACAAACAAAATCTTTTGGCAAACAAGTTGGACAACCAATTTTTCACTATGTCAGTAAAAAGGTGACTAAGCGGTTGGTCACCTTCAGTGCAGACTGACTGCACTTCACTCAAAGTCCAACCCTTTTTTGATTTTCACACCTCCATCACTACAAGTTTTTGCTGTTGTTAATGCCCCCCCCCCCCCCCCCCCCCCCCCCCCCCCACCGGCTTTAGAAAGGAACCTTAGCAAGGAAGTGTCTCACGGATATATTGGTTGTCAGCAGCATGCGTACACTAAGCTTGGTCAGTTTTTAAACAACTGATCTACTCCGTTTCATTCCCCTCTCAGGTGAGCATCACGCACTTGCGCAGAGTAAGCCACCACTGGCATGTTCTGATCAACTTATTCTCTAACCATTTGAATGGCAAATTCATAGAAATTTGAGGGGAAAATCTACTCATGTCAACCGTTTTCTTAATTTCAGTAGTATGGCAGTGACAAAGGTCATGTACACACACACACACACACACACACACACACACACACAATCTCAGTTTAAAAACTGGTTTGACACCTTCTTTGAAGAGGGTTACTCTCCCTCAGAGCTGTTTTTTTCCTTTGAACTTTTTCCTTGCATGCCTAAAACATGGAGCTGATGGTTGTGAGTTTGAACTAGATGTAAGTTTTGACTTTCTGCCTTTAATTTTCAAAACAAGCTGGAAAGTTCTGTTTCTGCTTGATGACTGGCAGACAAAACTAATTTGTGACATCAATCTGAGCCTGCTGTACTTTCCACTTCCCAGTCAGACACTGATATTTGAAACATAACACAGTGGGCCGTTTCTGAATGTTAAGACGCAATGAGTGAAAATGACACACCAAACTTCCATTTCCCAGTCACCCAAGGCAAGTGCAATGCAGGTGGCCATGCGAATTTACCAACTTTCTGCTTTGATAATTTTTTTTGAGAATTTTTGAAAACAAATAACAACACTCACTTACATAGTGCATATCCCATAACATGGGCTCAAAAAACACCAGGTTGATTTGTTGAGGCTAAAAGAGTAAGCATCATTGTAATTTACTGGATGCAGTGATTGTCATTTTCTTCATAGTTCATGGCCACTTATGGCTGATCTTTAGATCCTTAGCCTGCACAAGGGTTTCTCATCTTACTCCTTAACACTGATGTAAACCTGGCATCAAAGTACCAACAGCACGTGACAGCTTGGCTCTCATTGTCAAAGTGTAATCAATGATAATAGGAATCCCCTCCGTCCAAAACTGTGGTGACTTGGCCTTCCTCTTTTTTTTTTTTTTCCTGCAGACAAAATCTCATTCCTTTAATTCAGTTTCCTGTTTTGTGACAGTGAAGAGTCTGAGCCGTGAGTCAAGAGAATGAGCCACCATTTTTGACAAAGCATGAAACGCCATTCAGAAGGAGCCGTCTAACTGGCACAAACTCTGATAACGAATCAATTGTCCAATCAATTAGTTCAACTTCAACATAGGACTTCTTCAGCCAAGTGTAACACATACTGTAAATCTATCACGTGTCTCTGCTCCCTGGCACATGACAGCAAAAGTTGGGGGAAAAAAAGGGAACTTAAGAGACTTCTAAAGGTCTTATGCTTCCTTACAAATAAACAGTCCTACTCCCAAGCTTTGTTGATAATAATGGGTGAGCCCATGCACATATTACTAGTGATAAAGGGTGAAATTCTTGCAGTCAAAAAACTTGTATAAAATTTCGAGTCACTGAACACGAAGAATGCTCATCTACATGTGAATTGGGATCTCTCTTGCTTGATGTGACCAATGGGTAATACTTTGATGATGTTTCCTGTTTTGGTACGACACAATAGGCACATTGTCTTCTCTATTCCATGTCTCTTTCTTCTTTTCCCAAAAGCAGCTGGCGCAAACAGGGCATAAATGGCAAGCTCTAAGGCCTGAGATCTGCCTTCAGACCAGCTTTTTGAAGGTTGACCTGACATTGGGGGAATAAAGAGGGTGAAAACGCTTTCAAAACATTTACTGGTACCCTTTAAAAAGTTAAGCTGAGAGTTAAAAATACCCTTTATAATGTCAGAGAAAGAGTGAGCCAACCCGTTACAACAGCACTGAATCAGGAGCCCTGAATATGTGTAAAACTGAAAAACAGAAACGACTGATACTTGTGACAATGTTTTCTGAACATGTGAGTTTTTACCTCAAATTCTTGATATTGGACGCTTCTTTCTAGAGAGTTTTTTTTTTGTTTATGTTTTTTTAAAGATTGACACTCACAACACAAGCATGTTCATGCCTGCTAAATCTTGAGATTAAGAGTGGAGGGGTATGGGAGGGGTTCTTGGAAACAGAGAGAGAGAGACAGAGAGAGAGAGAGAGACAGAGAGAGAGGGGGGAGGACAGGAAAGGAGAGGAGAGGACAGAGAGAGAGAGAGAGAGAGAGAGGGAGAGAGAGAAAGAGAGAGAGGTAAGGTAAGGTAAGGTAAGGTAAGGTAATGTTGCTTATAGCCCAGCCGAACGCAAAGGGCCATATCAGGGCTGTCACCACGTTAAAATCAACTCACAAGTCATCCAAAAAAACAAAAAAAAATCATACATCTCTTTAAAATACATATTCTAAAAACGTACCAGGAACTTCGTGAAAAATCTTTCTTCCAAAAAATCTTAGATCAGATGAAAAATGTTAATCTCCTTCAGAAACTTAAAAGATCACGTCAGATGGGACATCTCTGAACAAAGTTTTCATGGAGTCTGCTGTAAAATGTTTGTGTCTCACATCATGCAAACTGCAATTCCCAACACTCTAAAAGAATATGTTTCATTAAGAGAGAGAGAGAGACAGACAGACAGACACAGAGAGAGAGAGACAGACAGACAGAAAGACAGGCAAGCATGTACAGACAGATATGAAGAACTACACATGGGCTTTGTACTGAACACACACACACACACACACACACTCTCTCTCTCTCTGTTCCTTTATTAATGGAATAACTTATGTTTTTTGAAATTGCGTTATGTTTTGTTTCCAAATCCAAGTGTTTCTTTAGGCTTACCCTCATTCATTGAATCATTTATACGCAGCTGATTGCTGCACTGTGAAAGACTGAATGAAGTTACAGAATGCACAATATCCAACCAAACGTTTAAAAAGTAATTTACTAAAATAAATCACAGCTGCTACCTATAACTGATCTCACTGTCCCCAACCCCCCCCCCCCCCTCCAATTGACCGAGATAGCTCCCATGAGCACTGCTACTAGTTACTTCATAATGGAAACTTTGCTCTCACTTTTTTCTCTATGTGTGTGTGTGCATTTGAATGCAGGTATGTAGTTTGTGTGTGCCTACATGTATTTGTGTGAAGTGTGTGAGTACGTGTGAGCACCAGTGTGTGCATGTGTGTGTGCGTTTATCACTGTGTGTGTGTGTGTGTGTGTGTGTGTGTGTGTGTGTGTGTGTGTGTGTGTGTGTGTGTGTGTGTGTGAGTGTAAAGGAGAATGTGATGAAGTCATAAAAAAACAGAGAAAACCTGGCATTCATTTTCATATACTTACGAGACAAGTACAGCATCTTTTCTCTTCATAGTGTTGCAATTTTTAAATCCAGGTACTGCTTCCTTTAACT
The DNA here is from genome assembly GCA_033310375.1 of Conus canariensis. Lineage (NCBI taxonomy): Eukaryota > Metazoa > Mollusca > Gastropoda > Neogastropoda > Conidae > Conus > Conus canariensis. The sequence goes on from CM065715.1 coordinate 34,992,919, forward strand.
GTCGAAATATCAGAGTCTGAGGATGGATCATGCAGCACTTTAATTTCCAAAACCTTTTCTCTCAACGTAATAGAGGGCAAAATGTACACTTCTCCAGAGCTCTTTTGGCCACACACTTTGTTCATATTTCATGCTTTGGAGTTAAAATTCACTCCTTTACATTTACTATATGCGTGGGATTCACCCTTTTAAATATTGTGTAGTAGGTTTTCCCATCTTTTAAAAGTGTGGTGTGTGCATTTAGTCATCAAAAACAAAAAAGCGGCAGAGCCTGTTGGCAAAATCCATAGCCAAAAGAACTTCAGATTCTTTTCAATCATCATGGGACATATGTCCCCTTGCAACTCTGGGTAAGGAGAAAACAATACAAAACAAAACAAAGGCATGAGACTAACTTTCATGTTCTCTTGAAGTTTTAACCAGTCATTTGCAGTATGTACCATGAATTTGCTCTGATCATACTTTTTACCTGTTAAATACCATGTGTCCAGACTATCAAAGTGTGCAAGTGCATGCTTTTGTGTGTGCGTGTGCGTGTGTGTGTGTGTGTGTGTGTGCGTGCGTGAGTGTGCATATGTTTTTGATGACCCCATTCGTGTGTGTGTGTGTGTGTGTGTTTGTGTGTGTGTGTTTTTTTATGATACCGTTTGTGTGTTATGTTAGTGTGTACGTGGAGAGTGGAAGGAAGCGGGATGGGAGGGATCTGTGTTTATGTGTGTATAAATAATTTTGCATTTTTTTCATTATTAAAATGTGTCACTGTGTGTGTGTCAGTGTGTGTGTCAGTGTGTGTGTTTGTGTGTGTGTGTGTGTGCATGTGTACATGTGCGTGTGTGTGCGTGTGCGTGTGCGTGTGCGTGTGTGTGTGTGTGTGTATTTCTGTGCATGCGTGCATGTGTGTTTGTGTGTGTATGTGTGTGTTTATGTTTGTGTTGTGTGTGTGTGTGTGTGGGAGAGAGAGAGAGAGAGAGAGAGAGAGAGAGAGAGAGAGAGAGAGAGAGAGAGAGAGAGAGAGAGAGAGAGAGAGAGAGTGAGTGAGAAAGAGAGGGAGAGATAATATCATTATCTGTGAAGTACGAAGATTTACTGTCATCATATTTGCAAGCTGTACAACTTGATTTGCTCAGAAAATTCCTTGCATAAGTTCTGTTGGCAGTTTTTCACACTGCCAGTTCTGTTCTAGTCTATGGTGGTATTGTTCCAACCAACATTTGTGCAAGTGTTATGAATGCAACATGTATCAAGTCAACATTTGCAACAAAATAAAACGATACAACTTTTCAAATCCTGTATACAACTTTTTGTCACTTATTTCAATTTTAAATTGATCAAAAGCTGATCAAGTACATCTTGGAATGAACTGTGGCTGTCTAGACTGGGACAGGCACAATTTTTGAACAGCTGATGCTCCACAAGACCGAAAGAGAGACATGAGGACCCATTCACACCTTGCACAGTTGCCACATGCACATGACAGCCAGGTGCATGAGTTTGATACCTGACACAACATTCAAAAATTTCACATGAAAATGTAGCTTGTGAACCTGCAATCTGAAAATCTAGCCCACTGATGCTGCACAATGCAAATGTAGGCAGTCCTCACATCTGTCTGCAATAGGGTGCAAGCATACACCTAATCAAACTGATCATACAAGTCAAGATTTCTGTAACAATAGAAGCCACATCTTCCAAGTTTCTTGTGACACAGACAATGTTTGCTCTACATGGTCCCATCAGACTCGTTCTTGTTCAATGAGCTAAAATATCTACACTGAAGTTTGTCCTAAAAAAAACTCTTTAGTCTTTCTCAAGAAGCTAACCTGACCGAGAAACTCCAGCCTTTTAAAACCTATATTTTTTCATCACAGATTACTGATATATGCTTTTCCATTTTGGATAGAAAAAAAAAGTTTCCAGCAACAGGTCTAGTAAACACGGGTAATGTAAGACAGGGGTGTGAGTTTGTTTTTTATGTTCGTCTTACCTTTAACTTAAGCAAATGCTCGCTGTACAGTACTTGCACTTATTACCGCTAATCTGATCTAAAGAGCGTTTTTTTTAATCCTAGGAAGTGTTGTCCTGTGAAAGAATCTGGATAACATGAGTGTGCTGCCGGTCCTTGACCACAACGTCTCTGTGTGCCATCTTTTTTTGGCCATGTTTGTTTGCAAGTTTTTCCCTATTCCTTTCTCAAAAACATAAAATAAATGTTGCTGGCAAAAGTTAGAATCAGTCAGGTAACCGGAAAACTTGCTTTCTTTTTTACCCCTTAAGAAGAAACTGAAACAATTCTGATAATTAGCTCACATTTTAATTGTTTTGTATTATTTGTAAACAATGAACCAACTTCACTCCCTGCCTATGGGCAGACCTCAGATTGCTTTTGCCTGTTGTTCATGTCATGTGATCAAAGATGACGAAGTCCGATGAGAATACTTTTTCTTCCCTGTTGCAATTTTCATAATGTTCTCTACTGCTTTCGACAAAGTCCTAGTTTAGCTATCCCTCCCTTACCCTCCCCCCACCCCTCTCCACACAAACCTGCTGTCTTATCTCATTAATTGATGCTCTCACAGAAGGATTCTATTCTGACTACATGATCACCAGTCAGTGACACTGCCACATAGAAGGAAGGCAGGGGGGACTGCTATACTAGCACTTTAACACCAACTCTTCTTTCCAATCATTTTCCATTAAACTTATTAATTTGGCATAACCTGGCAATGCACCAGATTAATCTGTGCTTTCTGTGCACAAAATTTACAGTTGTCATTTCTTTAAATTGTTCTCAAAAGCTTATCCTTATGATTTATCCTTGGATGGGAAGCTAACTGATTGACTGAAAGAAGTTCAAAGAACATTACTGAGAGCTTTTCTCCATCCATAAATTATCTTCTCTTCTGGAGTGAAATATAGTCTTTATTCAAAAACAAACACTTCTCTTCTGGAGCGAAATATTGCCCATATTTAAAAACAAATATTTTCTTGAGCAAAATACAGCCCTTATTTAAAAACGAACCAACCCCAAAACTTGAACTTGAGGCCTCGTTGGAGGCCTGTTCACCTTCAAGATTAGTAGTTATGTAAGTCTACACCTATGAACTTGCAAAACAAAACAACAGTATGTAAACTGCATCAAATCACTTCTCACTCTGTCAAACAACAAAATCGTTACCCAAACTGTACAGGCAAATTCCAAATCATTTTTACGTTTGCGCCCTCTCAGGTGATGTTTTTATTAGTATGTTATAGTTTGTAAACACAAAGTTTACTTGGTTGAAACATTATTCCTGTCACTGTATGACTGTCAGCACTGAAGATTCGTTGACCTTGGACATCCAGTACCAAGTGCGTCGCCAAACAAAACGGTACATACCATTCCCGTGTTATAGCACAACACAACAACAATAAATCACAACAGTGGGCCTAATAACCATGCAACAGCGTGACAGCGGACACTCTTCCACTGAACAGACCCGATAACTCTACCATTCCCTAACCTTTCTGTTTTGGAACCAGCACCTCGTAACTACATTCCAACAAAAAAAAACAAGGATATAAAATCATTGGCAACAACACGCTTTTTGTTTCTGAAAACAACGTACTTCCAGAATAATGTAAAATATTGCAGCGCACAGTCTTTTTAATGACAAAACACTTCGCAGACGAGGCAGCAGGTGCCTTCGCATTCCAGCACTTCAGCGCCATTTTTAACCACTTGCAAGAACTGGCTTACCTTTTTCCGATGCGGGAAATGTATTGAGAAGTTCATCTTCCCTGCTAACCTGGGTGATAATGGACGTACTGTCCATCTAGAAGACAGCTAATACATCCGGAGGGCGGCGTTTTTGCTTTCTATAAAGTTCAAACTTCTATAGAAACGGACTAGATCTATGGTATTGACTATGGCTTCCAACGTAAATATCGTACCAAAGAGTACACTCATGAATATTAATGAGAAAGTGACCGCAGAAACATTGCAACCATAAATCTTGTGCACATTTATTTTTATTTATTTATTATATGTAGAACCCCACTGATATTAATGTAGCAATCTGCACATATCTTTACATAATATTTTTAACAAAAGCATATTTTTTAAGGTCAAATCATCACGGACTCTGACCCATTATCGAGCGAGCCAATCAAAGGAAAGAATATCTGAAGGTCCTTTACCCCAGTCAACAAGGTCTGGCTTCAGCCAATTTTGTGAACTCAGAAAGTTTCATCGACTCAAACACATAACTGCCTCATACTGTGTCGATTCTGTGATTTACGATGGCTTTAAGAACTTAAAAACACGCACTTCTCGATTAGTGCTAATCAAGACGGCATACTTAAGCTGAAAGTAATTGCTTTCATTTGTAACAAGGCTGACTGATAGAATGAAATTTTGCTCAGGGTAAAATTCAGTCAAGGTGCGTGACCTTAGTTGGGGGTCATAGACGAAAAGACAGGTCAAGCCTATTGAAGATGATAGCGATTATTTTGATTTCATGTCATCATAGTTTATCAGTTCATAGCTAATCGCTTGATAAAGTTAGAAAAGTGTGTGTGTGTTGGGGGGGGGGGGGGGGGGATCAAACAGTTATGTCAGGTTCAGCATTGGGTTGGATGCGTCTCCGGAGGGTCCCATCCCCACCCCCCTCCTTTTTTTTCTTTTCTTTTTCTCCCCCCCCCCCCCCCCCCCCCCCCCGCCCGCATCATTCTCCGTCCTCCACCCCACGCACTCCATTCCCCATTTGTTTTGTTTGCTATTCTCCTCCTCCCCCCCCCCCCCCCCCCCCTTTTTTTTTTTTTCTCTTTTTTTCTTCTTCTATATGTTATAGCAGACGTCCACAGCAAATCTTATGTTTATGCTATGCAGTGGCTGATGACATTGTTTCTCTCTCTCTCTCTCTCTCTCTCTCTCTCTCTCTCTCTCTCTCTCTCTCTCTCTCTCTCTTTATGATACTGACAGGATCTTCCCCCCTCCCCCATCCGCCCCCAATTACATGATCGTACTCACCTTTTTTGTGGACAAAGATCTCTCTCTCCTCTCTCTCTCTCTCTCTCTCTCTCTCCTCTCTCTCTCTCTCTCTCTTGTTTACAATACTGACATGCTTTTCCCAGATTAAGTGATCTTACACCCTTTTTGAGGACAAAGATCATTGCGCTTTACACACACCTTTGGCCCCCCTCCCCCCCCTCTCTCTCTCTCCTCTCTCTCCTCTTGTTTACAATACTGACATGCTTTTCCCCAGATTAAGTGATCTTACACCCTTTTTGAGGACAAAGATCATTGCGCTTTACACACACCTTTGCCCCCCCCCTCCCCCCCCTCTCTCTCTCTCTCTCTCTCTCTCTTTCACCTGGTCACCTCCCTTTAATTGTATCTGCATAGGTATATCATGAAGAAAATGTTTCAGCTTTCAAAGATTGAAAGCTTTCTTGATATAAACACACGTAAACATTATTTCCCACGTGTATATTCAATCATTTATCGATTGTGCCTCAGTTCTTATTGATTCTTACAGCTGATTCGTTGAAACTGTTAGTGTTCATAGGTGAGCTCTTGAAGCTATACTCACAGAGTTATCTTAATGAATGTTTCAGGACTGTATCAAGCTAAATACTGTTCCCGTATCACACAAACTTTGTACGATAAAGCAATGACGGTGCAGAGAAGTATGAACGGTTATGCACCTTTGACTGTAACCGCTAAATTTCTCCCCAGCCATTGTACACTAATGATATATCGAAATGGAAACCCAAAACTGATCACTTCGAAGCCAGTCTTGCCTACTCAGGTAGAACTCGTTGGAAATCTCTACCAACAAACATTAAACCTAAAAGTTGTATTGGTTCTCTTAGGGCAGACTAAAACAACAACAATAACAATGTATATATATATATATATATATATATATATATATATATATCAAACAGTTTTGATTTAGATAAATCTTTGATCAGTATGAAACGACGGTATTTGATAATCATACAAAATTGTCATGGGAATGTCTCAAGTATGGATGTATATGTTGTATTAGCAGTGTGTGTGTGTGTGTGTGTGTGTGTGTGTGTGTGTGTGTGTGTGTGTGTGTGTGAGAGTTGATGTATGCCAGGGATTCTATATCACCGTGCCGGCTCCCTTCTCCCCTCCCCATTTCCTCCCTCTCCCTACTGTTCGCCCTTTCCCCTACCCGTTTTTCCCGACGTAATCCCCCTCCAACATTTTTTTTTGTTTGTTAATAAGCTTACTATGTTATTCCACTCGTTCTTTAGTTGTATTGGTTTCAGTTTGTGAATCAGAAGTGTAAATATTTGCTATTCGACGATATTTCTCTTACTTGTGATTATTCCTGACGCGGTTATTTAACTTTTTTTCCCTTCTGTTTTTCTTCCTTTTTGCCCCAGGGCTAGGTTGGATATTGTATGCTTACCCTGTGTAGTAAAATTTCATTTGCCCCCCCCCCCCTCTCTCTCTCTCTCTCTCTCTCTCTCTCTCTCTCTCCTCTCTCTCTCTCTCTCTCTCTCTCTCTGTAATTGTTCCCAGGTTTGTATTACCACACAAGATGTGTTTATTATCAACGGCGTGCGTTTGTAGAAAGTTTTAGTCTGCGTACGTTTCACAGCAGAAAGTCTTCAATGAAGATGATCACACACACACACACACACACACACACACACACACACACACACACACACACACACACACACCACTCCCCCTCTCCCCCCTCCCCCGCTCCCCGGCTTTGAGTTCCTCTCTAGGGGAGCCGGGCCGCATTCAGGTCATGATTCCTAGATGTCCCTCAGCTGTCGCTGATTTTTTTTTTCTTTTCATTTGCACTGATGAAACCTGTACCTCGTGGGTAGTTGGGTGTTTCAAAGCGTACCTTTTTTGACAGGTGTCTTGCCCACATCGCTATCGGACAGCTGGGAAATTTAAGCCTTATTGGCAAAGTTCACATATGTTCGTCCGAGTCAACCATATCTACATGGAAATCTGTTTTCATTGCTCCGTATGCCATTGCCTTCAGGGTTCGGGTTCTGTTCTCAAAAAGCGAGAGCCGTTTCATGAGACAGTAGGTTGATGAGCCAACAAAAACTCTTTTCTTCAGTCCAACCTCTATGGCGAGGACTGGGTCCTGGAAGCCAGATTCTCTCAGATGAGCTGCTGGCCAGACTGACACACTTCTCAGTCTTGCAGATGTGAGCTTCCTCAGTTCTGTGCGTTCATATAGCACAGTTAATACAATCAGAATAATTTGTTTTGATGAATCTGAGAGGAGCGTTATAACCGGTCTCATGCCTGTTCTTTCACGTTGATGGCTGGCTTTGGTTAGTTTTCCCATTCTGAAGGGCTGCAGTGCGCTCCCGATCTTCCACTGAATCCAATGAACGCCGTTGCTCTTGATGTTACAGCCACTCTTGTCCAAAATTTGTGGCCTTCTGCCGTGTAGAACGTCGTTGCTCTGCTTCTGGTGGTGTAGCGTTTCCTCTGGCAGTGCTAACAGCATGTACGATTTTTAGTTGTGTCTCTAAGTGAACTTTCCCTGTGTTAGAGCTTCTTTGCTGGAATCGTAACATGTTGCACCGTTTGTTCGCCCTGACAATGGGGACACCTAGGATCATCTGATTCTCCTCCATTTCACCAGGATTGAATTTGATGGTAGGAAGTCAGACAGAGATCTGCGGAGGAAGCTAGTCCCAAGAGGAGCCATGTGCTATATGTCATTCCAGCTAAGACTTCTGGAATGCGTTTTTCCACGTAGTCCATTGCTCTTGTTGGCCTTGTTGAACTGCCTTCTCTCGGCAATCTCTTCTTTCAGCTCCTGTATAACCATGTTTCTCCACAACAAGCGAGAACTCCAAATTCAGCTTAAGGGACATAATATCAAAGAGACGCAAAATTTCACATTCCTCGGAAGTACTCAGCAGGTCGCAACGCAGATGAGGATATTAAGAATCTAATCAACAAAACAGGACATGTATTCAACACCCTATGGCCCATCTTAAACTTCGAGGGCTCTGTCCTTCGGCAACAAGATCAGAATATTCAACAACAACGTGAAGGCAATCCCCCTGCATGGATCTGAGACATGGGAATAACCAGTACCATAACCAATAGGTTCCAGACGTCTATTAACTGATGCCTATGTCACATTCTGTACATCAGGTGGCCTGAGAAGATCGCCAGCGCCAACTTACGGGGGATGGGGGGTGGTTTGGGGTGGGAGGGGGTGAGAAACAGAACCCTCTCAGTCGAGAAATGAAGACATGAAAATGGGGGTGGACTGGGCACACCCTACGAAAACCAACTGACAGCGTCACAAAGCAGGCTCTGGAATTATAA
>CM065715.1:35008756-35018756 GCA_033310375.1 Conus canariensis
TAATATCTTGGTTCAGGTTGCATCAGATTACACGATTTTGCTGCTGTGGGTTAAAAAGAATGGACTGCATCTTAGGTTGCCCCCTCCACCTCCGTTTGTAATACTGATTTTGAAGAAATGAGAGCCCTCCCCCCCCCCCTCCCGCGCTCCCACCCTCCTCCAATATGAAATATCTTTCAATATCACTGATTAAGGCGGATGAAACAGTATACTTTAGTCGACCGATCTGGTCAGAAAAAAAAAAGAGAAAAAGTAAACAGAAGAAAAGAAGTGGTGGGGAGAAGGGAGGGAGAATGCTTACTCTATGTCAAGATCCAGTGAGTTTTTTCTTCTACAAAATATCAGATCGACTTTTAGCTTTTTGAATGATCTTCTGTCACTCTTAAGTCTTTCACATATTGTGTGTGTGTGTGTGTGTGTGTGTGTGTGTGTGTGTGTGTGTGTGTGTGTGTGTGTGTGTGTGTGTGTGTGAAAAGAGAGAGAGAGAGAGAGAGAGAGAGAGAGACAAGGAGGGAAAGAGAGAGGTGGGGGTGGGAGAGAGAGAGAGAGGGTGGGTAAGGATGCAGGTGAAGGATGTGAGAGAAGAGGATGGGGATGTAGACCTTGTAATCTCAGGGGTGGTATAGATAGCACCAAGTACGGTAGCACTGACCAAAAATAGTACGCCCTCCGTTAGGGCGCACTATTTTTGCACTGGCTGAAAAGCGTCAGTGGTTTGCTGTCTGTCAGACTTTGCGAGTTTCAATCCCGCTAGCGTGACGTATATACACACATTCACCTGGCCCGAAGACATCTCTGGCTGGCCATTCCGCTGCTCATCTTGACGTGTGGTTCTAGTAGTTTTTGTAATGTTTAGATAACATCCTCCTCCTCCCCCCCCCCTCCTCCTCTCCGTCCCTCTACCATCGCCACCCCCTTTCCGCCTCCTCCTCCCTCTGCAGGTACGGTTATCCCCGTTTGCCTTGTCAGATCACCGTCGGTTTTAACGGTTGCAAACATTATACGTCAGTGTGTGTGTGTGTGTGTGTGTGTGTGTGTGTGTGTGTGAGTGTGGTGTGTGTGTGTGTGTGTGTGTGTGTGTGTGTGTGTGTGTGTGTGTGTGTGTGTGAGCGAGCGAGCGAGCGAGCGAGAGAGAGAGAGAGAGAATTTTCCCAATTTCTCTTAAACTCTGCTTCTAGGAAACATGACTAAATTAGTACCCAACACTTAACCGGTCATCTGACTTCACACACACACACACACACACCACACACACACACACAATACACAACACACACACACACACACACACACACACAAAACCACACACACACACACACACACACACACACACACACAGAGCCTACAAACGAACGAACGTAGGCAAAAAGAGGGTGGGGGTGGGGCGGGGCGATGAAATGTAAATATTGCTTTCGTCATGAACCATTCGACATGAATACATATTTAGCGACAAGTTGAAAATGACACGGTATATCAACTGTGACAACTGTCCAAAGTCCAGAGATAGAGACGTGCATCACTTCATGGTTTCATCGCTTTCAGTTCGGCGAAGCTTTTGTTATCGATGTTATTGTGATGACGATGACGATGATGATGACAATGATGGTGATTTAAGTTTTATGAGAGAGAGAGAGAGAGAGAGAGAGAGAGAGAGAGAGAGAGAGAGAGAAGAGACAGAGACAGAGACAGAGACAGACAGACAGACAGACAGGGACAGAGAGACGCACGCACGCACTCGCGCGCGCGCGCGCACAACACACACACACACTCGCACGCAGAGAGAGAGAGAGAGAGAGAGAGAGAGAGAGACAGACAGACAGACAGACAGACAGACAGACAGAAGCTAAGAGAAAAGAAGAGATGTGAAGGGGAGAATAAAGCTTTCAATGATTAATACGTCGAATGCAATTCTTGTTTCCTTCTTCCCAATGTTTTAGCGTACCAAGGAGAAGTCAAGAACACTGCCATCCCTGTCTGTCCTGGTAATGCAGCCTCTGGCGTTATCTAAGAAACACTGCAGCTGGATGCGTAGCAACTGGGCCTCTGTGTGTGTGTGTGTGTGTGTGTGTGTGTGTGTGTGTGTGTGTGTGTGTGTTTTGTGTGTGTGTGTGTGTGTGTGTGTGTGTGTGTGTGTGTGTGTGTGTGTGTGTGTGTGTGTGTGTTGTCGGTGCAGAGCCAGCAGGCGTCCACACAAGGAGAACCAAAAGTGACCTTGTGTCTGATATACCGAGAGATGGGAGTAGAGGGAGCAGTACGAAAATAGGTCCTCATCGTAGTGTACGCATGGTTGGCGCTGCTTGCTTCAGCGCTGGCTGAATTCTCTTGGGATGAGGAGCCAGTAAGCCACCACGACCATCACCCCTCCTTTCCACCCTCCCCCCCCCCCCCCCCCCCCCCCCCCCCCCCCCCCCCCCCCCGTTTCCCCATCACAACAAACACGCACCTGTGCGTCCATCTCTCTCTCTCTCTCTCTCCTCTCCCTCTCTCTCTCTCTCTCTCTCTCTCTCTCTCTCTCTCTCTCTCTCCCGGCAAATTCAGATATGTCAACTTACTATGCTCTAGATCACTGAGAGTCGGCTGCATTTCACGTACGTCTGTTTGAGGATTGGCATGGTGCAGTGAATGAGGATGGTAGAATTTAAATATTGAATGAACGAGAGGTTAAATATGTGTGTGTGTGTGTGTGTGTGTGTGTGTGTGTGTGTGTGTGTGTGTGTGTGTGTGTGTGTGTGTGTGTGAGAGAGAGAGAGAGAGAGAGAGAGAGAGAGAGAGAAATGCAGCATGCGTGTTTTGCATCTGTCTATCTATCTGTCTGTCTGTCTATTTTTCTATCTATCTATTTATCTGTCTGCATTTCTCTCCCTCCCCACCTCTCTCTGTCCCACACACAAACACACACACACGCGCGCGCGCGCACCTGCGCACACACACACCCCACGCACGCACGCACGCACGCGCGCGCACCACACACACACACACACACACACACACACACACACAACACACGGACACACACGCACGCACGCACACAGAGTTACCAGGAAAAGACTTCCACATATTGGCTAGAGGAACTAAGATTCAAATTTCAAGAAGTTTAATCCTTTTGCCCGTTTTGGGGTGTGGAAGACACAATAAAAACAAATTGGCACGGTTTGATAACGAACAACTGAATGTTGATCATCGACCATAAAGTAAACGAACTGAAGGTAAAGCAGTTCTCGATATTAGCATTTGCAACAACGTTACTGATACAATGGAAGCATCCAAAACTAAATAAACAATCCAAGCATCTTTAAGTAAAAACACGGTTTATACACTTTTCGCAAGTTATTAAAAAAAAAAATTGCTTATCTTGAGTTGTGCTTTTCTCCCAGTGTGGAGTAGATTACATAAATCAAACAGTGACGTTGGAGCCTGGTGTTTTATGGGTATCAGCGTATTTCGAAGGGCCATATTTTTAGAGTACTATGGAATAAAATGAAATTCATCATCAGTGGGCCTACTTCCCATATCACATTCTTTGCAAATTCTGTTTTCTCTCACTCTTCCTCCTGGTCTATGGCTACTAAAACGAATTCAATTGCTGTGTATACGTATTATCTGGAAAATGAGCAAAGTACTTTTCATGCAAAAGATGTGTTCTGTATTTTCATAAAACATACATTTATTACTGTCCTGTAGTGACTGTTTCCACGATATGATATAACTATCTTTCAAACTGATGTTTTTAGGAAATGATTCCCTGTTACATATGACTGGGATGTGCAAACACAATCACACCCTCCTTCAACTAAGATATTCTTCATGCAGTTTAATCGGTTAGATGAAAATGCATCGTTGTCCCGAAACCAAGTTAGATTTTTTCTTATGCAGTTTAACTATTCAGATGAAAATTCAGTATTGTCCCGAAACCAGCTGATCGAGTTATTCTCAATGCAGTTTAACTAGTCAGATAAAAATGCATTATTGTCCCGAAACCTCAGATCTCCATCCACTTGTTTACCTGTGTGAAAAAAAAACCAAAAAGAGACAACAACTTATTTTTTTCCAGCTGTTAAGAATGGGAAAGGACGGAGACATAAAGATATATGTTGCAAACAAGAAAAATAAACAGAAACCATGAAATGAACGACACCTTTTTGTTCATCTCATGGCGGAAAATTTCACCGTTTAAGGACCCATAGCTAAAGTGTCCAGGGGAGAAAAAAAAAAGAAAAGAAAAGACAGACCAAAAAGTTGCTTCCATGCCATAAAGTCTTGCTTTTTTTTCTTCTTTTGTTTTAAATAGATATGCTTTTATTCAAATTAATGCAGGGTATATGTGTAATAATGAATTCAGCTCATGCAAATACTATTCAAAATGTATTGTCAGTAACATCATATAGCTGCATCAATATGATTCATGCACACACACACACACACACACACACACACACACACACACACACACACACACACACACACACACACACGCGCGCACGGATACACTCATGTGTGTGTGTGTGTGTGTGTGTGTGTGTGTGTGTGTGTGTGATCTGTCTATCTATGTGTGTGTGTGTGTGTGTGTGTGTGTGTGTGTGTGTGTGTGTGTGCATGTGTGCATATCTTCTTTTGAGGAGGGGGGGGGGGAGGGAGAGAAGTTCACGATGTTGAAACAGTTTGAAGAAAAGGGTGGTAATTGTAATAAAAAAAAATCATGTATAGGTCTGTTTAATTTGACTTCAGGAACTGTTTTAAACATACACGTATTTTCATGACTTCCTTTCATCACCACCCCTTTGTTAATCCATTAACACTAGTATGTTAGACTTCATTAACATAGATTAACATAGATTTAACGAAATCATCGAATGGTAGTGAACATGTTTTCATCAAACTTTCCTTCTCAGTTTCATCTTTAATCTGCTGAGAAAAGCAAAATTTAAATGCCAGGCCTGACAGAATCAAACTCATCGATCGGTCTGGAAGTATTTGTTATTTAACTTATTCGATACATGTCTTTAAAATGGAAGAAAAAGAAAAAGAAAGTCTGAGTGGATTGCTATGTAACATGCTTAGTCTTAGGTCATAATAAGATAAACAACACTTTTTTTTCGGTTTTGTTCTCTGCCAAAACACGCGTCTTACCTTTTGTTACCAAGGAAACCAGCTGGGCAGCCAATTGACCTCGCCAGCAGCTCATCCCTCTACCACTCCCCCCCCCCCACCCCCTTCCCTCAACCTCTACTCCATCCTCCCCCTCCAACACCCCTGCACCCCCCCCCCCCCCCCCCCCCCCCCCCCCCGAACGGCGATAAAACGATTCTTTGTCGTCCTCCATTGGTCCCAGGAGGGAGACGTGACGTCAAGCTAGACGAAGGGCGTAACTGAAGTGGTGACCTTTCGAGCCAGGGAGGCAGATACAGGCAGGTGCTAGGGGAGGGCAAGAGTGCTGCCTGCTAGGCCAGAATCAACCGGAACATACGGTATCGTTGGCTGGGAGTATCGGCTCACTGGTGCCCGCCTCTTCGGCCGTGATGGAGAGTGGATAGTGAGCCTGGCTTGGCTGGCGGTTCGGTGCTGTATGGTACTTTGAGTGACATTCTTCTTGGCTCCTCTTGTCTTCTTCATTACATTGCGGCCACCTGTGTCTTCTTGCCTTTGCCTGTGCTTTCTGGGGCCCGGTGTTAGGTTGGAGGTTGGGGCGCCTCGGTGAGTAGCAGTTACGTGTTTATTTGTTTGTCGGGTTGAGGGGGTCTATATATTTTTGTTAGATTATTTCTTGTTCATTTCTTCCTTCGTTCATCCATTTGACCTGTTTGCTTTCTTTCTCTCTTTCGTTTTCTGTTTTTCTGTCTCTTTCTTTCTTTCTTCCTTCTTTTTCTTCTTTTATCTTCTTTTTTTTTTTTTCTCAGTCTGTGCGTTAGTTTCTCTTTCTCCCTCCTTTCGACCTTTCGGTTGGGGTTGTGCACGTGGGTTTTGATGGAACAGCCAGACATGCGGTAATTAAAGATAATGTTCGATGTTTTGTTTGTTTGTTTGCTAGTTCGTTTCCCCTGTTCCTTTCCTTTTTTTTTTTTTTTTTTTACTCCTTTCGACTGATCATGTTATGCCATGTTGACCTTTTATTTTTTTAACTCTCTCTCTCTCTCTCCTCTCTCTCTCTCTCTCTCTCTCTCTCTCTCTCTCTCTCTCTCTCTCTCTCTCTCTCTCTCTGCCCTCTTCCTTTTTCCCCCTCCCCTATACCCTTTCATTTATATCATTGTCCTTCCTTATTTTTTCTGTCTTTTTAACAATGTTGCATACCTACTGACAGTTTGTTTGCATCTATCATTGACCGAAGCACTTAAAAAAAAACATTTTAAATGTTACTGAACGGTTTGTTTACTCTCAGATACTTCTTACTGACTGAAACACCAATTTGACTCTAGTTAAACTGATTTCGGTATTGTCTCAAGGACATTTTTTGCCATACTCATTTTGTGCGCTTATCATTGATCGAGATGTCTTCCATTCTCAATAGTAACGATGGACTGACTGGTTGACCGAGTCAGAAATAAATGAGATTACGCGATTATTCCGATTTCTGTGATGATCACTGAGGCGGTGGATGTTCAATATGATGCTGGGGCTTCATTCTGGTCTTCGACGCATAACTCTACGTTTCCTTTCCTTATATGTCCCGGTCCCAACCAGGTCCGAGAGATGCAAACACCCTGAGGAGCAGTACTGCTAACTGTTGAAAAAATATTATTTTTCAATTAAATGCAATTGCTGACATGCTGAATGCTATCTTTAGTCAAATCTACGACGATATGTTGAATGCCTTTCCATTGGAGCCCTTGCCTTTTATGAGGAACCTTGTCAAAGGTCTACTCAAGGTCAGGTTAATCCACGGCAATTATATCACCGCGGTACTGGCACCTGATCATTCATTTGTTAGAGTGAGAAGCTGGGTTTTACAGGATCTGTCGTTTGGATATGGATCAAACTCGTTTGTGTGTGTGTGTGTGTGTGTGTGTGTGTGTGTGTGTGTGTGTGTGGTGTGTGTGTGTTTCACTAGTTATAGAGTTCATATCCTTATTAGTTATCATCGTTTTAATAATTGTGGTTGTATTGTTGGTACACAAGGTAACTTTTTGTAAAAAAAAATCACATCCAAATAGAACGCGTCTACAAAACACCTAGCACTGAGCTACACTGACGTTTAACCACACCATGCAAAGGTGACACAGCAGACGGAGACAGCCATTCCCGACAGGAGAGTAAGGGAAAGGGACCTATCGAACACTACGCTGATACCGCCAGAACGACAACACGTTTAGATGGGCAGCAAAAAGGTCCGTCATTTACGTAAAACGTCAAAAGGGATTCAAACTCGCTGTTTGTGACTGCGACCTTCGCCGGTGCTTTACTGCTGTACTCCGCCACTGAGCGAACGACTCGACTCCCATTTATTATTCCCAGCGAGTGGTCCGAAGTGGACGTTGGCCTGTTGTTGTTGATGTTAGCGGGTGAGCGGGCAGATCCGTGACACGGAAAACATTGGAGGAATTTTCACGGGTAAATGGACTGACGTGCCAGATGTTAAACCGGCGTAGGCAAGGCATTTTCTCTGGAAACCAAGAAGTGGTCCGTTTGAACCTCAAGACGGGGTAAAGACACGAGATGGGCATGTTATGCTGACAGTTCAGAGCTGTGCGCCTTCCTTCCTGCCTGGTCGCGGCTTGTTCGTTGTTATGTTTTTGTCCAAGTTAACGCCGACAGGAATGCAGAGATTGGATTCAAAAGCCGACTCGCAATGTCAGCCAACTGAGTTGTTCAAATCAGACTCCCTGTAACATTAAAATGCTTTGGAAGGGAGAATAGGGGAAAGAGTGGAAAAGGGACGGGTAGGGATGGGTGGGGTACTAGGGAACGAGGGAGATGGGATCGGTCGCTTTCGGGCTATGAAAAGAAGAAGAAGAGAATCATGAATAATAGGAGAAGGGAGTTGGATAGGGTGAAGGATGAGAGGTTAAATGGCCGTGCTTTGGTGGTTTAGCGGGGAAAATTATTGCTTCACCACAGTGTACGAGTCTGCCACCCTCACTCTCTCTTTGTCTCTGTCTGTCTGTCTGCCTGCCTGTCTGTCTCTGTCTGTCTGTCTGTCTGTCTGTCTCTCTCTCTCTCTCTCGCACGCACGCGAACGCGCCTGCGCGTATGTACGCACACATTACTTGCACAGACTCGCATACGACCTACTCATCGAAACAGAGGAGCCAAAAGCCGTTTCAGAATGGAGATAATAAGGGGAAAAGCAAAAGGCTAACGAAAGCCTTTCCTCACCTTTGATCTTTCGACAACTTGCCAGTTCTTAACTATATTGGGGGCCACATATGTCTCTGGGTGAGAGCAGTAGTGGTCGGGGGACAGAGAAGGGGCGGGTGAAGCAGGAGGAGAGTCGGGGGAGGGCGGGGGGTGCATGCAGAGGAGGAGGAATTGGGGGGGGGGAGGGGGGGAAGGGGGGGGGGGAGGTCGAACGCCGTGAATGGAGGGTCAGGGAAGGGGAAGTTACGGCTCCACCTCCCGGCTCACCTGTCCGTGATAAGTCCCATTTGGCGTAGAAGTCTTTTGGCGATAGCCAGGGAGCCCATGCCCCTCAAGCGCTCGGCCCATCAGTGTCCTTTGGGGTGATTTATTTCCTCGGCTCCATCGGCGCTTTCCCTCTGCCTGAACCCCCGTGCTCACAATGCTGTGAACTGAGAAGCCTCGCTCCGTGTGCATCACGGATTTTGTTTTTTTTTTAATCGATGTCCAGCGCGCACGTATCGCACGCGTGGTCTCACTTTGCATGCGCGCGATGCCGCATGCACACACGCATGCGTGTACGCACGAGAATGCATGCATTTACAATATACGATTAAAGCGCTTTAAAGTATATGAAAAACCGTCCCGATTTCACGAGTCAACGAGATAACCGCTCCCCTCTTCCCTCTCGTCTTTCCTCTACCCTTCAACCCCCCCCTCCCCCTCCCCCACACACACTGTATACAAACACTTACGCACTCGCATTTTAGCTCCGTCGCGTACGAGCATTTCATAAACATAAGATGGTTTGTACGTCATTTCTTAGTAGTCTAGATGGTTTGTACGTCATTTCTTAGTAGTCTAGATGGTTTGTACGTCATTTCTTAGTCGTCTAATTCAAGTATGAGCTAGCTCGACACATTTGCTGTTTCTGTTTTTCGGTCTCAGTGTCTCTCCTCTGTTCCGCTGAACATACTGAAGGTCGATCCTTTGTCTCCTGAATAACAACCCCGTCTACAACAACCCCTGTCTGTCTCTCTTTACGTAATAACAGCACGGGTCGTCCGTCATCGTCCTTTGTGCTTAGGGGTTAGAGGTTTAAAAAGAGATGTTCGTTTATATCATATTCATCCATTAGGGCTTATTTTTTCCCCCATCCACCGCTGAAGAAACAATGAACGTCCCCTGACTGATGGGAAGAAATAAAATCTTGAACGAGGGAAGAAAGAGTAAACAATTAGAACTTTTTTGTCCTGTGACACTGAAAAGGAATCACGAATAACAACACGAAAGCGTATTGCCAACAACAGTAACCTTGTACCTCCTGAAAGATGGATTAACGGAAACCCAAAGCCATGTTATGAACGTTTGCGTAATGCGCCAGAGTACTACTTACCCTTCGAGCGACCTTTTTGTTGCGTTTTTCTATAGCAGCAATGTTCCTTTGTTTGTCTGTTTGTCTGTGTCGGTGCTTTTCTCAAACGGCAGAATCATTAGGGTAATAGTAGCCGGTAATGGCCAGACCCTTCCTGCTTTTAAACCATGACTGCTTCTTTTACATTATACAAATTATTAGTCTATTGACGCTACACGTCTACAGGCCTTTCTTTTTCTTTTCCTCATACATCATTCGTCCTTTTTTTCCCCCTCCTTCGTGGAGCTCCTTGTTGTTCTTGTTCTCCTTTTCTGTCTGTCTGTCTCTCTTTCTTTCTTTCCTTTTTACATTTAGTCT
>CM065715.1:35026256-35028756 GCA_033310375.1 Conus canariensis
AGCGTGTAGTAGTGGTCAGGCACGGGTTTAGGCGAGCGGTTCGGAGGTACCTTCGAGTTCCAGAAGCACCCCCACCTCTAGGCACAATACTGCCGGGAAAAAAAAATCATAAAGCGCGTAAAAGAGAGCATTTTAGAGACAAATCGACAAAGACATCGTCAGAAAATGTTGTAAACAATGTGCAGTGACCCACTCCTCCCCCTCCCCCCACCATCCCACCTTCCTCTTCAATTGGTAAACAAAATTTAAGTGTTTATTGATACTCATTCCTCCTCTCTCCACTCCAACTATTTCTTTTACCCTCGTAAATTACAAAAGAGAAAGTGGAACCCCTCCTCCCGCTTTCTGGACGAAGTTATCCGTCACGCTTCCTGGTACAAGTAGCGGCAGCAGCAGAACTAATAGTCATAGAAGCGCTGGTGTACATGTATGCATTCAAACAACAACTATCACAATGTTCGTGTGTGAAAGTGTGTGTATGCATGTAGGCGTGCAGTTTAAACTAAACATACGTAAACGAGGGGTGAAAGAAAATTCGCCCGTCGCCACAGTTCCAGAGACGTGTCAGGGAAAAGCACACAAGACAGATGTACCACTTCACTGTGGCTGACAGGTACCCCAAGACATCCCTCCCGTCAGTCGTCCTTCGGCCATCTCACTCTCTGGGAGATGTATGTACGGTAATGCGAGTGGACACGGGCATGCATGGAGCACACACACACACACACACACACACACACACACACACACCAACGCACGCACGCACGCACGCACGCACGCACGCACGCGCGCACGCACCACACACACACACACACACACACACACACACACACACACACACACACACACACACACACACACACTCACACACACACACACATACTGCAGAGCCAATGGCAGTTCGTCAGCTGAAGGTCAAACGTTGTTTGTGGTCGGTCATTCCTATCAGGTAGAGCTGACCTGGTCACTTCTGTTCTATCCCCCGTGACCATCGGTGTGGGCAGAGGTAGAACCTTAGGGTTAGCTGCCGTGGCAGGCCATGCAGGTAAAAAAAAACTATGAGGGAGGCCAGGTACAGGAAAGTACGAGCAAAAACATGGTATAAGATAGTCAAGGAAAGGGAGGGAGGGATAGAGTGTGTAGGTATGTAGGGGGAGGAGGGGGGATTGGGAAATGCTAGGGGGAAGCGATGGGGCAGGGGGGAGTTAGATGTGAGAGTAGGGGGGGGGGGGGGAGAGAAGAAGCAACAGCAGCAGGGTTGTATTATGTGAATGACGCCAGAGACTGGACCGGGCCAGGTGGAAGCAGTTACCTGCCATTTTCACGCTGCAGCGAACACCGAAACCTTTTGCCAAAGCGCAGGCTGATGGACGCAGTGATCTATGCAACAACCAACCCCATGGTGGAAACCCCTATAGCACCCCAACATCAGGGCCTGCGTTTGCCTTGCAGGTGGGCAGGTATTTCTCAACTGAATTAACAGGTTGCTCCCATCTTTCCCGCGACCTCCCCCACTTCAGCTACATCCCTTTCACCCTCTCTCTCTCTTTTCTGTCTGTCTGTCTCTCTCTCTTTCACACCACACACACACACACACACACACACACACACACACACACACACACACACACACACACACACACACAACACTCCCTGCTATACCCAACTGTTGCCTCCCCCTCCCTCCCCCTTTGTTTTTCTATTAGCATTCATTTCTTCTTTCTGATAACTATTTGAAACTCTTCACGAATTCCCTAGGAATGTCCAAACATAGCTGTAGGCCTTCGGTGTAAGGTCGGCATGTGCTCAATAGAGCTCAATATGACAGTTAGTTGCCAGTTATGAGTGGGATTTTAAACTGAACGGATAGATTGCCATATCTAGTTAACGTTCTTATGTCGCATGTACTCTGGTTTCAAGTGATATTTTACCAGTTCTTCCTTTTACTTTTTTTTCTCTCTTATTTTCTTTCTTTCTTTCGTTCTTCTCTTTTTTTTTTCTCTTCTTTTTAGTTTTAAACAGAACACGGCGCCTTCACCAGGGATGCAGCTACATGAGAGCTCCGTTCGACGCTTAACGTCTTCCTCTCAGAGGTCTACGGTATTTAGAGTTGGGAGCCACGGTACTTTGTTGTTATATAACTACAGTAGGCAAAAAAAAAAAAAAAAAAAAAGAAGACGCAAACTAAGAATATGTCTTGTCTACTGACCGTGTAACACGGCAAAGGTAATGGCCGCTGCCGCCGCGGCGGTGGATGGAGCGGTGCTCTGTCTCGCACATTGACTACGTAATGTCTATTGACACATATAGACAACAGCCAAGAAACCCGCTTTCCTCATTGCTCGTGGCTAAAGGCAAGAATCGTGATGCCACTCATAGCGCATACATGTTCCTTTCCAACAGCAGGAGACTTGTGTCAAGGGAATATGCTTTAAATAGGATTTTTTGTTTGTTTTTCAGTTTTTCGGTTTTTGAAATATGTTCATAATTTTTTTTCTTC
>CM065715.1:35033756-35041256 GCA_033310375.1 Conus canariensis
TGGCTAGCTCATCCGGTCTTGTATGAGGCAGTTCTGCAATCTTTTGAATTCTGCAGCTTGTGATAGCACCTTTACATTTCTCCTGTCACCGGGAGGAGTGGTCTCAAAAGCAATGATGGACATGCTCCGTTTGGTCAGTCACCATGCTCATAACTCGGCGTGTTTCTGCAGCCTGGGCAGCCTGTCAGAGTTGGACTTTGTGGCTATGGCTGTCGCTGCACTGCCGCACAGTAGAACAGATCATACTCTCTCAACAGGCACCTTTTTAAGTACGCTCTGATCTGCACTCCAGCCTCTGTCTGTCAGCATCTTCGTAAGGGTCATTCTGGTATTCTGCTTCTTATGCACATTGTTCTTCCTGGTTAGTCTACGTCCGAAGATGACCCATAGCTATGTTGGAGATGTGTTGGTCCAGAGCTAATGAGAGTTAATCTTTTGCGTCATTTTTCGACATATGTCTTCTTTTCATTGATCTCCACAAGTCATAATCTGCTTCAAGTTTGAATCACCTGCAAAGATTTCTGGAGCAGCTAGTTTCCACTCACTCCTTCTGTAGTAATGCTCTGACTTTCCTGTGACCGGAAATACTGGCCTTACAGGTCAGCGTCTCTCCTGTGAAGGAGGTAGCACTGCGAGGCTGGGTTGGCTATAGATCAGACATCGTTTTTTTTTTTTATATATATATATACCTGGGTCGTCGACTCAATCTTCGCTTAGGTGGCTAGGCTAGGTGTTTTTTCCTCTTCGGATTCGGCCTTTGTGCAGACTCCAACTGTTTACTGGTCCTTCATATGAGATGTGAAATTGAGGTCCTGTGTGAGTGCATGTATGCGTTACAAACGGCACACATTTAATCCCATTTTATTTTCGTAGTAGAGTGGAAGAGACCATCATCTGCCGATATCACACACACACACACACACACACACGCGCGCGCGCGCGCGCGCGCTCACACACACACACACACGCGCGCACGCGCGCACACACACACACACACACACGCACGCACGCACGCACACACACACACGCACGCACGTACGCACGCACGCACGCACGCACGCACCACACACGCTCCCACGCATGCGCGCGCGCCACACACACACACACACACACACACACACACACACACACACACACACACACTACACACACACCGTGTTTAGACATTATCCTCGAGGATAGAATTGGCAACCCTAATGGAGAGTTTAGGGCTATCACATATCTCACCACTTGTGAACCTCAAGCCGAGGAAGTAAGCAGGATGGGAAGGTTAACATTGCACAGGGGAGATTTATTCTCGCGTTGCTGTGAAGGAGGGATTTCTTTTTATCCGTCTCCATAGTAGTCTCTCCCCTCCAAATCATAAACACAAAATAAAGCAGACTGACGGTTTTTCGAACAGATTCTCGAAGTCAGATGTTGCAAATATTTGAATCCTGCTTGTATCATTATGAAAAATGTCGTTTTCACTGCCCATCTTAACGTGTTGTCGTTCTGGTGGGTAGGTGGCCCTAAACCCCCATTCTCCTGAGGCGGTTATTCCCATCCGTGGTGTCACCTTCGGTGGGTGAGAGGGTCAAAACTGTATGTAACTAACTAACGGACGGGATGATCGTTTAAATGGTCAGTCCAAAAGGTTTCCAACTGTCAGTTTTCAGCGTCGTCTTGGTCAAGGACAGTTCGCGGAGTGGTCCTTTTTAAGGTTTTTTGCTAAGAAAGACATTTTGAAAATGCGGTGACGAATTCTGCTGCGCTGGTGCGAGCGAGGATTGTTTTGGGGTTCTGCAAACACGTGCTGTTTATCTTTCTACCGGGGCCAGGGCCGAGGGTATTGCACCCTCTTCTGTCAGCATCACCTATGGACGAAGCGTGGGCGGAATCAAGGTCGTGGGATAGCTGCTGTGTAAGCCGAATCAGCTCATCCGTTATTAAAGATGACACCACCACCTGTTAGTACATCCAGTCGGTCAAGAGTTGGCCAGGGAAACTCTTTATTTTACTGATGAAACACACACACACATAAGCAAGCAAGCGCACAAGCATGTGCGAGCGCGCGCGCGCGCGCGCGCCCACACACACACACACACACACACACACACACAACACACACACACACACACAGCACGCACGCACGCACGCACACATGCACATATATATCACACACGCACGCAAGCACGCACACACACACACACACATACCATACCACACACACACACACACACACACACACACACACACACACACACACACACACCGACTTTGAACGCATGGCATACTCGCTTGAAACATGATAGATCAGTGTGATCCACCTTCGCAAAGCTAACGTTACTCTTCTCCATTTATTTTACCACAGAGAGAAAACAATAGACAAACAAACAAACGAAAAGAAGAGAAATGATTATTTTGGTGATCGAAACGTGAAACGCGTGGTTTGATGCATAGATAAATGAGTTACATCAACACCAGTGCAACGGTTTATGTTATGAGGCATCACTCATAAAATACATCTATACGAAATTCGTTGTCATACACCCTTCCCTCCGGCTCCTATTTTGTTCTGTTTTCCCTGTCAGCTCTCTAATTCACCGTATTCTCTATTCTCTATTTACTCTCAAGCACCAGCTGTTTTTGTGACTCTTTATTAAGCGGAACTCTCTGTCTCTGTCTCTGTCTCTGTCTCTCTCTCTCTCTCTCTCTCTCTCTCTCTCTCTCTCTCTCTCTCTCTCTCTTAGTCAAGTTGACTAGTGTATTCACTTTTTCCTCTTTGCTGCTATATTGACTTGTGTGTTGTCCATGTGCTTTTTTCTTCTTTTTTTTCTTTTTTTTTTTTTCTTTTTCTTTTTTCTTTTTCCCCAGGGCTGGGTGGAAAAAAGCATGCGCAATTTGCTTATCTCATTATCCTGGTAAAATAAAATTTTGTTCGTTCGTTCGTTCTCTCTCTCTCTCTCTCTCTCTCTCTCTCTCTCTCTCTCTCTCTCTCTCTCTCTCTCTCTCTCTCTCTCTCTCTCTCTCTCTTTTCTCTCTCTCTCTCTCTCTCTCTCTGGGGTGACGGTCCTTCGCTGAACTGATTGTGCTCACGTATCAGAGACATTTTCTCGTTCACGACTGAGACATGTAGCAATGGAAAACAAAACAAAACAAAACAAAAAAACATTGCTGTGATTTCCACGGCAATGTGATCGCGTCGCGTTGTGTCAACAATGTACATCGCGCCGATTTGCTAAATGGGCTACGGCTTAATAGCAATAAACCTCTTCGTTCTCTCTCTCTCTCTCTCTCTCTCTCTCTCTCTCTCTCTCTCTCTCTCTCTCTCTCTCTCTCTCTCTCTCTCTCTCTCTCTTATTTACTGTATATCTTCATTTACTATTTCCAGTTACCAGCTGTTTCTGTCCCTCTTTATAAAGCTTAAGGTTCTCCCTTCCCACTCTCTCTCTCTCTCTCTCTCTCTCTCTCTCTCTCTCTCTCTCTCTCTCTCTCTCTCTCTCTCTCTCTCATGGTCCTTCCATGTTAGTGTTCACAATAAAACGGTTGATGTGTATCAACAAATGGTTTAGAGAAAATGAGCTCCCCACCCCCATTTCCTTCCTGATCTGCCCTTTTAAAATGCAAATGCCAGCCTAGGAAACGCGTACGAGTACGTCTGTTCGTAACGATGAAAAAAGCAGACGACAAAAATGCTCTTGTGGCTCTTACTGTCACTTCGTGTCCATTCTAATTGATTAATAGATTGATTGCTTAATTGATTATATTTGGCGAGAGAGCGCGCGCTGTGTGTGTGTGTGTGTGTGTGTGTGTGTGTGTGTGTGTGTGTGTGTAGTGTGAATGTGAGTGCGTCTGAGTGTGTGTGCTGCTTGAACAGCCGCTTGTGCACGCGTAAACGCATTTTGTGTGTGTGATTTGCACACATGTTCATGATTTTGTGCGGATGGAACGGTGTTTCCTTATTCCTGTACGCATGCAGAATGCTACACTCCTCCTCCTTCACCTCTGTCTCTCTCTCTGTCTCTCTCTCTGTCTCTCTCTCTCTCTCTCTCTCTCTCTCTCTCGCTCTCTCTCTCTCTCTCTCTCTCTCTCCCCCTCTCTCTCTGTTCGTGCACGCGTGTGTGTAAAGCTTTTCCCTTTTAAAAGTTCGAAAGTACGGGGCCATGCAAGAAGAGCTGAAGGCACTGAGAGGTGAGGTCACGGGTCTACGTCAGCAAAACGACGAGTTGCAGAGGACGAACGAGGACCTGACGAGAAAGCTGGACGTCCTGGAGAGGAAAACGGATGACCTTGAGGGACGGTCCAAGCGCAATAACCTCATCTTCTACGGCCTGCCACGGAAGAACAACGAGACTCCGGCGGACTGTGAAGATATGGTGAAGGACCTAATCACAGATAAGTTAGAACTTGCTGAGGACTTTCAGTTCGATAGGGTTCATCGAATCAGCTCCAAGCCTGACTCACCAGTGATCGCCAGGTGCGTCTTCTATAAACAGAAGATTGCTGTGTTAAAGGCTAAGAGCAAGTTGCGCGGGACAAAGCTTTTCGTTGGGGAGGACTTCTCTGCTCAAGTTCGAGAGATTAGGAGACGTTTAACTCCACATCTGAAGACAGCTAGGGGGGAGGGCAAGAGAGCCTCAATGGTGTTTAACCATCTCCTCATTGACGGGAAGAAATTCACTGTGGACAATGCTGACAGGCTAGTTGAAATGAAATAGGGAGGCGGCCGGCCCACAGTTTGTCTAGATGATTTCAATTTTACCGTACCAGTGAAAAGAACAAACTTTGGGACGACACCGGTTTTGTTGTCACAGTGCGGCGAAGTTGACACTCTGTCAGCACGTGCTGTTCATGAGCCAGTTCACAACGCAGTGCACTCTAACTTTAGTTCAGCCGTTGCCCAGGTTGAAAATGTAAATGTTGTTACAAATGAATGTGTGCCACAAAACCTGTCTCACCCGTCTAACACGTTTTCCGAAGATGTGTGTACCGTGTTACCTGATCTAGGTGGTAGTAATGTGTCCATTGTTCCTTTTTCTGTAAATAACACAAAAAACTTCTCCTTTCTTCACTGGAATATAAACGGTTTATCCTCTAAATTGCATGATAAAGATTTTGTTTCGTTTGTTAGTTCTTTTGATTTTATATGCCTGGCTGAAACCTTTATGGAAGATTTCCAATCGTCTGTGTTTGCTGGTTTTGAAAAATTTTGTAAACCAGCTATGAAACTGACTACTCGTGGAAGGCGATCTGGGGGGTTAATATGTCTTGTTAAAAAAGAGTTTTGTTCACTCATTAAGTCACTGGGAATTAAGTCTGATACTTTTTGCGCTTTTGTTGTTGATAAATGTATGTTGGGTACAATAAAAGATGTTTTGTATGTATGTGCATATGTACCACCAGAGGGTTCACCATACTATCGTTTTGTTGATTCTGATAATGGTATTGCTTTACTTGAAGACTTTGTATGTGACTGCTTGCTCTCTATTGGTGATGTTTATATTTTGCTAAGTGGTGATATGAATGGTCGTATTTCCAATATTTCTCAAGATTTAGAAGAAAGTGTTTTCCCTTTTGAAAATCAATGTTTGAGTGGCCCATCGCATGTGAGCAGGAATTCAGAAGACAATGTGTTAAATAATTATGGTAAGATGTTGCTAAATATGTGCACTGCATTTGATCTGTGCATTTTGAATGGTTTGTGTAAGGGCGACCTCAAAGGTTGCTACACATACATTTCTGAAAGTGGTAATAGTGTGAATGATTATTTTTTAATGTCGCGTGATATGTTTGCAACATACTTTAATGATTGTAAGTTATGTGTAGATGAACGGATTGATTCTGATCACATGCCTTTGGTTCTGCGCACTAGCTTTCACAGCGAAAACCTGGACAATGTAAGAGAAAGTGATGCTATTAGTTGGCTTGAAAAGTATGTTTGGAATGAAGCTTATGTTGACTTGTTGTGTAATGCAATGGATTCACCAGAATTTCAACAAAGGATGCACATGGCAGTCAGTCTCATTGAAGTTAATATAAATGAAGCTTTACATGTTTTTAACGATTGTTTAAAAGTTGCCGCTGACTGTATGAAGAGGAAGATTAAGGTAAATGCGAAAGAAGCTGGCGATGATTGGTATGATAAAGAATGTCTTTTAAGTAAAAGAAATGCACGTAAATTGTTAACTAAATATCGTCGAACTTTATCTGTACCTGATCATGTTGAATACTGTAATGCCAGACGCGACTATAAACATCTTTTGAAGAAAAAACAAAAGGTATTTAACAGAACAATGGTAGAGAAATTAGTTTCCTCTGTTAGTAGCCAGAAAGAGTTTTGGGAAACAATGCGGAAAATTCAGAAAAAAAGAACCCAGCCTCAAAATGATATTAGTTTGGACAATTGGTTTCATCATTTTAAGGAACTGCTTGAAAGAAATGATAGTACTGATAGTGGTGTAGGGCAGGTAGACGGAAGTGATGAAGATGATGATAATTATAATAATATAAACCGCCCTATATCGAAAGAAGAAATCATTTTGGCCTTACGTAAATTGAGGAATCGAAAAGCTGCAGGCCCAGATGGGATCATTAGTGAAATAATTAAAACTGCTTGTAAATCTGATTTGGTGATGAACTTTTTAGCAAAATTTATGAATACTCTATTTGATAAAGGTGTGTTTCCTGAAAGTTGGGCTGAATCGATTGTTCTCCCATTATATAAAAAAGGTGACGCTAACAACCCAAACAACTATAGAGGAATTTCGCTGTGTAACATTAGTAGTAAATTATATAGTGCTATCATTAACAGAAGACTTCAGGAATGGGTCGAAGAGAACAATATTACAGGCGAATATCAAGCTGGATTTAAACGGAATTATTCAACTATAGATCACATGTTTACTTTGATGGCCTTTGTTCAAAAACAGTTCTGTCTAAACCGAAAATTATATGTAGCTTTTATTGATTTTGAAAAAGCGTTTGACTCTGTCAACAGAAGTATATTATGGCCAATCCTGAGGAAGCATGGAATCCGAGGTAAATTATATAGATGTATTTTGAGCATGTATAATTCTGTGAAGGCGAGAGTGAGATGCGGATCATCCCTAACAGACTACATAAACTGCACATTGGGAGTCAAACAAGGGGATGTCTGTAGTCCCGTTCTTTTTTCTCTATTTATTAACGAATTAACTTTAGAAGTAATACATAACGGTAGGCACGGAGCTCACTTTTTAAATGATGCTTTGGAGATATTTATTCTCCTGTTAGCTGATGACGTTGTATTGATATCAGAAACAATAGTTGGTCTGCAAAATCAGTTAAATAGTTTAGAAAGAGCTACTGAATCTCTCCAGTTGAAGGTAAACATGGCAAAAAGTAATATTATAGTGTTTAGGAAAGGTGGATATCTTGCTGCACGGGAAAAATGGATGTATAATGGAATTGCTATGCCAGTGGTGAACGCTTATAAGTACTTGGGTATACATTTCTCAACCCGTTTAAGTTTCAGATTTG
>CM065715.1:35053756-35056256 GCA_033310375.1 Conus canariensis
ACACACACACACACACACAGAGAACATGAAATAATTATAATTTCAGAATGGCGCGAGGAGAGATGGTAGGAAAAAAAAAAAAGGGGGGGGGGGGGAAGAAATGGCGCTGTAAGATTGGAAGACCACCTTCTTTACACATGTTGCGTACCCTTGACATCTCCCATATAAACGCTCGGAAGGCGGAGGGGGGGGGGGGGGGGGGGGCGGGGGAGAGTGTTTCTGGTGATAGCGTCGTCCTTTGATCTCAGGGTAATAAAGTACGCCTGGTAAAGGATATCCCAAACAGGGGAGCAAAGTCAGTCGGCCAAAAGGTAGCGTAACTAAAAGCTACGGTGTGCAAAGAGACAGCATTTCAAGTGCTGAGCTCTGTTTCAGGTACTGAGCTCTGTTTCAGGTACTGAGCTCTGTTACAGGTGCACGTAGCTCACTGATGTCGTTGTGACCTAGATTGACAGAACACTGCATTGACATTTATATATTGTGAAGGGAAGCGGGAGACGAATGATCTCACTCGTTCTCTCTCCATGCATCCTTCCCCCATGTACATGTCTTCTAAATTTGAATCTGTCGTGGTCCTGGATGTATTTCGTTCCCCAGATTTGCAATCAATTGTCAAATAATCTTTGAGGCAGTTCTTTAAAAAAAATTGGTGATAAATAAATAGATAAAATCAATCAATCAATCAATCAATCATCGCCATGATTCATTTTCATTAATCCAAATCCATCACAAAAAATAAATAAATAAATAAACGTACAAACAAAATTGTCCAGTACGCAGGTCTTCTTATCATCTAGTTCCAAATATTAAACACTTTGTTCTCTTTTGATTTGATACAAATTTCTTAGTACATTATAGTTGAGTATGTACATCGATTGTTATTCTTTTCTCTGAGAAACAAGGTAATCACATGTTTTGATGCTGACCTCCCCTTCCCCGGTCCTCCCCACTGTGCCTTTTTCCCCGAGCACACAAACATACTTTCTCTTTGTACATGGATTCATGTCAATCCTGATTCCCGCTCCGTATTGAGAAGTTGGCTAGACTTGAACATCAAAGAGGTTTAGGAACCCCAGTGATGAAGTGTATTCAAGCACGTGCCGCTTTTACGTTTTAAATGTACCCAATAAAAAGAATGTTTTGCTCTGTTTGCAAAATTTGAATACACAGCAAACTGGGACATGCAGAGAGTTCTAGAATCATGGTACCCTCTTGGTTTAATAGAATGAAAACAAGGAAGAAACAAAAGTTGACTGCAGGATTCGTTGTAAAATGAAAAAATAATAAAGTTTATAAAAACCTTTTGGTGGTAGTAGAATCCATTAGTGAGAACACTGACGTTTCAAGCCATAGGCCCGTTGTCAAAGTGAAAGGAGAGGACAGTGTAGACAGGAAAGCCTCTGTGAGAATTGGGTGAGAACATTTCATTTAATGATCAAGTTGGACCAAAATAAAGTCACTGATCACTGTTCAGGTGTATTGAGTTCACACAGACACACACCACAGTTCACACAAAGACACCAACACACACACGCGCGCACACACACACCACCACAACCCCCACAAAACACACAACACCACACACACACACAACACCCACCCCCCCCACCCCACACACACACCACACACACACACAAAAGGAGGGGAATAAATGGAAACATTCACTATTTTGCCTACTGAAAGAGAAAGAAACAGGGGCTAAAGAGGGACAGGACAGAGAGATTAAGGCAGAAGGGCCCTGGCTCAGCTAGACGTCTAGCTGAGCCAGGGCCCTTCTGCCTTAATCTCTCTGTCCTGTCCCTCTTTAGCCCCTGTTTCTTTCTCTTTCAGTAGGCAAAATAGTGAATGTTTCCATTTATTCCCCTCCTTTTGTGTGTGTGTGTGGTGTGGGTGTGGGTGGGGGGGTGGGTGTTGTGTGTGTGTGTGTGTGTGGTGTTGTGTGTTTTGTGGGGTTGTGGTGGTGTGTGTGTGCGCGCGTGTGTGTGTTGGTGTCTTTGTGTGAACTGTGGTGTGTGTCTGTGTGAACTCAATACACCTGAACAGTGATCAGTGACTTTATTTTGGTCCAACTTGATCATTAAATGAAATGTTCTCACCCAATTCTCACAGAGGCTTTCCTGTCTACACTGTCCTCTCCTTTCACTTTGACAACGGGCCTATGGCTTGAAACGTCAGTGTTCTCACTAATGGATTCTACTACCACCAAAAGGTTTTTATAAACTTTATTATTTTTTCATTTTAATAGAATGTCTTAGTGATTTTTTTTAATTGCTTTTAAAATGTTTGAAACCCTGTGCTTCGTCTTACAGTTTTAAGTCATTTCCATGTAAATCAGTTTGAAAATCCTTGGGGACTTTATTTTGGTAGAATTCGGTTACGAAAAGTTATGTGAATTCAACATTGAACTATCCCGATTTTCTTTTGGGTGGCCATTTCTGACGAGTCTGTTAAGAAAGCGTATTTAGTATGTTGGCATTTCGTTGACGTGTAAATTGTTATT
>CM065715.1:35073756-35081256 GCA_033310375.1 Conus canariensis
GGCCTTCTCTTCTGAAAGCTGGTGGTGGGATTTTATTTGACTGCAAGATGTGCCTGCGTTCACAAACGGAGCCTCGGTTTGTAGTCCGATTGGAAGAAGTTTTCGGGGAATGGAGTCCGAAGCAATGTTAACTCCAAGGGAAAAATGTCCCTGAACCAAAACAGCTTGGAAGAGATTCGAACAGCTAGGTAAGGTGAGCTACCTAAGATGAAAGGTGAGCTACCTTCTAATCAAAATAGACAAACAAAAAGACATAAAGGCGACTTTCTGATGAAAAATTGATCCATCCTCAAGTTGTAATGTAGACTGCCCGTTGAAGTCACGTAGGTTACCTGATGGGGAAAGGTAAGCTCCTGGCAGCGAAAGAAAGGCTACCCGCCGGTTAGAGGAAAGTTGTCTGCTGGTTACTGGTAAACTACAGGTTTGCAAAAGGTAAGCTAAGCAGGCGTGAAAGTGCTAAAGCTGAGCTACCCGCTGGTTTCAGGTAAGCTACCTGATGGTGAAGAGTATGATGAAAGATTGAATTGTTGCTGGTTACGGTATACTACATGCCGTTGACAGATAGCTACCTTGTGGTTACAGGTAAGCACCTGCTGATAAAAGGTCAGTTACTGCATGTTAAAGGTAGACTGCCTGTTTGTGAAAGGCAGGCAGGCGATCCGCTGGCTGAAGATAAAACCTGCTGATTAACAGGAAAATATTACTTTGTTAAATTTGCTATGGTATAAGCTGGTCAAAGGTAAACTACTCATTGGCTGCTTGTGAAAGGTATACTTATGCTAGTTAAAGGTGACAAAAGCTTCATCCCAATGAAAGGCAGACCACCTGGTGATTAAAGGGAAGCTACCGTTTAGTTCAAGCCAAGCTGCTCGCTGGTTAAAGTTAAAAGCTGCCTGCTGTTGAAAGGTGGGACAGTTGCTCGTTCACGGTGTAAACGGAAACAAGGTGACTCAAGATTTTTTCACTACCTGTACAGGCAGTTTGGTTGTGATTTTCACCTCGTGGTGGTGGTGGGAAGGACATCGAATTACAGGTGGTAAATTTTATATGTCAGGGATGGACCAGCACAACCAGACCGAATCTTACTGATGAGTCCCATCGAGGGGACGACAGTCGACACTAAGCAGGTGTAACAAGCAGCTCCGTTCACACGGCAGAATTCAATGTTTTCCGTATGGTGCCAGAGAGATTACAATTTCAACTCTTTTTCTGTACTCCGCCATACTACTCCTTTCTACCCCCCCCCCCCCCTTTTTTTTTTTTTTAAATGCTAAATCACTTTCATGATGACAAAGGAATTGTTTGCCTACACCTGCTTCCCCCAACTATTTCTTTCCTTCACACGTACACACACACACACACACACACACACACACACACACACACACACAATACACACACGCACGCACGCACACACGCACGCACCACACACACACACACACACACACACACACACACACACACGCACGCACGCACGCACGCACACACACACACACGCACGCACACACACCTACACATACACGCGCGCGCGCACGCGCGTATTTTAACCTGGCTTCACCCTGTCCATAACACTTCCACCCTTCCTCATTACATATCTTAAACCCATCCCCTTATGTCCTTTTCTGTCTGTCTCTCTGTCTTTGTAATACAGATTGTACGTTCTTTGCTTCCACGTCCACCCGTTCTCTCCCCCCCCCCCCTCCCTCCCCTGCCCGCCCCTCTCCCACCCACCTCCATGCTTCACTTCTCAACTTTCGCTTAGAACCGTCTTTCTCTGTCTCTCACACAGCGCGGCCATCTTGTTTGCCACAGCGAACAACCTCTGAGGGCTGTGACAGGTTTTTGTTACGCAAAAGGTGTAAACTTATTCTATATTTGAAAATGCGTTTCATCACACAATAATTGTTAGAGCGGCTCACCTTCAATGTGTGTGTGTGTGTGTGTGTGTGTGTGTGTGTGTGTGTGTGTGTGTGTGTGTGTGTGTGTGTGCGAATCCAAGCCGCTCAACAGGTACTTGCTGGCCATAGAGTCAGCATCTTGTGCTGCCGGCAAGCTAAGTGCTTGTCGCTTTATCGTGTCTAGCATTTCTTGAACTGCCGTGTCTTACCACCAGTATCGTCCATGATAGCACAGTGGTTCCATGAACTGATGAATGCTAACTGTAATTTGAACAATGTCAACGCTCATAGAGTTTGATTCTGACCTAAGTTGCGTGCCAAAGCTCATGCATACTGGATTGTGGGCTGATAGGTGCAACTGTCTTGACGTGAAGGGGCGCAAAAATTCCCCGATATTGATACTGCTTACAATTTTCACATTTACCTTGACATGTTATACATATACAGCTGAAAAAGCCAAAATGCAACCAAGCTGAATACGGATTTGTATCTATATTCAGGAGGGTGATGAAATGATTGTGTGGTAGTGTGTGTTAGTGTGTGTTGTGTGTGTGGTGTGTGTGTGTGTGTGTGTGTGTGTGTGTGTGTTGTGTGTGTGTGTGTGTGTGTGTGTCTGTGTGTGTTAGTGTGTGTGTGGTTAGTGTTAGTGTGTGTGTGTGTGTGTGTGTGTGTGTGTGTGTGTGTGTGTGTGTGTGTGTGTGTGTGTTCGCGCGCGCGCGCACGTGGGTGCACATGCGCACATACACATTTCTCAGTGTGATTTTATGCCCGACTATTTGCGTGGTGCGTGTGCGTGTGTGTGTGTGTGTGTGTGTGTGTGTGTGTGTGTGTGTGTGTGTGTGTGTGTGTGTGTGTGTGTGTGCACGCGCGCGCACGCGCGCTCGTGTGTGCACTCGCATGCGTGTTTATGATAAATATGTAAATAAATATTACCAAATGCCGTAAGATGTGTAGATGTAGTTCCAAATAAAGTAAGATGTATAGATGTAATACCAAATGAAGTAAGATATGTAATGTAATACTAAATGAAGTGACATGTGTAGATGTAATACTAAATAAAGTAAGATGTGTAGGTGTAATACCAAATGACGTAAGATGTGTTGACGTAATACCATATGACGTGAGATGTGTAGATGTAGCACCAAAAGAAGGAAGATGTGTAGATGTTATACCAAATGAAGTAAGGTGTGTAGTTGTAATACCAATTGAAATGAGATGGCACCTTCAACAATCACAATGGTTCTGCTTTCAGCTCACAAGGAGCATCCCGATGAGGAGATTGAAGAAGTGCATTCCATGGACCTGGAGGAGCATTTCGTTTTCAAGTCCAAGAAGGATCGCACCATCATGACTGAGATGCCAGGAGAGACCAAACGTGAGGTGGAGTCCTCTCGCCGGCGTACCTTTGAACAGATTGTGGATGAGGAGAAGGAGAAAAGCAGAGAAGTGTTGAACGGAGCCGTCAGCAAAGAATTCTCGAGCAAAAGCGAAAGCAGCACAGCTATCGAGAGTGTGAACGAACAGGCCTACAGCAAACCAGTATTGAGCAAAATTGAGGAAACCAAAGAAAGCGGCACCAAACGCGCAATTATCATCTCTGAGGAGACGTCTTCTTTGTCTTTCAGTTCAGAAACAGACTCAATGGCATCTGCCAGTTCCAGAAAATCCAAAGACAGCTTGTTCACCTCTTCCTCGGTGGAAGAAACCCGTTTAAAGTCGGGCTCAAGTGAAGCAGAAATGGCTGTTAAAGTGTCTGTGGAAACCAGCCAGTCCTCATCCAGCCGGTCAGGAGACGACCGTTTAGTCACTAGCGTAGACACAGAAACCAGCGAGAAAAACAAAGCATTGAACTTGTCGGTGGAGGTAAGTGAAGAAAAAACATCTTCCAGCTTGACCAGAGAGACAGCAGAGGGGGTTACTACCAGGGTCAGCGCGGAAGCGAGTTCATCAAAAACATCCACGAAAAGCGGAGAAGAGCGGATGAAGATTGGTGTGGATGTCGACGTGGAGGAAGTGGCCGAAGAGTGCAGGATGGAGATTCAGGGTCAGGTTGAGGAAGATGGCACCGCTCTGGATATGACGGACAGCGCCCCACCAGCCTCTGCAACGACAGCGGCTTCATGGAATCCTCCATGCTCGACTCCACCCAGCTCCAGTCAGATGGGAGCATGGCTGATTCCGTGCTGGACTCTGCCACTTTGGACACGACGTCAGCTGAGTCAGTAACGAAGGAAACAGACACTGAATCAAAATCTGTCAAAGCAGAAGTCAGCATAGAAGAGGCGAAGACAAAGGAAACAGACACTACAGCAAAATCTATTGAAGCAGAAGTCAGCGTAGAAGAGGCGAAGACAAAGGAAACAGACACTGAATCAAAATCTGTCAAAGCAGAAGTCAGCATAGAAGAGGCGAAGACAAAGGAAACAGACACTACAGCAAAATCTATTGAAGCAGAAGTCAGCATAGAAGAGGCGAAGACAAAGGAAACAGACACTACAGCAAAATCTATTGAAGCAGAAGTCAGCATAGAAGAGGCGAAGACAAAGGAAACAGACACTGAATCAAAATCTGTCAAAGCAGAAGTCAGTGTAGAAGAGGCGAAGACAAAGGAAACAGACACTGAATCAAAATCTGTCAAAGCAGAAGTCAGTGTAGAAGAGGCGAAGACAAAGGAAACAGACACTACAGCAAAATCTATTGAAGCAGAAGTCAGTGTAGAAGAGGCGAAGACAAAGGAAACAGACACTGAATCAAAATCTGTCAAAGCGGAAGTCAGCGTAGAAGAGGCTCAGGTAGAGGAATCCATTGCCTCTGACCTCTCCGAAGAAGAACTGGCAAAATTAAAATCAGAAGAGAACGTATCCGTCTTAGAGAGCGCCGAATCTGCCGCACAAGAAACTTCCCTCGTCAAAGAAATCACCGAGGACGAGTCTGCTGACACCACTACCACCACGACAACCACCAAAGCTGAAGAAACCAAAGCGGAGGAAGACGTGATCAAGAGAGAAAGGACCTCCGTGTCTCAGCAGGTATCCCACGCTGACGAGACCGTGGAGATCCTCGGAGGAGACATCACAGGGCTGCTGGACGAGAGGCCAGACCCCAGCACAGTGGTGGAGGAGCAGGTGGTGGCGGCGGAGGACCATCAGGAGCAGAGAACCCGCTGGGTAGACCAGATCACCAGCAGAACAGACACCCTGTCCATGGAAGGGGAGGGCAAAAAGGTGGAGCCCCTCAATCTAGAGGAGGAGGCTGCTGTTGCAACACAGACGCAGGTTGATTCAACGGAACTGACCAGGACCGTCACAGAGACGGCCCCCAAAATTTCTGTGGACGCGGAAAGTCTTACGTCAAGGCAGGCCTCTGTGGTGGAAGACTTGTCCGTGGAAGCGGAGCAGAGAGCCGCGGTCAATGCGCAGTCCTCTGTGAAAGACCGGAGAGGTTATGAAGACAGGCTGGAGGTGGACGAGGAACTGTCCGCGAAGAACGTCCTGGGACTGGAAAGGGTACCTACGCCAGTGTATGAGGAGATGGAGAGCTCCGTAGACTCCTTCCCTCAGACTGGAAAAGAGTCTGATAGGTCAGCTGAAGCTGCTAAAGAGGACGGTGTAGCTGTTCAAGCCGAGGCGAGCACTGAAGAGTCTAGGGAGGTCAGCAAGGACGACCAGGAGTTAAGGATGTCCGCCGAGGTCAGCGTGGACGAGGCCAAGTCGAGAGAAGGGGCCACGCGGAGTGCCCCAAGGATGGTGTCTGTTCCTGAAGATGTTTCGGTGCAGCTGGGTCAGACCATTCGCCTTGCGTCCCGAGTGCAGGGTAAGAGTTGGTTTAACCTCTGCACTGTACTGTGTTGGAAGGATCGTGGATGGAGAGAGAGAGAGAGAGAGAGAGAGAGAGAGAGAGAGAGAGAGAGAGAGAGAGAGAGAGAGAAGAGATGAAGCTGAATGGGGAAGATCGAGAGAGGAGAGAAAGAGAGAGAGGGAGTTCAGGCAGAAACACACACGTAAAAATGCGCGCGCGCGCACGCACACACACACACACACACACACACACACACACACACACACACACACACACACACACACACACACACACACGTACACACACGCACGCGCGCGCGCGTGCTTGTGTGCATTCGTAAATACACATATATACGGAGAGAGAGAGAGAGGGCGAGAGAAGTGAAAGAGGGGTGGGGGGATGGGTAAAGGGAGACTGACATAAATGGTGATGATGACGATGATAAAGATGATGATAAAAAAAGAAGAAGAAAAAGACGATGACATTAGGAAGATGTTATCTGTACATATAAATCATATTGTCAGTGTTCCTACCTCATGTTTCATTCATTACTAGACACAAAAAAGGACCAGCCGACCGACAGACAAAAAGACATAGACACTGTATGCACGTGAACATGATCATTATGATTATTGTAATGGTAATCAGTAAACGTTTTGTGTCCGCACGTCTCTCCTCTCTCTCTCTCTCTCTCTCTCTCTCTCTCTCTCTCTCTCTCTCTCTCTCTCTCTCTCTGTGCGCGCGCACGCGCGTTCGCGCTTGTGTGTGTCTGTAAAATGAGCGCGCGCGCGTGCTCTTGCTTGAATGAATAAATATTACACCTTGCGACAGCTAGTGCGCGTGTGTTTCTGAAAGCATACGATTTTTGGAGGGGGGTGGGGGGGGTGGGTGTGGATGGGGGTGGGTGGGGAGGTCTTAAATCGTACGTAGGTTCTGGAACAGGTGTCCTCATGACGGACCATAAACTGGCATTTATTGACTGACTGACTGACTGTCGTATCCATTCATTGGGTCCTTTGGTTGCTTGTGAGTTCGTTTACTTAACCGTTCATTCGTATATTGTTCACTCAGTCATTCGGCTCTTTGTTCCTTCATTCAGTTCTTTTGAACGTTTATTTATCTGTTCATTCATTCGCTCATTTGCTCGTTCATCCAATCGTTCGCCCGTTTAATAGTGGGACCTTTTTTCTCCTTTTTTCCTCTTTTTTTTTTTCTTTTGTCGTTGATTACTTATTTGTTTTTTTGTTGTTGTTGTTGTTGTTCATTGATTCACATTTTCACGCACTGGCATATTCATCCATTCAGTCATTCACTCATTCATTCACTCCTGGGTCCACCAGGCGGTTTACCGCAAAGAAAGACCGGAAAACTTTCTTAATGGACTAGTTGACTTGTTCCTGACCGACTCATTCCATATATTTCATTCTACGT
The DNA here is from genome assembly GCA_033310375.1 of Conus canariensis. Lineage (NCBI taxonomy): Eukaryota > Metazoa > Mollusca > Gastropoda > Neogastropoda > Conidae > Conus > Conus canariensis. The sequence goes on from CM065715.1 coordinate 35,080,884, forward strand.
TTACTTTTTTTTTTTTGTTGTTGTTTTTTTTTCCATTCATCCACTGATTCATCAGTCAGTCATTCGATCAGTTGTTTATTCACTGATCACGGGAATCGTTTGTTCTTGTATTCATTCACTCGTTCATTCATTCATTCAGTCAGTCAATTGTTTACTCACTCGTCATGGGTTCGTTTGTTTGTGTATTTATCCACTCATTCACTCAGTCAGTCGGTCATTTATTTATTCATACATCACTAGATTCGTTTGTTCGTTTATTCGTCCACTCATCCTTCACCCCCAGGGCAACCCCAGCCCGAGGTGACGTGGTCCAAGGACGGGGCCAGCGTGGAGGCCGGGGAACGCATCACCCTGCGCACGGAGCAGGGCGACG
>CM065715.1:35086256-35103756 GCA_033310375.1 Conus canariensis
ACGACAAGCTTTTCTGTCATTGGTCCTTTGAGGCAGCATATCAAATCTCACCATTGTTTGATCCATATTCATGATGCAGTTCAAGGGATAGTGATGGCGTCTCCGCAGCATCAGTACAGCACGCCGGTAATCAAAGAGCAGATCCCGGAAATCCCCTGGCACCTTCTGGCTGATGGAGGTGCTTCTTTGTGTTGATATGCCATGGCGCCTTTTCCTGAGTTGAACCCACATGTCTGAAGCAACGAACCCATCCAGCTGCAAAGCACCTGCAAAAGAAAGCAGAATCAACATAATCCGTTTCACGTGCCTTTACCAATCTGTGCAAAGATTTGTGATGTTTTAAAAATACCACTGAACTTTTAATCACACACACACACACACACACACACACACACACACACACACACACACACAACCACACACACAAACCAACACACACACACAACCACACACACACACACATACACGCGCGCGCGCGCGCGCGCGCGAGCACACACGAACATGCATGCAACTTATTAGAAACAGTATCGGAAAAGAAAGAAGGCTTACCTTCTATTTGTAAAGCTCTGATTTTGAGGTCTTTGTTGCGAACAACCCTTCCTGCTGCTCGTTCTTGATCCAAATATTCAAGCACAGCCAGATGTAGTTCTTCTGATGCAACACGTTTACCAGGATGAATCTTCTGCTCCTTTTGTTTCCCTGTTTGATTCTGTATCCAGACATGCCTCATTTCATTCCACTGCCGCACCTGTTTGCTATCAACTCCAAACTCTTTGGCAGTTTCAGAAACATTGTGATTTCGTAAGAACTGGAGGGCAGAAAGTTTGAAATCTACTGAATATGTCTTCCGACGAGGCATAGTCCTATTTCTGACACATAACCATTAACTGAAAAGAAAACAGGGCCTGTTGGTCACTTCCGGTGATCCAAAGTGTAAAAGGTTGACGTCACTACGGAAATATGATGACTCTCTCTTGGGCACACACACATGCAGAGAGAGAATGTTCTAGGAGAGAGAGGGGAAAAGGGGAGAGAGAGAGATTCAGATTCAGATTCAGATGTTTTATTCTTACAGGCCTTGGCCCCTCAGAAGGGGGATATACATGAACATAACAAAGTCGCTTTACAAAACTAATAATAATAATTACAATGCACAAATGCTTCGCCGTTTGAAAGCTTTGAATAAAAATACTGCGAACTGCTTTACAGTGTTTTCATTTGCAGATGACATTAACAAAATAAGCTTGAATAAGCAAGGTCTTGTATAAAATTTTGGGGAATAAACTTTTCTCTTATATCTTGTAACTCTGGACAAGTTAATGCAAAATGTACTTCATCTTCTCTTGACTGTCGACATAATGGACACAGCAGACCAGAGGCATTTACTTGTCTATAACGGCAGTGATGAACAAGAATATCAGACACACCAACTCTAAATTTTGTCATCACAAACTTCAAGTGCCTGTCCATGGTCATTGACATATACGTTGGCAGAGAATGCACATCAATAAATGTTCTATAGAAACTAAACCTGTCACTATTCTGAACATGAAAATTCCAGTCTTGCCACCTACAGTCAGTTATTCTTTCTTTAAAGGTACGAAGAAAACTGCTCATATCTCCGACACCTTGGTTAAGCCATACGTACCCGAAACCATGTTCATATAACTTCGCCTTAACACGTGACACCCAGTTCATCTTGCCTCTATTGTCTAGTTCTATCAGCATTTTATAAGCTTTATGGGGTAATCTATGTTCAGCCATCTGAGTTAATTTGAGCCAGTACTTGATACATTTAACGGTGAAGTGCAAAGATATGGGATATCTGTTAGTCTCTCCATACACAAGATCATTTGGGGTTTGTGATGATACACCCAAGAACTTTTTTAAAGCAAATAAATGAACCTTTTCGCATTGTGCAGCGGCAGCATCAAGACCCCACAGTTCAGCCCCATATTGTAGCATAGGCAGGATTTGAGCATCAAACAATTTCAAAAACAAAGCAAGAGATTCATTATTCAGCTTCGACAGCTTCTTCATAAAACATAACAATGCATTTTTGGCTCTGCAAGCAATATCTTTACATGCGAAAGTGAAACTTAATCGCGTAGAGAAATATACACCTAAATATTTATATACATTTACAACAGGCATATTTGCCCCATCGTATGTCCATTTTTCCCGTGAGGAAAGGTAACCCCCTTTTCTGAAAACGATTATATTACTTTTACTCAAATTTACTTTCAGCTGGAGTGAATTAGCTGCCCTTTGCAAACTGTTTAGTTGAGTTTGGAGGCCTATTACTGTCTCAGACATTAATGCCACGTCGTCGGCAAGCAGTAGAATAAATATTTCCATAGCATCATTTACAAAATGGGCACCATGTCTTCCAGAGTTTATCACCTCCAAAGTCAGCTCATTAATGAATAAAGAAAACAAAACTGGGCTGCAAACATCACCCTGCTTAACACCTGATGTGCAATTGATATAATCAGTTAAAGCAGCACCACATCGTACCTTTGCCTTTACACAATCATACATACTCATAATGCATTTATACATCTTTCCACGAATACCGTTTTTTAACAAGATAGGCCAAAGTATAGTTCTATTGATAGAGTCAAACGCTTTCTCAAAATCGATGAAAGCAACATACAACTTACGGTTCAGACAAAATTGTTTTTGAATAAAAGCCAATAATGTGAACATATGGTCTATGGTGGAACGATTTTGTTTAAACCCAGCTTGAAACTCACCTGTAATGTTATTGTCATCAACCCACACTTGAAGTCTTTTATTAATAATTGCACTATACAGTTTGCTGCAAACATTGCACAATGAGATTCCTCTGTAGTTATTTGGATTGGTAACATTACCTTTTTTATATAGTGGCACAACAATTGACTCACACCAACCTTCAGGATATATGCCTCTCTCAAACAGAGAATTTAAAAATTTTACCAAAAATTCCATAACCAAATTTGATTTGCAGGCATTTTTAATAAATTCCCCTATGATTTTATCCGGACCGGCAGCCTTGCGACTTTTCAGTGTTTTCAGCGCAATCAAAACTTCTTCTACTGAGATAGGTTGATTCAAATTATTTTCGCCGTCACCATCGTTATTTTCTTCATCATCATCACCATCATCATCATCAAAAGCAGCAGCAGCAGCATGGTCATCATCATCATCATTATCAACATTGTCATAAACATCATCATTCTTAACAGCATCATAAGCACTTTGGTCACTATTACTTTCTCCCTGAACCAGAACATGATCAAACTTGTCTTTTCTTTCTAACAATTCCTTAAAGTGCACATACCAATCGCTTATGCTAATGTCATTCGATATCTGCCTTCTTTTTGTAGATATTTTACGCACAGATTCCCAGAAATCTTTTTGGTTATTTACAGATCGTAATAAGTCAGTTAATAGAGTCTCATTGAATTTCTTCTCCTTTCTCTTTAACAAATGTTTATATTCACGTCTTGCTATACATAAAGAAGTGCGACCAGGTGGAGACAAAGTACGCTTAAATTTCGTCAACAAATTGCGTACAGTTTTCTTTGCTGCACGACATTCTTTATCATACCAGTCGTCATCTTTCACGTACCTACCAATGTGTATTTGTTTCTTCATAAAGTCTGCTGCATCTTTTATACAATGATTAAAAACCTCAAGTGCTTCGTTGATATTTATATCTATTAAACTGATCGCCATTTCAAACTGCCTTTGCATGTCGTTTGAACAGATGTTATCTCTGAACACATTGCTATGGGTTTCGTCCCATACAAACTTTTCGAAAATTTGAACATCATCCTGAACACAAATCTCATTATTCATAGGGAAGTGAATATATAATTCCAAAGACAAATGGTCAGATTCAATTCTATCAGACACATTCATTCTGATGCTATCAGACACTCTTGAATACAAATCATACGACAGTAAAAAATAATCATCTACACTGTTACCATTATCAGCTATGTACGTGTAATGACCTTGAAGGTCACCCTCACACATACCGTTCAAAATACACAGGTCAAAAACAGTGCACATGTTAAGTAACATTTTGCCATAATTATTAATCACAAGGTCTTCAGAATTTCTGTTCAGGTTCAAAGGCCCACTCAAATGTTGATTAACAAAATCACACACATTGGATTCTAAGTCACAAGATATATTTGAGGTTCTGCTATTTAAATCTCCATTAATTACTATGTACATATCATGTTCTTTGTTATAAAGCAAACAATCACATAAAAAATCTTCCAATAAAGAAACACCATTTTCATAATCAAAATGCACATAATATGGTGAGTTCTCTGGCGGTATATAAGCACAAACATACATAATGTGTCTTTCAATGCCGAAAAGGCATTTATCCAACACAAAAGCATAAAAAAGATGAGACTCCACACATATAGGTTTGACAAAAGAACAGAGCTCATTTCTTATCAAACATATAATTCCACCCGAACGTCTTCCGTGTGCCGACAGTTTAACAGCAGGCTTACAGAACAATGTGTACCCTTTAAAAATAGGCACCTGAAAATCTTCTACAAACGTCTCAACTAAACAAACAAAATCAAAGGAACAAACATACGAAACAAAATCATGATCATGTATTTTTGTGAGTAGTCCATTAACGTTCCAATGAAGGAATGAAAAGGGTTTCGTTTTATTACATACATTTACATCATCAAACTCATTATTCATCACTGACGAGGTCAATCTACACACATTTCCATTTGACACATCGTCAACAGAGCAATAGTAAGTTGACATATCTGAATTTGCCGGAGAGAGAGAGAGAGAGAGAGAGAGAGAGAGAGAGAGAGAGAGAGAGAGAGAGAGAGAGAGAGAGAGAAAGAGGGCTGGGAGAGAGAGAGAGAGAGAGAGAGAGAGAGAGAGAGAGAGAGAGAGAGAGAGAGAGAGAGTTGCAAAACAAAACAAAACAAAACAAAAATAAAGCTAAAGTGGGGGGGGGGGGGGGGGGGGGGGGAGGGGGGGGGCTTATACAAGGAATTTCACCCTTCGCACCGTTTTAGCCTTAAAGTAGGGGGTGGGCTTATACTACGAGATGGGCTAATACTCGGTACTTTACGGTAAGTACTTAAGTCTTTTCAAGTAACATAACTTAACAATTGACAGTGTGAACACACTCACGCACGCGCGCGCTCGCACGCATACACACACGCAAACACACGCGCACACACACACACACACACACACACACACACACACACACACACACACACACACACACACACACAACATAACACACACGAGTGTGTGTCCACACAGGTACACATACGAAGATACAGAACACATACACACACTTGCATACACATGCACACACATACGTATGGTTAGTTACACACACACACACACACACACACACACACACACACACACACACACACACACACACACACACACACACACACAGATGCACAAACTGTCACTGTCACAATAGAAGTTGGGTTAACAGACCGCCAAGCAATTAGAACGGACGAATGTCAATAAAGCTTAGGAACTAACGAACGAGAATACAGCTTTTGGATCAAAAAGCGAGATTACAGTTTTGGAACAAACAAATGACAAACAAATATCAATACAATTTTGGGACGAGCAAAGGACAATACTATTTTGGAATAAAGAAATGTCAACTCAGTTCGGAACAATCAAACAAAAATCCAATTTTAGAATAAATAAATTGCAATGCAGTTTTGGAGAAAAAAAAGTGAGTCAATGTTAGGATCAAGAAATGGCAATACTATCTTGTAGCAGACACGTTGAAAAATTAATTTTAGAACAAATAAATGAGAGAACAACAAAATGTTGATAGTTCAGTTTTGGTCCAAATGATAACGCGAGTAACAAATGACAATACAATTTTGGAATAAACAAATGCCAATACAATGTTGGAACGAACGAATGACAAAAGAAATTTGGAACAAACAAATGACAACGCAGTGTTGGAACGAACAAACGTCAATACAGTTGTTGAACAACAAATTTTAAAACAAACAGCAGACAATACAGTTTTTGAATAAACAATGTTCAGTACAGTTTTGAAACAAATAAATGTCAATGCGCTTTTTGAACAAAGAAACAACAATACGGTTTTGGAATACGCAAACGTCAATACATTTTTGGTCCAAAGAAATGACAATATACTTTTGGAACCAGCAAATGTTAATACAGTTTTTGAACAAACGAAAATAGCAATGCAGTCTTGAAATCAACAAATGATAATAAAATGTTAAAAAAGCACGCAGTTTCAGAATGAATAAATGACAATACAAGTTCGGGACAAATGAAGTACAAAGTAATGTTCAAAGACAGAAAGGGCAATACAATTTTGTAACAGACAAATGAAGTACAAAGTAATGTTCAAAGACAGAAAGGGCAATACAACTTTGTAACAGACAAATGAAGTACAAAGTAATGTTCAAAGACAGAAAGGGCAATACAACTTTGTAACAGACAAATGAAGTACAAAGTAATGTTCAAAGACAGAAAGGGCAATACAACTTTGTAACAGACAAATGAAGTACAAAGTAATGTTCAAAGACAGAAAGGGCAATACAACTTTGTAACAGACAAATGAAGTACAAAGTAATGTTCAAAGACAGAAAGGGCAAGACAACTTTGTAACAGACAAATGAAGTACAAAGTAATGTTCAAAGACAGAAAGGGCAATACAACTTTGTAACAGACAAATGAAGTACAAAGTAATGTTCAAAGACAGAAAGGGCAAGACAACTTTGTAACAGACAAATGAAGTACAAAGTAATGTTCAAAGACAGAAAGGGCAATACAACTTTGTAACAGACAAATGAAGTACAAAGTAATGTTCAAAGACAGAAAGGGCAAGACAACTTTGTAACAGACAAATGAAGTACAAAGTAATGTTCAAAGACAGAAAGGGCAATACAACTTTGTAACAGACAAATGAAGTACAAAGTAATGTTCAAAGACAGAAAGGGCAAGACAACTTTGTAACAGACAAATGAAGTACAAAGTAATGTTCAAAGACAGAAAGGGCAAGACAACTTTGTAACAGACAAATGAAGTACAAAGTAATGTTCAAAGACAGAAAGGGCAAGACAACTTTGTAACAGACAAATGGTCATGCAGGTTTAGAACAAAGGACACTACAATTTAAGGGGAGGGAGAGGGGGGGGGGGGGTGACAACATAGTTTTGGGACAAATGAAAATACTTTTTTGTTACTAACAAATAACAAGACAGTTTTGGATTAAATGGTTACCGTTTCTGTATAAATTATAAGACTGTTTTGGAACGAATGACGAGTAACACAGCTCTAGAACAAAACACATAATACGTTTTTTAGAACAAAACAAATGACAATACAATTTTCCGCTCAAAACAAATAAGACAGTTTTTTAACAACCATGAGCAATACAATTTTAATACAAACTCAGTTTTACATTTTCACTGGTCCCTCCCATTCCCATCAGCGTTTTAGCGAACCAACTTTTAACACCTACTTGTATCCACTTAACTTTTTTTGACCAAATGTAACAGAAATAACCTGACCAATCTAACAGGAAACCCATCTCCCCAAGTGGTGTGGAGCAAGGATGGTCAAACGGTGGACTCGGACAGCCACCGGTCAGTTTTCGAATCGGAGGGTCAGTACTACCTGACCGTCCCCCGGGTGACCGTGAACGATGCTGGGGACTACGTGTGTACGGCCTCCAACAGCGAGGGCAGTGTCTCCTGCACTGTCTCCGTCTTCGTGGAAAGTAGGTGTTGGGCCGGGTTGCACGTGCTATGCTGTGGTGGGGTGTGTTTTGTTGTGTTGTGGGCAAACATACTTTAGGTTAGGGGCACCCCACATTAGGAGCACCCCACTTTCGACGCTTACTTGCATTCTTTTTTTTTTTAATCTCTTCACGTCAAAGATCAAACCGAACTTAAATGCCAGATACTCGAATTGTCCAACAAATGCCAAAGTTTCGCACTAGTTGGCATATTTCTGCAAATCCGGCCTTGAAGCAGGCAGGTTGTGAACGTGAAGAGATCATCTTTAAAATGTTTATTCTGTATGATGGTGTGTATAGTGTGTGTGTGTGTGTGTGTGTGTGTGTGTGTGTGTGTGTGTGTGTGTGTGTGAGAGAGAGAGAGAGAGAGAGGAGAGAGAGAGAGATGTTGAGGAGAGGTAGAGTGACTCAGTTATTGAGTGCAGCTGAGTATGTGGCAGTATGGACTATTCATTGATTGGTGAAGAGACTTTAATCGAATAACTGAACTGAAGTTGTGCTTGGTTCATACGTAAGAGCATTCCCTAAAGAAGGAGATTATTATTACCGTCCGAAAAAGTAAGTCTTGCCTTCCGTTGGATCAGACTTAAGTTGAACATAACAGCGTGTTCTGTTTCATCTGGAGTCCAGCATAACTGTTTTAGTCCAATGAAAGACACCCCGCAAAAATAACAGTCTATGCTTGAACGTGAGACTGGATTTGGAAGGATGTATGAATAGGTATGTCTCATCGTAGGTTAGAACTGTGGCACCATTCTAGAACAGACAGCTGATTTTGAAATTCGGAATTAGCATAAGACGGTATGAATTATAAGCGTGTATGCGATGAAATACATACATCCACACAAAAAAATGTTTTGTGTATGAAAAGGTCAGTTTGAATCTCTCCAGTAATGCATGTGTATTGTGGAGAAACAGTGGGTACCTGTATTTGAAATGTTTTTTTTTTAAAGTAAAACAGCTACGAAATTCTTTTCTTGTTCTCAAATATAGATATGTTCAAGTGCGATTTGTACGGTAAAAATAGTCAGCAAAATGTTTTAGTACAACAACAAAAAAAGCACGTCGAATGCAACAGTTGTTTGACCATTTGTACTCCAAGATTGTATATATCTTCCCAAATTTGATATGCTTTTAATTGTTGGTTATTAATGTGCCTTATTCAATACGTTTCCTGTTTTGCAGGCCAAGGAAGCAGCGTTTCCGAAGAAGGAGCAGCAGCCATGGTACCCCTGAGTCAACGAGAATCGTCCTCTGATGTTAGTAGCGCAGACTCTGCCACCACTCGCTACCTCAAACTAGTGGCCGCCGCTGCAGCATTTTCTCTGGCTGCCTTTGGTGTTAAAAAAGTGGTGGAAAGTTTGCCAAAATAATTGCATCTTAAGCTGTGATATTGATCACTTCATGACATTGATCGGATGCCGACAATAACGTTATTATAATTTACACTGTAAAGGAGTGAAAAGTTTTCCAAAATAAGTTAAGATATCAGTAATATTGCAGTCACTTCTAATACTAACCGGTTGCCGATGATATGGCATTATAAATCTACACCGGTTTGTAGAGGAGTGCAAAAATTCTCCAACATAACTTACTCTTGAGGTACATGTTGGTCAGTTCATGGTTTTCGTCATTTTTGGACTATCTTTAATTTATTTTGAATATTTATTCATGAACATATTACTCCACCACAAATATTATGTCACAAATAGCAAATGTAATGCTGTGATATAGTAACAGTGAAAAATGATAAGCAGAAAAATGAAAAAAGGCAATCATATTATGTGAATCTTTATCTTCATTCAATTTCGTGTTTGAGGACAGCCATATAACGTCAACTGTTGTACTTTTTTTTTCTGAACCACATAAACTGTGATACGCTTTGAAAGTAATACTCAGCTGTGTCTGCTGAAAGAGAAAAACAATGCAAAACTACTGAAAATGAAAAAGTGTTGATTTTATCCGCATGACATTTGCAGGCAGCATGCATTGTGACATTGTGTAAATGACCTAAGGCACTTCAGCACGATGACTGTTAGTGTAATGTGAGTGTGGATCTCCCCCCCCCCCCTCCCCCGCCTTCCCCTTCCCACTTCTCTGTTACCTCCTTCCCATTTTTCTTCCCCATGTTGTTTGGAAGTCATTCATGTGATTACATTACTTAAAACAAACCTTCAACTATCTTGTATACAAATTATAAATCTCTTTTATACAATCCTTTAACTGAATTAGTCTGATCGTGTTTGGACTCAAAGTTGTGGTATCCACTCATCCTGTGCCTTTGTGTTATAAATTTGAGGGGGGAAAAATGGTCACACCTTTTTTTCATTTTTAGTAGATTATTATATATATTGACCGCAAATGAATATTTTTTAGCATTTCTTTTTCACAAATATTGTCGATGATCATTTTCAGTTTACATGTATAGATTTATTGCCATGCAAGTTATAGCGTGTGTGGTATTGAAAAAGAATTTTGCTACAACACTTTTTTTTTCTTTTTCAAGATTTTAACTTTTAGTTGAAATACGCAATTTAATACATGTTGGCAGCATATCTCTGTGTGCGTGTATGTAGGTATGCGTGCATGCACGCGCGTATGTGTGTGTGTGTGTGTGTGTGTGTGTGTGTGTGTGTGTGTGTGTGTGTGTGTGTGTGTGTGTGTACAAGTGTATGTTTTACATGGTACGGACGTTACAGTTGTTGTTATTTCTCTTTGATTACTTTTTAGTCTGTTTTGTGGTTGGCTAAGAAACGCTGGTTTGTCATTGTGACTTTATAAAAGAAATCTTAATCTTCATTCATATGAAAATGTACGGATGGTATATAACTGCCACAAGACATAAATGATCCATTTTATCAAAGGTTTGTGGTGCCGTACTTTTTGTCAGTTGTTGTCTGTATTTCTTTTCAAACCTGTTTCAAAATACTGTTGGAATGGCTGTGTACAAAATGTTATCAACATTTCACCAGTCAATGTAGAAACAGCATCAACAAAAGGCCCTAAGAACAAAGTTTACTTTAGTTGCATGCAGCCAACACACGCATTGCTAAAAGGGATATCCATGTGTGACAGACATTGTGCATTGTGTTTGCTCACAGTGATGTTCCATGGCGTGGCTTTTGTGTTCTGACCATTCTACCTCAGAAACTCACATGGTCTGCATGACTCTTAAATACATAAATGCAGTTGCGGCAAGTTTACACAACATGAATTTGAGCCTAATGTTATTCACACTGTTACACAATGGTCTCAGGAGCGCGTCAAAAGTTAACAAAACATGCTGTGTTACTGTTGCATATATTCATCTGCATACAGAATTGTATCATTATATAGCCTATATTTGATGCCTGTCCTCTCGCTACTCAGAATGTGTTATGCGTTTTATTATGAAAAAATCTGGATTCTGTCATTTGTGCATGTTCCAGAATGAGTGTAGGTTACATCCATCTAATTGTTGCTTGTTTTGTGGAGTAGGCTTAGAGCTTTCTTTGAGCTGATTGACATCTCTAGTCTTAGCATCCAAAGAGATCCCCTCCAACAACTTGTTTGCCGTGGAACCGGATTAATGTGTGTTGTTGAATTGATCAGTGATGCTCGTCTTAGCAATAAGAGATATCCATCTATTCACAAGGTTAAATGTGTGCTTAGGTTCATCATGTGCATTAAGAAAACATCAGGACTACTAGCCTAACAGTGGACATCAGCATACTATCCATACTGAATCCTGGATTTGTACAATATATTCTATCTTCGGAAGTAGCCGACGTTTTTTACCACAAACTTTACAGTTTACATCCAATGTTTTTTCTCAGACCACGAACTTGCCTAAACAGCGCAGACCCGCACCAGAGATATTCATGTAGGATAGGACATTATATCCATCTGCTTGCTGGTTTTGGACAAGCCCTAAGCATTTATCGTATGATTTAAAACTTCATTTCTTGCCGCCGAAAACAGGACTTTGATTAGTCTATGAGTTCAGCACAGCAGACTTCAAAATCACATTATGTTCAGTTACTTGCCATTTCATATCTGGAATGTCATCACCCACCACAAACATCAGCTATACCTTCACCATTCACCTTGCACTCCGGAGTGCGCAGCTATTAACCTGGAAGAATCAGAGTACAACACTGCATGATTGCTCAAACTTCTTGTTATCAGCGGAAAACATTTTTGCATGGTTTCCACATCATCATGGAATCAGTCCAACTTGATTTCCATGCCCTGTTGCTATCAGCTATGAACCAGCCTTGCATGATTTACACATCCTGTTGCTATCAAGTTTGAACAAGCCTGGAAAGACCGATGCTATCAACAAGGAAGCAGCCTTGCATGATTTCCAGACCTTGTTTTCAAGTTTGAACAAGCCTTGAAAGACTCTTGGAAACAGCCTTGCATGATTTCAGACCCTGTTGCTGTCCACTAGGAACTAGACATGCATGATTTTCAGACTCTGTTGTTATCAACTAGAAACTAGACATGCATGATTTTCAGACCCTTATACTGCCAGCGTGGAACCAGCGTTGCATGATTTATAGATCTCGTTGCTTTCACACAGATTCCAGCCTGCATGATTTCCAGATTTTGTCGCTGTCAATCTAGAACCAGCCTCAAGTAATTTTTAGACCGTGATGCTACCAACCTGAAACCAGCTTGTGTGAGTTCCAAGAACAGACTTGCATGATTTTCGGACTCTGATGTTATCAACCTGGAACCAGCCTGATAAGATTTTCAGTTCCTCTTGTTATCAACTTTGCACCAGTTTTGCTGGATTTACAGACCAAGTTTCCATCAGCCTGGAACCAATCTTACATGTTTTTCAGACCTTGATGCCGTGAACCTAGAACCAGCCTTTAATATTTTCCAAACCTAGATGCTATCAATATGGAACCGGTTTTCAATAACTTCCAAACCCTGATGCTCTCAACATGGAAGAATCTGCGCTCAGCCTTGCATAATTTCCATACTCTATTGTAATCAACCTGAAAATATCCTTGCATAATTACTGGACTGACGCTATCAACCCTGAACCAACCAAGCATGATTTTCAAATCCCTAAGCGATCAATCTGGAATCAGACGTGCATGACTGACAGACCCTGATGGTATCAACCTGGAACCAGTCTTGCATGATTTTCAGACTCTGTTGCTGTCAACCTGGAACTAGTCTCGCATGATATCAGTATCCTGGTACCATCAACCTTGAAGAGTGTGCACCCGGCTTTGCATTATTTCCACATCCTCATGCTATCAACCTGGAACTGGTCTTGCATGATTTCCAGTCTCGGGTGCTGTAACCTGGAACCAGAATTGAATGATTTCCAGACCCAGTACCTATCAGCCTGGAGCCAGCTTGCATGATTTCAGTGCCCTGTAGCTGTCATCTTGGAGCAGTGTGCACCCAGCCTTGCATGATTTCCAAACTCTGAGGCTATCAACCTGGTAGAATCTGCATTTAGCCTCACGTGATTCCCAGACCATGTTGTAATCGACATAGACGAATCTGCATCCAGTTTGCATGATATCCAGACTCGCCCCCACTTCTTCAGAGCAGATTGTCATTGGCGCCATCCATCCAACTATCATCAATGGCGTGGCCACTTGTTTGCTTGCTTCTTGCCAGGACCTGTTTCTGCGGATCTGCGAGGTGCTTCGAGCCTATCAGGACAAGGAGACTCGGGTGTCCTTCGAGGTGGGGGAAGTGGTTGAGGTTCTGGACTCCAAGCAGAAGACGGGCATGTGGCTGGTCCGGAAGCAGACCCAACGCGAACAGGTCAGTCTGTGTGCTGGTTGACGTCACAGCAGTATTACGTGATAGAATGTGATGAATCTGACTACAGTGACGACATTTCTGCGACTGTTCACGATAGTAGATGATGAAAATAATACGTCATTGGAAATAAAATGAGGCAGGGAACAGTAAACAATAAACAAGTGGGGTAACTTTTGCTCCCATAAGAAAACCTAACACAGAGTAACTTTTATTCAAGACTGGCACAGCCTTTTAAACTTGAATAAAGTCAGACAAATACATAGACGAACAATCTAATAGTGGGGGAAAAAACAAGTGCAGGCCAACAACTCAACTGTCTTCACAGTAATGACTTGTCAAAGATTTGGACTTAAGGAGTGGGGGGGGGGGGGGGGGGTGTTGTGTTGAAGATGGAGAAACTGGGAACATGAAATTAAGAAAATATATTACAGATATGAAAACTCTTCACTAGCTGCATAAGGGAACCATCGTAATCCCTTTTGAAGGCAGATATATTTGTATTGCCTGCTCCGAGGCCTTTCTTTCGCTGGATCGGAACTCATCAGGGAGATGCGGCTGGTTGTGTCTGCGCTCCTGGCGTCAAATAGAGACACACCACAGTGCATAATACCGTGGTGTTCTCACCACCAAGGGTGCAAAAAAGAATCCAATAGCACCCCAAAGCAGCCAGTGAAGGGTAGTAAAGGAAACCAAACGAAAGTGTGGGGAGGAAAAAAGTTGGTGAAAAACTAAAGACATTATGCAAATAGTATAAAATGTAGGGGACAATCTTTGAACCTACGCTTGAGGATCCACCCAAGGATGCAAGGGAGATCAAAAGACAACCACACAGACGGACAGAAACAAATACAAATAACCTCAATTTAATCGAAACGAAATTGGAAATGAAATGAGGCAGGTAACAGTAAACAATAAACAAGTGGGATAACTTTTGCTCCCATAAGAAAACCAAACACAGAGTAACTTTTATTTAAGACTGGCACAGCCTTTTAACCTTGAATAAAGACAGACAAATACATAGACGAACAATCTAATAGTGGGGGAAAAAACAAGCGCAGGCCAACAACTCATCTGTCTTCATAGTAATGACTTGTCAAGGAGGGTGGGTGGGATTGAAGATGGAGAAACTGAGAACATGAAATTAAGAAAATATATTACAGATATGAAAACTCTTCACTAGCTGCATAAGGGAACCATTGTAATCCCTTTTGAAGGCAGATATATTTGTATTGCCTGCTCCGAGGCCTTTCGTCCGCTGGATTGGAACTCATCAGGGAGACACGGCTGGTTGTGTCTGCGCTCCTGGCGTCAAATAGAGACACACCACAGTGCATAATACCGTGGTGTTCTCACCACCAAGGGTGCAAAAAAGAATCCAATAGCACCCCCAAAGCAGCCAGTGAAGGGTAGTAAATGAAACCAAACGAAAGTGTGGGGAGGAAAAAAGTTGGTGAAAAACTAAAGACATTATGCAAATAGTATAAAATGTAGGGGACAAGTCTTTGAACCTACGCTTGAGGATCCACCCAGGATACAAGGGAGATCAAAAGACAAACACACAGACGGACAGAAACAAATACAAATAACCTCATTTAATCGAAACGAAATTGGAAATGAAATGAGGCAGGTAACAGTAAACAATAAACAAGTGGGGTAACTTTTGCTCCCATAAGAAAACCTAACACAGAGTAACTTTTATTCAAGACTGGCACAGCCTTTTAAACTTGAATAAAGTCAGACAAATACATAGACGAACAATCTAATAGTGGGGGAAAAAACAAGCGCAGGCCAACAACTCAACTGTCTTCATAGTAATGACTTGTCAAGGAGGGTGGGTGGGATTGAAGATGGAGAAACTGAGAACATGAAATTAAGAAAATATATTACAGAAAGAAAACTCTTCACTAGCTGCATAAGGGAACCATCGTAATCCCTTTTGAAGGCAGATATATTTGTATTGTCATCAGGGAGACACGGCTGGTTGTGTCTGCGCTCCTGGCGTCAAATAGAGACACACCACAGTGCATAATACCGTGGTGTTCTCACCACCAAGGGTGCAAAAAAGAATCCAATAGCACCCCAAAGCAGCCAGTGACGGACAGAAACAAATACAAAGTTATTTGTATTTGTTTCTGTCCGTCTGTGTGGTTGTCTTTTGATCTCCCTTGCATCCTTGGGTGGATCCTCAAGCGTAGGCTCAAAGATTGTCCACTACATTTGATACTATTTGCATAATGTTTTTAGTTTTCAGCAACTTTTTTCCTCCCCACACTTTCGTTTGGTTTCCTTTACTACCCTTCACTGGCTGCTTTGGGGGTGCTATTGGATTCTTTTTTGCACCCTTGGTGGTGAGAACACCACGGTATTATGCACTGTGGTGTGTCTCTATTTGACGCCAGGAGCGCAGACACAACCAGCCGTGTCTCCCTAATGAGTTCCGATCCAGCGGACGAAAGGCCTCGGAGCAGGCAATACAAATATATCTGCCTTCAAAAGGGATTCGATGGTTCCCTTATGCAGCTAGTGAAGAGTTTTCATATCTGTAATATATTTTCTTAATTTCATGTTCCCAGTTTCTTCATCTTCAACCCCCCCCCCCCTCCCTTAAGTCCAAATTTTTGACAAGTCATTACTATGAAGACAGTTGAGTTGTTGGCCTGCACTTGTTTTTTCCCCCACTATTAGATTGTTCATCTATGTATTTGTCTGACTTTATTCAAGTTTAAAAGGCTGTGCCAGTCTTGAATAAAAGTTACTCTGTGTTAGGTTTTCTTATGGGAGCAAAAGTTACCCACTTGTTTACCGTTTAATAATACGTCATGTTTAGAGTCAAGCTGAACAGAATGGCCAAATCAGGGTTACAAGAAACTTAAAAGCAAAATTATGTATGGACCGTGTTGTATTGATAAAAAGGAAACATGGATTATAATACAGTCTAAGGGCTCTTTTCTTCATTTCTTTCTTTCTTTGTTTACGGTGTATGAGAAAAACAAAGAAAGACAAAAGTAACAAAACATTTACCATGAACAATTAAATAGTAGAGAAAAACAAGTTAACATGGAAGTTAGCCCTTCAATCGCTCAAAAGACTTAATAATAAAGTTAAGGAAATGAGGCCAACGCCTAAGCCAAAAAGACAAAAGGAAATAAATAAAACGAAATAAGAGTTCGTGAGAGATACAGAGACTTTTTTTTATTTTTTTTTTATCGATAACCGACTGGAAACATCGAATTTCCCTGAAAGTTTTTTTTTTTTTTTTTTTTTAAAGTACCATGCGGTAAGTCTACCCCTGAAACGCGACCAGCATCAGCGAATGAAAGCTTCCACCATGGAAGCCCCAGACCCCATGATTTTGGCCTAACCTGGACACCTGTTTTGGAGATTTAACTCCTCTTCAGCAAGCTCGGCAAATGGTAGAAATCTGTTGAGGCCATTGAAACCTACCAAACACAGTCGTTACGAAGAAGATGGCTGGACATTTTACTTTTCAACTCAATTCTGTTTGATCTTCCTTTAAGACCATCCATGATGTATAAATATTAAAAAAAACAATAAAAACAACTGATCTAATATGATTTAATAGATTTGAAAGTATGCAGAGCAAAGGAAAAAATAGAATGTGTGCCTATTTGTAGATCCAGAACATGTATACAGGAAAGAGGGAGGGAGCCACTCTTAAAATGTAAGTTATCTCGATGAATCGGTCAGGGTTACTGAGTTTCCAATGCAAAAGTGTCCGGCAAGTAACTGATTTCAAATCAGATTTTTGACCGCAAATCTACTGTGAACAATGCAAAATGTCTTTGAGGATGTTCAGAAGATTTTAAAATAGTAAAAAAAGAAAAAGAAAACAGAACAAAAATCTACAACGCTTCGGTCATAGACCGTGTTCAGTGCTTGTGGCTTTTTATGTCACAAGTCCTG
>CM065715.1:35108756-35136256 GCA_033310375.1 Conus canariensis
TTGAGCTTCGCCCTGGAACAAGTGGAGCTGAAGAACAGGATCGAACCTGACATGTATAGTTGGGCCGGATCATTTGGTGATCGCCATGCTGGGTTCGCCTGGCAAAACAAGGGCGATAATTCATAGTCAGAAGCTCTACTGCAACGATGAGTGCCTTCATACACAGGCAGAGGCATTAATCCTTGGCTTGTTTTGAAACATGACTTTGGTGTCCAAGTTCGAATGGAGCGAAGATGAATGTGAATGAACGACGTGGTTTGCCCCCCCCCCCCCCCTCCCCCCTGTAATGTTTCCGCTTGGGTTGTGAGTCAGTGCTTTCCCTTGCATGCTGCACCAGTATGAGTGCAATTGCACACTTTTCAATATTGAGAACCCTCTCAATGTGCCATACTTTATCCAGTCTTCTGATCATGTTTGATTGCCAAGTATGTCCGACGGTTGGGTTGTCGGATGGGAAGGTGGATCGGAAGGACTGGAGCTTCGTATTGGTGGGAATTCACCCAGAATTGATCAATATTAGCTTAGATTTTATTGCCTGCATTAGTATTAGATGCTGACTGACATTATCGTTTTGCTTTTTTTTTTTTTTTTAACCCTGCACCTCTCTTGATGACGTAGTTAATCAAGAGTATACTTACAAAATAGAACAGTAGAAAAGTTACACGCAGTTAGATGTACGATAGTTGACTTTAATATCAGAGTGCATGACAAATGTTTCTGGATGCATTTTCATTTAACAAATAAATAAAATCATTTTCCATTGTTCGTTTCCGTACTTATTTTCCATATTGTTTCTTTCTATTCTGTCAGAATACTTTATGTATGTAAATACCAATATGTCCTCGTTCCGTGAACACAGTACAGGTAAGAGCTAGTGACAGCTTGTGAGATGCAAAAGAAATCAGTTAACAACTACGAATCACCTTTACATGAAAATTGCATGGTAGTATCCTTCCATTAAATAACCATAAACCGTGAAGTTCAGATGTTGAGGTTTCTTTTCGTTTTTCACTAAAATAAAAAGCCCACTCACTACTTCTCTCCATCTGCCACAATTTCACCCAAAACAAATCCCCTACTCTCTCCCCACCCAGCCTCATCCCTCTTCCCGAGCCAAGTTAGACATTCAGGTCAGACTCGTGCATGAACGCCCATCCAGACTTTCAGTTTACTTTTGTTTCTCTCTTCTTCTATTCATTCACTTAATTCATATTTGTAGACTAATTCGTCTATTCATTCATAATTTCTGTATTCTCAGCAACGTATGAAGACTATACTGCACGCTACAACGCCTTCTTGACCAAACTGATTCTGAAATGTGAAAACCCCAAACAAAAAGGAAAGACAGAAACAAAGATAAGAATTGAAGGAACAACGTGGTTTTGACCAGCCGACCACAGAAGCTCAGTAAACAGTTTCTACGTGTGTTCAAACTTCATTAGAAGTGTCGCCTAAATATTACCGCGGGACTGGTTGTCGCCACTTCCTCCATCTCCCCCCTCCCCCTCTTCTGTTCACCACCACCCCCCCCCCCCCCCCCCCCCCCCTCCTGCTGTGACTTAAATTGGAGTGGAGATGAGTAGCTTGGGAGTAACGCCCCCTGAGGGTATCAGTAATTCAAGAGATTTATTTCAACAACAACAACAACAACAAAAAAAGGTAAAAAAGAGGAGAGTTTACAATGAGGACAAAGGTTGGTTGGAAAGTACCATAGATTTGCCAGAGTATCATCTTTCCACTATGATCTGTGCATTGCAGGTATTAACAGCATGCACGCTTGTACATGTCAAATTTGAGAGTGTAGTGACAGCTTGACAGGCTTAAAGCCGTTGCATTTACTCGGAGAGTCGAAATCGGTTTGCAGCCATTCACCCTATCGCAGCTGCTTTTGCTTAACGTGCAAGTTTTCACATGAATTCATCGTTATGAAACATTCTGTGGCATGAATTTAGAAGGCAGACGTTTTTACATGGCTATAGCTTTAAAAGTCATTATACGTTAGTCAGTTCTTTCAGAATGTTTTCTTAAAACCGTAATGCACTATTTATCAGTTGGTTTAAAATAACTTATAAATACCGTTTAAAAACTCTCACATTTATTTGGGTGTATAACGTTTGCGCATCTCTTCCTGCATAGTGCCTGTCACTGGAGTGTCATTGCTTATTTTTTAACACAGGCCCCTACCTTGAATGGCCAGGTCCGCCTAGAGTTCAAGGAGTTCAGGGCTGAAACACATGTCAGAGGGGGTGTTGTCTCTGATTATCATCATTATAATGCCAAACTTTTTCTAGAGTTTCTTCTTATCTTATGTTAAAGTAGAATCAAATGTCTTGTACAAAATTATTTCCAGATCCCGAATCACATATTTCATAAACATTTTTTGAGACTGTGTACAAGAACACCATTAAATGAATGTTCAAAATATAAAAAGAAGGTATTTTGAGAAGTTACAAATGTGTGTAAAAAGATAATTTAATAATTTTTTTTAAAGATAAGAGACAGACTGACAGACAGACAGAGAAGAGAGAGAGAGAGAGAGAGAGAGAACGCATGGACAAATTGCGTTATGAAGCAGTATACTCAATGATTATAGTTTATACGTTATATCCAACATGTGTCTACATGTATGCATGTATGAATGTATCCTATGTGTGCAGGGTTTTATATTTTTTGTTCATATTTGAACATTTATAGCATAAGCTGCATTTCACGACATTGCATGTAAACAAATGCCAGAGTTGAATACAAAAATACAAAATAATAAATAATAATACTTGCTGCTGGTAGCACAAGTACTCCTACAAAAAAAACAAAACAAAACAAAAACAAAAACAGGATTTTCAGCATTTCGTTGTCATGGAAATTAGCAATGGCAAAGGTTTAGGAAAATATATCATTTTCTGTACATAAGGGCACGTATAACGGAACCACCGCTTGCAAAGCTCAGTTTCAACCAATTTAAATTTAGCATTTACGTCTTCATATTTATACCTATAATCAAAACTCTTTTTGATGCTGGCAATAATTGACATTGAGTGGTTCAGTTAACATTATACAAGTAGTATTTTGCAAACGGTGATATGAACAAAGGATCAGTTCTGGGGGTTTTTTTTTTTCTTTTTTTTTTTTGTTTTATTTTTTTGTCGTCAGTTGTAAAAGAACCAGAGTTTCACTGATTCTAGTGTTATGAGCTATAGCACATCCAGTATCTGACTCTACACATCGCCCCAAAATTTCTGACAATATCATAGTTGTTGAACAATGTGAAATCTTGTTATTTTCCTAACTACAAAGATTCAGGTCAAGTTTTCTTTTTGATTTCATTTCTTTTAATAGTATATTTATATCGATGATTCTTTTTTTTTTTTTTTTTTTTTAGAAAGTTTTATCTAAAATAACCCAAGATTAATGTCTTGAATTTGAAATTCTTTGATACGTTATTTATCTATAGATATTTTGGCTGATTGGATCAATTTCTTTATTGACCGTACAGCCCATGTATGTACATATTCAATGCCGGTTCCACATTTTTTTTCTCGTATTACTGTATGTGTTAGGAGTGCACCTTTCCTTTAAGAAAAGTTGAAATTCAGCAGACATGTACCCTATACCAGTCACTATTAGACAGGTATTGGTTAATCTATCATTAAAGCGAACTGCTTCAGCAGACTTGTCGCCAGTACCGCTCAGGTTTATTTTACAACAAAAATCATTTCCCTGAATATGTAATTCCAACGGGTATTCAGTTTGATATGGGCCCAAAGTTTTTTTTTCTTTTAAAATAAACTGCTATTGTTTTTTTTCTTTATTTAGACTTGAAGTCTTAAATTTCATTTGCTACACAACTTTCAATGAATCTCCCAATGTCTAATATTGTATTCAGTAATTATTATGTCTAGAGATGTCACAAAATTAATTTTAAAAAGCAGGGCCTACATGAGTATGATACTCACGATTACGCATTCATACGTCACATGTTGTTTATGAAAAACAATTTTTAAAAAAAAAAAACGATTGCATAATATGATATGCATGTATGTAAGCGTTCATTTCATATATATTCTTCATATAAAGCCAAAGCTTTATGTCACAGTTTCACTTACTTCTTTGTCTTTGATCTGCGGTCATTGCTGCATGTCCACCAGTAAGTACCAATTACAAGCTTTGACAACAAAAATCAACATATAATCTGCTTAAAAAAAATCATATAGCAAATAAAGATCGCTGTCGTGCATTTATTACCCTGCTCATCAGCGTCCACTTCAGTCCTGCATCCGAACTTTGGGGTTGGGGGTAGGAGGGGAAGAGAGAGGGGTACAGGTCTTGGAGGGGGGAGATGTGATAGGATGGGGGAGAGGGAGAGGGCGGAGCTGCAAGACATGATACGGTTGCTGTCCCCTTGTGAGCAGGTACGCCATCACAGAGCTGGTGGAGAGTGAGCGGGAGTATGTCCGGGACCTGCAGAAGTTGCTGGACTCGTACTACCCGCGGTTAGGTCGTCGCTCCACCCCCGCCGTGCTGAAGGACAAGCGGGATCTCATCTTCTCCAACATCAACGACATCATGGACTTCCACAACGAGTGAGCCCCCCAGCACAATATCTTTTTATTTTTGTTTATTTTGTTTTTCGTGTGTGTGTGTGTGTGTGTGTGTGTGTGTGTGTGTGTGTGTGTGTGTGTGTGTGTGTGTGTGTGTGTGTTGTGTGTGTGTGTGTGTGTGTGTGTGTGTGTGTGTGTGTGTGTGTGTGTGCTTTCAATATCATATTCCGTATTTAGTTGGCGATTTAGATTGGTTGCATCACTACACAAACGTTTCCACAGTATCATAAAGGAAAGTTCATTTCCGCTCTCTCTCTCTCTCTCTCTCTCTCTCTCTCTCTCTCTCTCTCTCTCTCTCTCTCTCTCTCTCTCTCTCTCTCATACTAGTACTCCGCGTGCACACACACACACACACACACACACACACACACACACACACACACACACACACACACACACACACCCTCTCTCTCTCTCTATCTCTCTCTCTCACACACACACACACACACACACACACACACACACACACACACACGTACGCACGCACGCACGTACACACACACACCACACACACACACACACACACACACACAACACACACACACACACACATATACGCGCACACACACACACACACACACACACACACACACACACACACACACACACACACACACACACACACACTCGCGCTGTCCCTCAAGGCACAAGAAGGAGACCCATGACAATAGGAGGCAAATATATAGATTGTTTGAATGCGGGGTGCTTGCCAATACCCACCACAGTTCACGGTATTAACTGGCTGCGTTTCACTCTCTAACAGTGTCTTCCTGAAAATTCTGGAGACCTCAGTGGCAAATCCTGGAACAATTGGAGATGCCTTCCTCGTAAAAGTGAGTGTCTCGAAGCCTACGCATGGTTGCCTGTTTATTTTTGTTTAACTCCTTCTGCTTGTCTGTCTGTCTGTCTGTCTGTCTGTCTGTCTGTCTGTCTGTCTCTCTCTCTCTCTCTCTCTCTCTCTCTCTCTCTCTCTCTCTCTCTCTCGCACATAAACGCATACGTATATTAACACACACACACACACACACACACACACACACACACACACACACACACACACACAGAACGCGCGCGCACGAGTATGCCCAACATTCACATACGCAAAAATGAGAGAGTAGGCGATTGTGGGAGAGAGAGAGAGAGAGAGAGAGAGAGAGAGAGAGAGAGAGAGAGAGAGAGAGAGAGAGAGAGATTTATGATTCAGTATGTTTGAAGAAAAAATAGACTGAAATATTGCATAACATTGGAATAATGAAACTGGAAATGTCATTTGAATCACATTGTTTATTACTTTCAGCAGTAAAGACCTCACAGTTTGTGTAATCAATCAGTTGGCATGTACCACTTAGGTTTGCGTGATAGTTGGATGCACGGTTACTTTCTGTTCTCCTCCAGAATTGTACACGAGTTGTTTATACCTACTTGTGTGAGAGATCAAAATCCCACAGGTATAACTGGAATGTGATCGTACCTGCTGGTTCATCGAAGACAGACTATGAATTTCTTCCCATAGCCTGCTGGTACCTTCAGACCCAAAGCCGTAACACCCCTGTCAACCTGTGAAATCGACAAATAATTCCATCTCTTGCTTTTCCATTTTTCTTTTATTCCAAGGAGACAACCTTTTCATTTAAAAAAAAAAAAAACAAAAAAAAAAAACACCTCTGCCAGGAATTAAAAAAAAAAATCTATGTCGGGGTCATTTGACAGTTTCTTAGCACGTTTATCAAGATCTTCACCCCTTCGCTCTGAAAGTGAAAGTACTGTCCTCCTTGTTTATCTTGAACAGCAAATATTAATAATATCTATGAATGAAATTATCAGGGGCTTATGTTTTCAGGAAAAGAAGTTCAACATGTACGTGGCGTACTGGGTCGACCACTTGTCTTCAAAGGTCTTCGTGGAGACTGAAGAGGCCCAGGATTTCTTACGTGTGAGTCCACGATCTTAGATAAGTTTACAGAGAAGAACTTCATCTGTTGACTCAACAGCCACCTAACTGAAAATTAATATGCCAACATGGATAGGTTGTTGACATCTTTTTGTTTGATTTTATTTTCAGTGTTATGTGAGCTACGTCTGAAACAGGTCATGAAGCAGCTGGTTTGGGCCAGTAAATCGTTTGCCACCTCCGTCAGTGAGGATATGTTTTTCAGTCCTTCAATTGTTGGTTTGTTTGAAAAGAAACCTTAAGTGAGGCAGGGGACAGAAAACGGTAAGCTACATATCAAACAAGAAGGATAACTCTTGCTCCCATGATGAAAAAGTTGCAGGCCCATAACTCCAAACGAATGCTGCTCGCGACACCAAATCGTCCAGCAGAAATGACAACGCGCACACACACACACACACACACACACACCTTGCTTGCTTGCTTGCTTGCTTGCTTGCTTGAGAGAGAGAGAGAGAGAGAGAGAGAGAGAGAGAGAGAGAGCACATAGAACAAATAAGGAGACGTTTCCTTGTTTGTTCTTTGCGCTCGGAGTTGTCATTTCTGCAAGGCGATTAGATGTCGTAAGCTGTATTCATTGGAATTACGGGCCTGTAATTATGTCATCGTGGGAGCAAGAGTTACCCTACTTGTTTGCTACATTTGTTGGTCTGTTTGTCTGTCTGCTAGCAAATTTGCACCTGCTAATGAACTGATTTCAACAAAACGTGGTGGAAAGATGGAATTTAGTCCAAGGACGACCCGTTTAATTTTGGTGTGGATACGGATCGGATCCAAAGGAGGATCCCGAATCCTTTAGACCATGGCGGATGTCTGCGTTCCCATCGAGTTGGCCTACCCTTCTAGTTTGTCATATGCTTCATGTTTAGATTAGTGGTGTGCATGTGAGTTATCCATGCGTGCATTTTATGTGAACGTGTGTGCTTTTCTCACTAGTAGGCCTTCCCTTCTAATTCTTCGTATGCTTCATGTTTAGATTATTGGTGTGAATGTGAATTATGCGAACGTGTATTGCATGCATGTGTGTGTACGTGCGCCATTTTCGTACTGAGAGATTATAAAATGATACTCCGATTCAAAGTAGCAATCTCCTGCTCAATATCAATCCATATCAAACCCGCACTTTGAAAACTTATTTCATGTGCCTATCACATCCGTTTCGACTTGAAACTTAATTACAATCTGCCGTGACGTAAATTTTACACAAAAAATTATCGTCTGCTTCTTCGAGCGAACGTCAGCTTTGGGTTCTCTATATGACATGCGCAAAGGAAGAGCTGTCCATTGGGCTAGTCCAGGAAAAATACTGTAGATCCCAGAAATGAAAGCCGTTGGTGAAGTGAGATCGCCAAATTATTCAGAGCAAATATATTTACGCTCAGGACTGTGCACAAGAGGTTTCAATTCGTGACACTGGTGCAGAAAATGGTGTGGAAAATCACACAAAAATGACGTGGAAGGCGATCAAAATATGCATGTGATGAAGCCAGACTTCTTCACTTTGAACAATCGTTGAGAAAATCTTGATGAATGCCTAATTTAAAGATGGGAATAGAACTACCGTTCATTACTGAACAAGCCAGCGTAATTTGTATGATCATGGAGTGCACAGAGTTTGTATCAGTGGTGTTGTAATACAGATATGTATTCTATCAGAGAAGTGAACAGAAAGAAACGTTTGAAATGGTTTCAAACACATTGGAACAGCGATGCTGGGCAGTGCCAGTTCTGTTCAGTGGAGCAGTTGTCTCGTTCGTCATTTGTCAGATGGATTCCCCTGTCTCCTCGACAAATGTGGCAGTACGTCGCAGGTCGTCCAGTCCTCCGTAGAGCTTCCGGGCCACTCATTTTCAGTGACTTATGAAAGCCAGATTGAAATGGCAAATGACAAGAAGATTTATGAGTGCCAAAACAAAGAAGTGCTACTTAATGAGATCGGATTGGGTAAGCGATGGCGGACGTCAACAGTACAGAACGGTTTCTGTGATGGTGTGAGGTTGTCTCCTACTATGGTGTGGGGACTTTAGTGCATGGTTGAACGAAACAAAAACGCTGCCAGGTATGTAGACTTTCTGGGAAAACAACAACAACCTGGCCAGTAGTTACGAGATAGTTTAGTGACAACAAGCACCGTTTCCAAGAAGACAGTGAACAAATAAGCTTACATAGAGCCGGAATAGTCATGAAATATAAATAAGATCAACCGCATCACTTTGACCGTCACAGTCACCTGAACAGAACATCATTTGAATTGAAAGTGTGTGGTGGAAAAGAAAGCGATCGTTGAAGAATCAGGCGATTCTGATCAACACAGGCGAAGAACTATTCAAAGCCGTGTTTTGGGTGTGATGGGAACTTCCGCGTACGTCCACAGACTGTACGAGTCCATCCCCCGGCGAAGTCAAGCATTTGTTAGGTGAAGGAACCCTCACGAAGTACTAAGGTTAGTCAGCATTCTGTTGTTTTCAGCATCGCTGGTATACAAAGATTGTTTTGATGACCCTCCCTCCTCCTCCCCCCCCCCCCCCCCAACCCTTTTTTGTTTTGTTTTTTTTTGTTTGTTTGTTTGTTTACATGGGCCATTATTTTGAATCTGCGAATTACTTTGCAATTGTGCGTTACGTAGCCTAAGCGTATAGTGTGCAGGCACACCGCAGAGAGAGAGAGAGAGAGAGAGAGAGAGAGAGAGAGAGAGAGAGAGAGAGAGAGAGAGCACGCACGCACGCACGCACACGCGCGTGTGCGCACTCTCTCTCTCTCTCTCTCTCTCTCTCTCTCTCTCTCTCTCTCTCCCGCGTGTGTGCGTGCGTGCGTACGTGCGTGCGTGTGTGTGTGTGTGTGTGTGTGTGTGTGTGTGTGTGTGTGTAAATCTGTGTCTGCCTCTGAAAACACTGGCTGTAAGAAGATAATGTTCCTTTTTTTGTGTGTGTGTGCAGGAGTACAGCCGTTCGATCGGGGACCCGGAGCTGACTTTCCCACGACTGCTGGAATGTCCAGTGGTCCGCCTGGAGTCATACCAGACACTGCTGAAGGACATCCTGCGCTACACGTCTCGAGCCGGGACGACTGCTCCTCCCTGGAGAGAGCCATCGCCATGCTGGCCGCTGTCGAGCAACAGGTCAAGCACGCTCAGCTCCTGCAAAACATTGAAGGTCTTCCTGATGATGCCAGTAGCTTGGGCCAGCTGATCAGGCATGTGAGTACACAGGCAGTTTCTGTTGAAATAAGTTGGATCCCCCCCCCCCCCCCCCCTTTCCCTCTCCCAAAATAGGTTAGTTACCCGTACGGAAGAATACAGTCACTCAAGTTAGTGACTGATGGTTCTCTACACACACACACACACACACTATTATATATATATATTGTGTGTGTGTGTGTGTGTGTGTGTGTGTGTGTGATCTGAATCAAGAGTGACATTCCTGCGGATGTTCCTTCACTTACAGCTTATTGACTCGAGATGAACATCACATAAACAATTGGACCAATCTTTCACCACAAACACAATAGCATGGTCAACATAGCAATCAGTCTCCGGATGTGGTTCAGTGATGTTGCCAAATGCGCCTGAAAGTTGTGGGTCCAAAACCAATCAGAGATATGATATAATAGGATGATTTTCCACCTGTCCGGCTTAAATTCAGCGTGGTATACAATGTGGAGTCCAATGCGAGGATCACACGGTCGAGTTTCATCTGCATAATGAACGTATCTGAGAGAATGGCTAAAATTCTCTGACCCGGATGATGATTGATGGCAGCATACGTAATGAAAGGAAGTGTAGAGCCTGGTCCTGTGTTGTAGTCTCAGACCAGTATGGAACCCTGAGCATCTTGACATTATCCTCGTCCTCGATGGTGGTATAAATTAGCAAAATGTGTCCTTGTTCTCCACATACGCACAGAGAGTTCTCATCCAAGTCTTCTGTGTTGGCAGAGATTCATGAGGGACTTTGGATGGGCCTAATGATGGTCTCCCTTCTGAGAAGATACCCACTCAACATCGCCTCACGAGTACACAATTATTGTTATCCGTTGGGTCTTAATGGGTGGTACTCCGAGTATTCACTAACCACTAGTGCAGCGTTTCATCTTGTGGAGTGTTTCATGGTAACGTGGTATTGATAGCTTCCTTTGGACTGCAGGCCTGAAAACTGCTACAAAACTCTCCCGGGTAGAGCTGTGTGTATGGGGATAAGAATGAGGCTGAGAGTCCAGGGCAAATGGAACTACAGACGAAAGAAAAGAAAAAAAACACACATCTAACGAATCATGACCATCAGCAGTTCAATGTGACATAGATTATCAAATGTTAAACAGACGAAAAGCATCGGCCATGTTTTTTTTTTTCTTTCTGGAATTCAGAATATCAGGAGCCCAAACATCATTTAGAAAGATAAACAACATCTGTCTCATCTGTTCAGCCTCACTCTGGCGTAGACAGAACCAGGAGTAGTTGTGAAACAAAAAAATTACATGAAACTAAATAGCTAAATGGGCCTAATATAAAATCAAAGAGGCTGGAGGGTGGGAAACAGAGAGAGGGTTAACTGGGAGTTTTCTGCTCAGCGCGGAATGAGAGCAGCGGCCACCGACTCCTGCTGATAATTTACGACACGAGTAGGCCGTTCTGACCCCACCACACTGCAATGTTTCCTGTTTTGTGTTTGCATCTCTCTCTCTCTCTCTCTCTCTCTCTCTCTCTCTCTCTCTCATCTCTCTCTCTCTCTCTCTCTCACACACACACACACACACACACACACACACACACACACACACACACACACACACATTGTAGTTAGTTTCTCTCTGATTCATAGAACAGATCTTTATCTTTTATAGACAAATTAAACACGCACGCACACACGCACGGCATTTTTCTTTCTTTCTTTTTTCCTTTCTTTTTATTTTGGTTTGTTCATGGAACAGTTCTTTATCTTTTATAAATATACAAAATAAGCAGAGAGAGAGAGGGAGAGGCCAAATGCCACACAGAATGGGAAAACTAGATTTCTCTCCCTTGCCTTGAAACAAAACGGAATAAACGAATCTCTCTCCCTTGCACTGAAACTGGAAGAACCACACCTTTGTATTCGTTGCTGTACTTTCTACGAGAGAGTTCCAACCGAAGATTTCTCCCCCTGCTTTTGTCACCGACGACCACATATTTGTATTCTTTGCCTTCTTTCATAATTACCCTGTGCAGAATGATAGTGTGTGTGTGTGTGTGTGTGTGTGCGTGCGCGTGCGCGTGTGTGTGTGTGTGTGTGTGTGTGTGCGCGCGCGCGCGTGCTTGGATGGGTGGGTGAATGGGTGTGAGCATGTGTGCATGCATGTGTGTGTACGCGCGCGCGCGCGTGTGTGAAGATAAGCCTCAACCAGTGGAGCAGACAAACGAGAAACCATTACAAGTGCATGAATTGTGCTGGACACCCGGGGTATTGAACCAGAAACTTTATGAGCGCAAGATTTGTCCTGGACATCTGGGGTGTCAGACTAGGAATCTTTCGGAGAGCAAGCTCTGTACTTAGGTTTCGAACAAGAAACCTTTCAGAGAGCAAGCTTTGTTAGTGTTGGAGACATGGGGTATTGAACTAGAAGCCTTTCAGAGAGCAAGCTTTTTCAGTACTAAACATCCCGGTGGGGGGGGGGGGGGGTTATCGAACTTGAAACCTTTCAGAGAGCAAGCTCTAAACTGCGCACGTGGGTATCAAACTAGAAACCTTTCCGAGAGCAAGCTTTGTCAGTGCTGAATACCTGTGATATTGAACTAGAAGAGAGCAAGCTTTGTCAGTGCTGAACACCTGTGATATTGAACTAGAAACCTTTCAGAGAGCAAGCTTTGTCAGTGCTGAACACCTGTGATATTGAACTAGAAACCTTTCAGAGAGCAAGCTTTGTCAGTGCTGAACACCTGTGATATTGAACTAGAAACCTTTCAGAGAGCAAGCTTTGTCAGTGCTGGACACCTGTGGTATTGAACTAGAAACCTTTCAGAGAGCAAGCTCTGTCAGTGCTGTACACCTGTGGTATCGAACTAGAAGCCTTTCAGAGAGCAAGCTGTATACTGGACACATCGGGTATCGAACTAGAAACCTTTCAGAGAGTAGTCTTTATACTGGACACCAGGGGTATCGAACTAGACACTTGGGTATTAAACTAGAAACTTTTCAGAGAGCAAGCTCCTTCTGTGCTGACACCTGGCGTATCGAACTAGAAACTTTTCAGAGAGCAAGCTCATGCTGTACACCTGGGGTATGGAGCTAGAAACCTTTCAGAGAGCAAGTTCGGTGCTGCATACCCGTGATATTGAACAAGAAACCTTTCAGAAAGTAAGCTGTGTGTTGGACACCTAGGGTATCAGACTACAAACCTTTCAGACAGCAAGCTTTGTCAGTTCTGGTCAATGGTATTGAAATAGAAACCTTTCAGAGAGCAAGCTCTGTGCTGGACACCTGGGGTATCGAACCAGAAATCTTTCAGATAGTAAGCTTACGTTATGTGTTGAACACTTGGGGTATCAGACTACAAACCTTTCTGAGAGCAAGCTCTGTCAGTGCTGTACACCTGGAATATTGAACTCGAAACCATCTGAATACAATATAAATGTTGAACACCCGGGAGATGAAACTGGAAACCTGATGAATGTAAAATCTGTGCTGTGCCAGCTGAACGAACGAGGCACCAGTCATCTCAGTCTTCTCAGTTAAGCTAACTAGTTATCAGTGACATTCAGTTAAACATCCACGCCCACCAAATGTGATATGGCAGACGGAGACGTTGGGATAGCTATCACAGGAGTGATGGATTTGAAAGCCTTTCTAATAGTCACAGTACATTGATATCACCAGAACGAGAACACGCTACGAAGGGCAGCGAAAATAGCAGTTATTAAGTTTGGAGCGAGTGGGATTTGAGCTCGCAACATCCAGTTAAACCACGCGTTGGTAATGCGTTATGTATTGGCTGCGACCAAAAAAGGAAGGGAAAAAAACCTCGATGACAAGGCTGATAATGTTCAAATATTCTGCCCTCTTGTCATTCTATCACACTACACACTGTGCCGTGATGGAGGTAGCTTTTTGTTTTTGTTTTCTTTCATGGACGATCTTCCTCCACTGTCTGTCTGTCTGTCTGTCTCTCATTTCACACACACACACACACACACACACACACACACACACACACACACACACACACACACACACACGCACACACATTTCTACCCCCTGCCCACACCCAATCCCCACACAGATTGAGTTTGCGTTCACGAACTCCGAGAGACCAGATAATTCATCATAATTTTCTCATCGCTTCGGCCATCGCCTGCTGCTGAGTCCAAACTCTTTTGCTGCAGGATGACGTCATCCTGTGGGACAGTGATGTGAGCAGCACACGAGCCAAAGAGCGCCACCTGTTCCTGTTCAAAGACAAAATGGTCATCACCAAGAAAAAGAAAGGCGATTCCCCGACTGATCAGCCAACATTTGTCTTCAAAAGCATCGTCGAGGTGAGCTGGCAACACGCGCGCGTGTGCGTGCGTGCGTGCGTGCGTGCGCGCGCGCGCGCGTATGTGTGTGTGTATGTGTGTGTGTGTGTGTGAGATCGCAACATATGTGTGTGCGTGTGTGTGCACGTGCTTAAGCGCGCGTGCACACGCGTGCGCTTAGTGAACGTGAGTTTTAGCAGCCGGAGTTTCATAAAAGCTTTTTCAGTATCATAACCTATTGTTTGACTTGGTGATAGAAACTTAATGGCATGAAAGATATTGGGTAATGATCCATCCTTTTTGTTTGTTGCTATTGTTGCGCACAGGTTAAGTTGTGAGACAGGATAGTGTGTTCTGCAGCGGATGCAACTCGCTAGCTGGTGGTATTGATGGTTGCGATGCTGTCAGTGCTCATATTGATGGTGCTGGTGTTAATGCTGATACCCATTCTCTCAGGTAATAGTATTCCTGTTGTTGCTGCAGCTGTTGTGGTTGCAAGCAATTGTTATGACAGTGCCGCTACCGCTGGTGGTACTTGGTATTAATACAGGTGAAGATGGTGAATCAGTACCTTTGTTTTGGTTGTGGCTTGTTGATGTCGCCGTTCTTGGACATTGTTTTGTTTCTAGTAGAGGTAGTAGTGCGATGGTGTTCCCAATGATTGTCTTGTTTGGACGTTACTGTTTGGTAACCGATTCTCAACCCTGTTGCATATCAGGTGGATTCTCACACCAGATGTGCTACATCTGTCTGCTTTTCGCGTATGCAAGAAACGCCCCTCAGTAAGCATCCCGAGCATCACACACAGCACACTCTCCACATTCAAAACGGTTCACCCTCTACAGACAAAAAATTACTTCAGGCCAATTTTCATCTTAAAAAACTGGCATGTACAAGTAAATCAGCCCATTCTAGTGGGAAAAGGAGTGTTTTGCTTGAAAGAAGACGTTTTTGATTGTACCCATATTTTTAACAGATGTCTTACTTCCGTCAGATTACTGATACATAATTGGACTGAAAGAATTACGCTTTAATGGCTAAAAGCCAAAATGATAGGCATGTTTAGCACAAACAGGTGCCTTTGGGGGCAAGATGGAATCATAAATCGTGTTGATTAGCGTACAAAGCTAAGTTCAACAGGTCTACAATCAGTGACTCATATGAAACTTGCGTTTATTAACTATGGGTTTATCACTCAAACTCTTTAAATGTTGTGTATTTACCATGCGCATTAAGATTCAGTCGTGACCATTTGCTGACGGGATTTTGCGACGGAGTTCTTTGCGCATGGCGTATTGAAATATGCGTATGGAGAATATAGACTAAATAATGCAATGAGCACATTTTGTGTGGGCAAGAAATACATTGATTATATTTCGCATATGCAAAGGATAAAGCTATACATTTGCCACGGGCGAAAAAGTACAGATGAGCATATTAGACCAGTGTTTTCTTCAGTCTTATGAAGACTGCTATGTTCATAGGAACTAATGGCCATTACTGTATGTCACAAGAAGGTGAAAATCTTTATAGTCAAAGCTCCTAGTGTGGAAGTACACTCGTACATTTGTGTGTTCTCTTTTCCCACTTCAGAGTCTCTTTAGGAGCGATGTGCAGTAAACATGTTCATTTCCAATGTGGATTTTACAGAACTTGCCAGTCATTGAGATTTTGATCAACGTAGCTACGGTTGTCTTGTGATATTTGTTTTTAGATCTTCTCAGATCAAACAAAGTTTTGATCTGAGGACTCAGATTTATATACCAAGACTGGGTGGCAATCATTCATTCCTTAGTGCTCTTATAATTGGTCTTCGGGCGTTGACACTGGAAAAGGCTAACACTTGGTGAAGAAATGCGTCTGTGGAAAATTGACGGCATGATGCAAAAACGCACCCAGGCAAATCGTTGTGTACAGAAGGAAGAGACAGGGCTAAAGCTATGAGATTGTCATTTAGGGTATCCCTGTCTTGACGTGGACGTAGTTCGTCGGAATATGTTGGCATAGTCAACGCATAACGCTGCCGTTTGTTTTCCTGAAAGTAGGTGAATCAGGTGTTTGTGGTGCCTCGATGATCTGGATTTTGTTTGTGGAGAGGCTGTGGTTAATCTGGACGAAGAATCACGCAAAATCTATCCAATGAGTATGACGTCTATCGGTTTCCCATTGTCTAGCCGTGCAGCGATTTCCTCGACCATTTTTTTCTCTTGCGTTCGAGGGCTGCTACTCCCACGTTCATTTGTTTCCATGATCGGGTTTTTACGCCTATGCATAATGAAACAACCATCTTATAAACACCATACCTGAGTCTGTGTGTAGATGCACTGAATGTAAGCTCCAGAATGTTGAGCGGAATGCTAGCAAATAGGAGGGTTCGCGGGTCACTAGTGCCGGAGCTTCCAATTACTAGGTTCGTGCAGGGCACTGAAATGATGAATACTGCACTACCTGTGTCGTGTCGGTGTGTGGGGCAAGTGCCTGGATCATGGGAAAGTTCTTCCCGGCTCACTCAGCAAAGTTCTCTCTCTCTCTCTCTCTCTCTCTCTCTCTCTCCTCTCTCTCTCTCTCTCTCTCTCTCTCTCCCTCCCTCCCCCCCCCCCTCTCTCTCTCTCTCTCTGTCCTTCTACACCTAATCGTATCTTTTATAAGGCGAAGAAGCTTCTTCGGGCATTACATGTGATGTACCACTCACAATAAAAAATGTTCTTATACAGAGGTGGGACTTTTGAGACATAAACATTTACTGCAGATTCCATGAAAACTTTATTCAGATGTGTCCCACCTTATGTGATTTTTTGAGCATATATATAGACATACACATTTTTTTTGTCTAAAATTTCAAGCAAGAAAAAATTCTAAAGTGATTTAACTTTTTTTTTTTTTTTTTAAATCAAATTTAACGAGTTGTGTACATTAAGAGAATATTTAAGCGGAAGAGGTGACAGTCCTAGTATGGCCCTTTCCAGTCGGCTGGGCTAAAAACAACATGAATCTCTCTCTCTCTCTCTCTCTCTCTCTCTCTCTCTCTCTCTGTTTGCCACGTGATTTTTTTTAGCATATATATAGATCTATACATTTTTAGTCTAAAATTTCATGCAAGAAAAAATTCTAAAGTAATTTAACTTTTTTGTTTTGTTTTTGTTTGTTTTGTTTTATTTGTTTTTTAATCAAATTTAATGAGTTGTGTACATTAAGAAAATATTTAAGTGGAAGAGGGGACAGTGTAGGTATGGCCCTTTCCAGTCGGCTGGGCTAAAAACAACATGAATCTTTCTCTCTCTCTCTCTCTCTCTCTCTCTCTCTCTCTCTCTCTCTGTGTCTCTGTCTCTGTCTCTCTCTCTCTCTCTCTCTCTCTCTCTCTCTCTCTCTCTTGTGTTTGCCATGTCTCCTCTTTTGCTATACTGTACTTTGATCCCGGACCATCCCCCATAAAACCAAATAGGGTTGGTCTGCTATTTGTTAGATTGCACAACTAACCCTCCTTCTAATCAAGTGTGGCAAATTTATGATAAGTGATAGGTTATTTTTAGAAGTTCTGATCATGGAAATAAGATCAAAAACGATTACGTTTAGTATCAATAAGAAAAGAGAACAAATGAACGCCGAAAACTGCTTAGAAAAGGAAATACAAGATTTGGAAAGAGAAAAACCCACGCATATTAATACTATTAATTTACAAAGAAAGAAAGATGAGCTTGCTCAGTTACGTAAAACAAAAGTAGATGGGATCATTCTCAGATCCAGAGCAAGATGGGCTTCACAGGGTGAAAAAGTAACTAAGTATTTTTGTAACCTGGAAAAAAGACATTTTGTTAGCAAACAGATGTTGAAATTAGTTACAGATCAAGGAAATGTTTTGCTAGAAACAGATGAAATATTAGAAGAGACCAGGTCATACTACGAGCATTTGTACAAGGAAAGAGAAGTAAAAGATATTGAAATTAGCAGATATATTTCAAATCTGCCACAACTAAATGAAGACGAAGCAGAACATTTAGAAGGCATGATTACCATCCAAGAAGCATCAGAAGCCCTGAAAAATATGCAGAATGATAAAAGTCCTGGTACAGATGGGATGACAGTTAATTTCTTTAAGTTCTTTTGGAAACAAATAGGAGAGTTTGTAATAAGATCATTAAATGAAGGCTTTATAAATAAAGAGATGTCTGTGTCTCAAAGAGAAGGATTAATAACGTGTCTACCAAAAGCCGATAAATCAAGAGAGTTTTTAAGAAACTGGAGACCAATTTCATTGTTAAATGTTTCGTATAAGATAGGTGCCACCTGTATAGCGAACAGAATTAAGACTGTTTTACATAAATTAATTAATGAAGACCAGACGGGTTTTGTTCCAGGACGATACATTGGAGAAAATATAAGAACCTTGTATGACATAATGTTTTATCTGGAACAAAATTCTCTTCCTGGTCTACTGGTATCAATTGACTATGAGAAGGCGTTTGATTCGATAAATTGGACATATATGAATAAGATACTTAAAGCTTTTGGGTTTGGGGAAGGTATATGCTGCTGGGTTTCGACATTTTATAAAAACATACGATCCTATGTAGTTGTGAATGGGAAAGTATCTAAGAGTTTTGAAATAGAAAGAGGTTGTCGTCAGGGTGATCCCATTTCACCATATCTATTTGTTTTGTGTGCAGAAATTTTAGCATGTAAAATCAGGGAAGACGAGAGAATAAAAGGCATTGAAATACTCAACACGATGTTTAAAATCAGCCAATTTGCCGATGATACAGTGTTTACATTAGAAGGGGATAGGGTTTCGTATGAAAATCTGTTTAAAACTCTTAAAGAGTTTGAAGAAATTTCAGGACTAAAACTCAATTATGAAAAAACTGTAAACGTATGGCTAGGAAAACTAAAAAACTCAAAATGTGAGTATCTTTCTGAAAAGAAAATGAAATGGAATCCACCAAAATATAGGATACTAGGTATTTGGTTCACAGGAGACTTATCAAAAATGACAGAAATCAACACAGCAGATAAATTTATTGAAGTCAAACAATTGTTTAAAGTTTGGTCAAAACGTATATGTACACCCCTAGGCAGGATTGCAGTACTGAAGTCCATGATTCTTTCAAAACTCATATACCTATGGATTCTGTTGCCTAATCCTCCAGAAGATGTAATAAATCAGCTTCAGAAAACATGTTTTGAATTTATATGGAATAAAAAAACTGACAAGATCAAAAGGAAATACGCAGTACTTCCTGTTGAAAATGGAGGTATAGGTGTTCCACATTTAAGCAAATATATACAAGCTTTAAAACTGACCTGGTTAAAAAGAATATACACGACAAATTCAAAATGGAAAACAATATTAAGTGCTACGTTCCCAGAAATAGATTCATTTGACGTCTACGGACCTAGAAAATTCCTCAGCAAAAAAATCAATAAATTTTGGAAAGACGTCTTCACTTCGTATGTTGATTTTGCGGATCAGGTATTTTTAAACAATTCGAATGAGGTGTTAGCAGAGCCTTTATTCTGTAATGATAAGTTTAGAGTTGGTAATGACGTCATTTACTTTAAAAACTGGATAGCGAAACAGATATTCCTAGTTAAAGATGTTGTAAATCAAGATGGAAGTTTTCTCGATTATAAAACTTTTTCTGAAAAATATGATATCACTGTAAATTATCTCGAATTCATGGGCTGTATATCATCAATAAAAAGGTATTTAAGAAGTAGAAATATTAAAGTAACGAACAATAGCTGTAATCTAAGAACGAAAGCACTACAAATAATATCAAGCGTTAAAAAGGGATCGAAACCTTTTTACAGCACTCTCGTTGAAAAAATAACAATATTTGACATAAGCTCCTTTGTAAAATGGGAAGATAAATTAAAAATTTTGGTAGATTGGGAAACAACAATGAAACAAGTGAAAAAAATTAAAGAAATTAAATTAAAATGGTTCCAAATAAGAATTTGTCACAATATTTTGGTTACAAATTGTATCTTAAAGAAAATGGGAATTCTTACCACTGATCTGTGTACATTTTGTGAATCCGAAACCGATTTAGTTCAACACTACTTGTGGCAGTGCCAGTTTGTGAAACATTTCTGGGGAGAACTAGAAAAAACATTAAAAGAAAGATGTGAACATTGCAGCAGAATAGAGTTTAATGTGGAGCTGGTTCTATTCGGAAATGATGAGCACACAAAAACTGACGAAGTTTTTGAACACATTATCCTATGGGCTAAACATTACATATATAGAAGCAGAATAAATAAAATAAAACCTACTGTCAATCATTTCTTGAGAGAACTTAATAATATATACAGGGTTGAAAAATATATGCATTATTCAGAAATGAAATACATGGAATTTGATAGAAAATGGTACCCTTATGAAAAACTAATTGTTAGGTCTATTGGAATGAGTTAGACGAGGAGGGAAAAAGAAAAAGAACGAGCAAAAAGTAGTCGGGGGTAATAAGTTTCTAAACTTATGAAAATATGTGTATACATGTGAAAACATTCTGACTAACCACTTTACCCTATTTGGACAGGCATACTGGACGTATTAATTCCTCGGGTGCCTCATGAATGAGAAAGAGTCAAGGTTGTACGTTTGTGACCTTTTCTTTTATTTTATTCTTCGTTGATTATTGAATGGACTATTTGATTTTTGTTTTCTTTTCATGTGTTTATACTTTTTTCCCTTTTACCCCCATCCCCTCCCTTGATTTAATGTACCAATTTGTATGATGTTTATTGTATGTTATGTCGATTATCCCTTTTGTTAATGTTGGAAAATCATTTAAAAAAAAAAAAAAAAAAAAAAAAAAAAAAAAAAGTGTGGCAAAAGCCTCTCGCCCGGCCAGTCCTCTGATATCTGTTCTGAGCTCAGTGACAAATGCGTCGATCCTTGCGAGATGGGGAGCTACTTCCCAGGTAAGCTCATTGACTACGCTAGGTGATATTTCTTCTGGTCTGGTCTTGGGTTGGCTGGGTTAAGACCGGTCAGGAGTCTGTGGATACCTTGTGTGGGGATGTTTGAGAGTGAAATGTTCTCGTGTACTCTACATGCCATGCTTGGCATTGAAATCCTGGGCAGTCGTTTGGGTTGACCTTCCATTAAAAAAAAGTAAAAGTTTTAAAACATTATGCATTTACCACGGTATCCAACTTTGGCAATCGATAGATGGTCTAGAATGGTATAGGATTATTCAGAAGCTCTATCAACCGGATCTGAAATTGAGGTAAATGATACCGACCATGAAAGCCAGATAGCGCAAACAACAAAATGCAAGTCTGAAGTCGGCTGTGATAAAGATGATTAAGCTGCAGCACTGCCTAGCTTTGAAATAAATACACACCCTAATCCACTGACACAAATTCACGCACGAGTATGCACGCGCGCACACATAGAACCAACATACATACAACACACATAGGCACACAACTTGCGCGCGCACGCACGCACGCACGCACGCACGCACGCACGCACACACACACACACACACACACACACACACACACACACACACACACACACACACACAAACACACACGCTGCCATGTTGTAGTGGGAAAAGCTTGTGGTCCAACACTCGTACAGGCTATCACAACCTTCTTCTCTGGCTTTTCAAGGCCTCCATCAGGTACACTAGCTGGTCCCGACTCCTTCCTTCCCTCACCTGTCTCCCCGTGTTTATCACATGTGGGTTACATTATACATCCAGTCTTAGTGACTGTGGAAAACAAGCCCCGGCAAGTGTGGTAGGCCTACGAGGTGTCTTGTCACACTTACTTGCCGATGATGGTTTCTTAGCTTCATGCACATTCACACGTACATGCCATACAAACACGCATACATACATACAGACATACACACATACGCATGCATGCATCGACGTACCCATGCAAACACGCAAACACGCAAACACACACACACACACACACACACACACACACACACACACACACACACACACACACACAACATAGAGGGAGGAGAGAGAGAGGAGAGAGAGGAGGCAGACAGACAGACAGACAGACAGACGGACAGATCGACGCACCCATGCAAACACACACACACACAACACACACACACCACACACGCACACACACATGCGCGCGCACACACATACGCACACGCGCGTGCGCGCACACACGCGCACACACACACACACACACACACACACACACACACGGACACAGACAGACAGACAGACACACACACACACACACACACACACACACACACACACAACACAACACAGCACACAACAAACACACACACCACACACACACACACACACACACACACACACACACACACACACAGAGTACTTGGGGGATAAAAAAAAAAAATGTGTTTACGTTGTTTTGAAACTAAAGATAAGTGTATGTCCTCTCTGAGTGACCCACTTTCACACATTGTCAAGCTTTGTGTATGACAGCACGTGATAAGCTGGACAGATGCGACAGCACAAAGGTGCCAAGTGAGCATGTTCACACGGCCTAGCCTGGATCAAGACTTTTACGAAAGAATCCTGTCCGTGTTCGAATCGTTCAGGATCACATAGAAATGCGTCGAAGTCGAAGCTTGCCCCGGCCTGCGAGGTTTCCAGACCTTAATACCATTGAAAATCTGTGGGACGTCCATGGCAGGCGTGTCCGAGTCCGTGTCCGCAAGCCCATTTTACAGCGTATTGAAGTGTGGGCGTCTTCCTCCGTCCAAGGAGCTGCAGAGAGAGTCAGTTGGGACCCGTTCAAAAGGTTTCTGCAGAGCGTGAGACGTCGCTGCGCAGTCTGTATCCACGACAACGGAGGCCCAGCACGCAACTGAAACTTTTGGACACACAGTGTGATCAATGTTGGACAGTTCACCTCTTCGGCTGTTATTACCATTTTGTTATGTTGTTGATTAACCCCCCCCCCCCCCCCCCACCCCCCATTTCTTTCTTTTTTTTCTTTTTTTTTATAACTGATTTGACAAAATGTTCTATGAAATAAAATGGTTAATTTTCCCTATTTTTTGTTGTACTTTGCGATGTCATTTACCCTGCACACACACACACGCACGCACGCACGCACACACACACGCACGCACGCATGCACGCACGCACACATGTATGTACATTTATGTATAAATGAAGACATGCATGCATACACACATAAGTACACTATACATTCATATGCATATAGTACACTTTATATGCATATACAAACATGTACATACACACACATGCATACACACATGCATACACACATACATACACTGTATACTCATGCTTACATACTTACGTACATGCATACATACAGATATCCATCCATCCATTCGTACACACATGCACACACACACACGAATACAAACACACACTCGCGCACGCGCACGCACGCACGCACGCACGCACACACATTGTCACTTTGCACTGCACATAGGTCAACGTATGCCGAGAAGAACAGAACTGTGTTTGAGCTCTCCTCGTATCGGTGACTGAAGCATGCGAGGCTAACGAGTGCCAGATGTTCAGTGCCTACCGAGTACGCCGGCTGAGCGGCTGAGATCGAGAAACATGCGCATGGAGGAGGTGGGAAGAAGGTAAGCCTATGCTGTGATGATGTCCCCACCCACCTCCTACAACACACCACCACTGTTGCACTCTTGCGTAGATTTTCTGTTCACGCGTCTCTTTCGTTCACTGACGTGTAATATATAGTATCCAACTGCCAACGATGATGCTCGCGTCCACTGGCGTATCGTGTTACAATGCTGAGTTGGACAGTTTGTCTCTTTTCACCGCCAGGGCGTCAGTAGGAAAGGGGATCGTGAGGACCCGAGAGTTTGTCGTAATATCAGCATAGCCCGCCGATTTTTTTATTTTTTTTATTTTCCGAGAAAAGAACCGCAGAGAAGCCTAAGACCTGAGGGTCAGATGTAAAAGAAACACAGAAACAAGGACTGGCGTGTTACATTTTACAAAACACACACACACACACACACACACACACACACACACACACACACACACACAACACACACACACAAAACCATGAGGGTCAGCTGTAACAACTGACAGAGAAGACAGAGGCTTTAAAGTCCGATGTAAACACAGAGAGGACGAGAACTTGGTTATGTGTTACAAAAGACAGAGAAGACGACGCATGAGGGTTAGCTGTTACGAAAGACAGAAAGCAAAGACTTAATTTCAGATGTGACAAACGACAGAAAAGACAGAAGCTTGGGGGTCCGATATAAGAACAGCTATTTGTGAAGGAAGAAATATTCCACCAGTTGCAAGGCAGAGGCTGAAGCTCTTAGAATGGCTACCACCTGCTCAGTAACAGAGCAAATACATTCTTGACGGAGCAGTCATCATCTCTGATGCCTTGTCCGCCCTCCAGGCACTTCGCGACCCGAATACCATTTCACAGCAACATTCCTGGAAATGAAAAAGTAGACAGGCAAAGAAAAGAGGGAAGTTAGAGCAAGGGGTCAGGAAGTTTCGTATGAAGAAATAGAAACCATGGTAGATACAAGCAGAAATCTTGGCAGCCAGACTACAACAGTGCAGACGCCTTCTACCATGCCTTCGGGAAAGACTAGGTAATAATTACGTGCTTGAAAACTGGCTACTGTAAGCTCAAACGTCACACGTTTACAAAGTTCCACGTTGAAGACACTGATATCAGCCCTTGTCGCACCGCAACGATCAGGTAGAACATGCCCTGCAGATTGGTCCAGGCTTCCTGAGTCACAAAGGGCGGCAACCTAAGAAGTCTCCGGGAGAGCTTCGAACCACTAGATAGTCTGCAACGGGCAAGAGCCTCAAATGTCCTTGTTTGAGCGTTCGACAACACGACAACGAAGAATAAGAAGAAAGGCAAGAACAAAACACAGAGAAACAACAGACCTAAGGGTCATACGTTACTAAAGAGAAAGAATATGTAGACTAGATGCTTAGTTGTTACAAGACAAACACATAAGGGTCAGACGTTACAAAAGACGAAAAAGGCAAAGACTTGACTTTCGGTTGTTACAAGACAGACATAAAAGACTTGAGTGTAAGGTGTTGCTGAAGACAAACAAGACAAAGATATTAGATTCGGGTGTTATGCAGTTGTGTTAACCGTTGAAGTTACAAACAAAACAAGGCAGCCACAAGGTGTGAGAGAGTGCACAGGCATGGACTAATGTTGCCTTGAGTGCATGCGTCGATACGTTCGTGGACGTGTATGTGTGCACTTATTCACCTGTCTACGCATGTGCCACTTTGCGCGCGCGGCGCGCGCGCGCGCGCGCGTGTGTGTTGTGTGTTTTCTTTTATCGATTGCGGCGCGATTAACACTTCAGTAACATTTTTAACGATAGACAGACAAACGGATTACATCCCGAATTAACATCAAAAAGTCTGATTAGAACACGGTTCCACATACCAGACTCTGCTCTCTGACTGACGTAATCAGCTCATACCCGCAAGCAGCCATGCTGCACAAGTGAGGCAAGTGGAGATGAAGAGGGAGGAGAAGATGCTGATGGGAGCAGGGAGGATGGAGGGGCACGTTTTTGGCGACGCACGAATACGTACCATGAGACCTTGGCGAAATCATACAGGCTGATTCCTCGCCTAATTGATCGGTCCGTCGCTTCCAGTCCCATCGTCTTCTGTAGCAGAAATTCCCCCTCCTTCAGATTTACCCCAGATTAATTCTTATTAGCTCCAACAAAACAAGTAACTATACTTCTAATTACCTCAAATTAAACAAGTAAGTAACTATTCAGTTGCCGTTGTAAAGCAGAGGGCAAATGGTTTCTTGTTTGTTATGTGATAATTAACGTTCCCACTGCAGTCTATGTCGATCTCTCCCCCCCCCCCCCCCCCCCCCCCCCCCTTTAAAGAAAAAAAAAAGAGTTTGCGTCAATATGAATTATTGTGACTCAGTTACCCCCACCTCTCCACGCCGCCTCCCCGCACCCCTCCCCCTCCCCTTTCCCCTGCCTTGCCCTCCTCACTCCTCCCTGTCTTCCCAGCTCGTCTCTCCTGCTGTCTGATGTTTACACAAAACGTCCGATGTATTCCCAGTTTTGTTTGTGGGAGACGCCTCACTGTCTCAGAGTGGATAAAAAAAAGACTGACAAACATATACACGGCGGTGCTGGCCCTGCAATAACTGTTTTAGGTTGTCCCACTGTTCCCTCTGCTGCTCTCCGATCTGCAACATTGTCCATCAATCTGTCGGTCTGCTCACGGCGTGTCTCTTTTATCCCCATCTTGTGTGTGCTGCGTGCGTGCGTGGTGTGTGTGTGTGTGTGTGTGTGTGTGACGGAGATGAATGGAATGGTTGCCCTCCTGAGCTCTCCGTGTCAGGCACCCTCACTGCTTCCGACGCCTCATCTCCGGCCCCATGTGACCATGCACCCGCCTCTCATTATGATTCCGATCACTGAGGCCATAGGTCAAGGTCACGATCGGTTTGTTTGTAAATTTGTTGATCGACTGATTTCCGTCCCTGCAGAATGCAGACATTGACGGTTATAGAATATGTCTCTCTTAAGTTCAAGGACTGCATTTATGACTCGGACATATAAACGCAACAATTTTAAACACATAAAGATTCGTGGATAACAAGAATTATTAGGCAGATTCATAGTTTACCTTTCTCCGCTTGTTTTTTTCCAATTCAAATAGCAGACCGATCAACAATGTGGCGTGTCACATGATTTTTCTGACCATGTGACAGTTTTCTCTTGGGGCCTTTGGTCAAGTTCAAGGTTATGAGGGAAGATCATCTGTGCTTTGTGTTACCACATTTACAAGTTAATAAATGAGTGAACTAGGACTAAATTTCACATTAAACGCCTATTAAAAGCACATGGACGCACTTAATAGATCCACTGTGACAGTAAATCTGTTGACGTTTATACAGATTGAGGAAGTCCTTTCCAGTACTGCCTATCTTTGATGATCAATGAAGGAAAATAAAAAAAAAATAGCCTTCAATTTTTCACTTTTTGAATTGGAAAT
Organism: Conus canariensis; assembly: GCA_033310375.1. Taxonomy (NCBI): domain Eukaryota; kingdom Metazoa; phylum Mollusca; class Gastropoda; order Neogastropoda; family Conidae; genus Conus; species Conus canariensis. The sequence continues at coordinate 35,135,795 of CM065715.1, forward strand.
TGAGAGTGAGTGGTAGGACAGATGGCTAGGATATTTGCCTGTCGTAGACTTTAGACAGCCAGTCGCATGCGAGTGGGTCAAGGACGGGAAAGGTAAGCATAGATGAAACTTCAAAAATCAGGTGTGCCATGTTGCGGGTGTGGAGATGGGGAGTTGGGAGCGGGAAGGACACGCGCTCGGATAGCGGAAGAAGGGGGTGGTGGGGGAGACAAGTGCTCAGCCCCGGGGAACACGAAGTATTGCGTCTAACATTGTGAGAAATTAACGAAGGCAGGTGATGTTTTTTTGCGAACACAATTGAATAATCAGCCAGGCGAAGATGAGAGGAGGCGTGTGGGGAGGAAGAGCGGGAGGGTCAGAATGAGAAGCATGTTAATTCCAGAAGGGTTACACCTGCATGCTGCGCTGTCCTTCTCACCCTCTCCATGGCTTGGCATCGTTGTTGTTTGGGAGCCAGAGGCC
>CM065715.1:35141256-35151256 GCA_033310375.1 Conus canariensis
GTATGCTCAGTAACTAAAGTGTCTTCGGTTGTGGCATCATTGTTTGTTTGTTTTTTTTGTGAATGAAAGATGCTCTTCTTTGGATAAAAAGCCTAAAACATAAGAAAAAATTTTGAACTATTCCCCAGTAGGACTTCTTATCTCCATCTAGGAGGTTGTTTGGCACAGCGTCTGTTGCCATATTTGTATGTCTGTCAACAACATGGCATAATAACTACAGAACCGGTGGGAAGATGGAATGAGACCCACAGATGAACCCAGTAAACTGTATTACGGTCTGTGTCAAAAGCGGATCCATGGATTTTTTTCTAACTCTCTCACTGAAAGATCAAACATTTTTCGATATTTTCTTAAATTCCTCAAGGAAAAAAACCGGTACATGGGTCTTAGTTTTGAGAGACATGGGATATTCATCATTTTTGTCAGTGAATCAAGAAATAATACATGGATCGCAATGAAATGACACTGGGAAAGACCAGAACCAAGGGCTCTGTGGGCTGGCTCCCCACTTTGCCTTAAACATGTGGCTACTAAAAATAAAAGGAAAAGATGCTCCCAGGATTCACCGAAAGGGGGAGAGAATGATGAATCCATCGGTGCTCAACCAATCATGACTGCAAATCCCAAACGGACTATGAACATGGACCAAATGGAATATCCATGTGTCTGTGGAAAGCGTTTCGCTACCACCCGTGGCATGAAGATCCACAGAACAAAGATGGGATGTGTGAAGACTCATCTGAATGAGCAGCAGCGCACTGCATCAGCAGATAAGACGTCGGAAGACCAAGGCCAGGATTTAAACCACAGTGCCAAGGACATCCACGCTGTTGGTTCGGATGAGGAATTTGCACAGGCCCTCGATGCCAGGCGCCTGAAACTCAACCTGCCACGAGCAAACGAAACTGAAGATTGGGAGAAACTGGATGCAAAAATCGTCCAAAGACTCGATGCACTGATAGGGAAAAGCACCCTGGAACACAAACTAGCCACATATGGGGACATTGTGTATGCCACATGTAGAGACGCCTATGGAGCAAAACTACCCAAAGAGAAAACACCTCCAAAGAAATCCAGACGCCAAGAAAAGATGGACAAGATCAGGGTCCAAAAGAAAAACCTCAAGATGCAAATGAAGACCGCACTGCCAGCTGAAAAACAAGGCTTGGAAACACTGTGGAAAGACCTGAAAGAAAAACACAGTGCCCTCAGCAAAGCGGAATCTGCGAGGAAGAGGAAGAGCAAAAAGAAGAAGACACAAGAGCGCTTCTTCAGAGACCCCTTCCAGTTTGCCAGAACACTGTTTGAGCAGCCAAAATCTGGGACCCTAAGTGTGGACAAAGGAGTTCTTGAGCAGCATCTGAGGAAAACATACTCTGACCCACAGAGCAAAGCACCACTCGACATTCAAGGTCTGGTGTGGCCAACCAACCCTGAGGAACAGTTCAATGGCAAGCCTCCAACGTTGGCGGAAATCAAGAAGGTGGTCGACAAAGCCAGAGCCAAATCATCACCAGGGCCAAACGGAATACCTTACCAGCTTTACAAGAAATGTCCCAAGGTGCTGGAGTGGCTCCACAGGCTGCTGCGATCGGCTTGGAGAAACCAGAAGATCAGCGGCCAGTGGATGACGGCAGATGGTGTGTACGTCCCCAAAGAGCAAAACTCAATGACATTAGCCAGTTCAGGCCAATATCACTACTGAACGTCGAAGGGAAAATCTTCTTCTCTGTCATGGCAGCAAGGCTGACCAAGTACCTGATGGAAAACAAGTACTTGGATGTGTCAGTCCAGAAAGGTGGCATCCCAGGCGTGGCGGGCTGTGTAGAACACGCCACAATGATCTGGGACGCAATCCAAAAAGCAAAAACAGAAAAGAGAGACCTGGACGTAGTGTGGCTTGATCTGGCAAACGCATATGGATCTGTGCCCCATGAGATGATACAGTTGGCTCTTGAGATGTACCATGTGCCAAAGAACATCCGCGACATGCTCAAGAAGTACTTCAATGGCTTCTCAATGCGGTTCTCTACCAAGGAGTACACAACAGACTGGATCAACTTGGAAGTGGGTATTGCAATGGGCTGTGCAATTTCCCCAATACTGTTCGTGCTGGCAATGGAACTCATCTTGAAAGCAGCAACAAACAACGCGAGACAAACAGACCTTGGCGATGGATACAAGATGCCTCCTCTCAAGGCCTTCATGGATGACACTACAGTGATTTCATCCAGAGAAGACGAGACACGTCATGTGCTGGAGAGGCTGGACGACATAGTTGCCTCATCCAGAATGAAGTTCAAGCCAAAGAAATCACGGAGTCTCTCACTGAGGAAAGGAAAAGTGGCCGGATCTGTGGTCTTCAGTGTTGCCAACCAGGCCATTCCAACAGTCACAGAAGAACCAGTCAAGAGCCTTGGAAGATGGTATGATGATACGCTGAAAGACACACAAAGAGCAAAAGAAACCAAGCAGATGGCGGAGGAAGGCTTGGAGACCATTGACCAGTGTGGGCTCCCTGGCAAATACAAGGTCTGGTGTCTGCAGTTCATGCTGATACCAAAGCTGCTATGGCCCCTGATGATATACGACATCTGCACCAGCATAGTGGAGGCAATGGAAGCCAAAATCAACAAGTTCACAAGGAAATGGCTTGGTGTCCCACCCTGTCTGACTGACATAGCGCTGTACTGTCGCCAAGCAAAGCTGAAACTACCCCTGAAATCCATCCTGGAGGAATACAAAGCAGGGAAGATCAGACTTCAAAGCATGCTGGAGGACTCAGGAGACAAGGTGGTAGAAGCAATTAAGCCCCAGCTGAAGACAGGCAGAAAATGGAAAGTTCAAGAGGCGATGGATTCTGCAAAAGAAAGTCTCAAGATCAGAGAAATAACAGGACACACACAGACCAACAGACAGGGACGGGGGGTGACCAAAACTGAATGGTGGTCAAAGGCCAAAGGAAAAGCCAAAAGAGACATGATGATTCAGGAGATGAGAAAAGAAGAAGACCAAAAAAGACTCCAAAAAGCAGTCCAGCAGAGCCAGCAAGGGCAATGGACAACGTGGGAGAATGCACTCCAAAGAAGTCTCACTTGGAATGACATTTGGCACATGGCCCCTCTCAGGATCAGCTTCATTCTCAGATCTGCATATGACCTTCTGCCCTCAAATGCAAACCTGGTGAAGTGGGGGAAAACAGACGATCCTGCATGCCCCCTCTGCCATGAAAAACAAACAGTGGAGCATGTCCTAAGCTCATGTAAAGTAGCCATGGCTCAAGGAAGGTACACATGGAGGCAGAACCAAGTGCTCAAAGAAATTGTACAAGTAGTCTGGGCTAGTACCAACACCACAAAAGGGAAAATCAGGACTCCAAAAGCACCCGCAACATTCTTCACGGCAGGAGGCAGCAAATCATGGCCAAGAACAACAGTGCCACTCGAAACATGCAGGCAGAGTCTGCTGGACGGGGCAGATGACTGGGAGTGCACTGCAGACCTCCCAGAATGGAAGAGTCACCCAGAGATCATCAGCAAGAGTGGCATGAGACCAGACATAGTAGTCCACTCTAAGTCAACCAAGCAGCTGATCATGATCGAGCTCACGGTGCCATATGAGAACAGAATGGAGGCAGCTCAAATCTACAAGACTGAAAAGTATGCTGATCTGGCAAACAGCCTGAGGAGAGAAGGCTATCAGGTCAAAGTCCTCACTGCAGAAATTGGAGCTAGGGGGTTTGTAGGAACGTCTGCATACAGCCTCATGAAACAGCTCTCAGTTGCAGGGAAGGAAAAAACCAGAGCCATGAAAGCAATGGCAGAAGCGGCAGAGAGGTGTTCAAGCTGGATCTGGTCAAGGAGGAACAAAAGTGAACTTCATAAGGCTTAATTTCCCTACAAATATCAGGTGTCCCTGTGGCTCAGTGGTTAAAGCGCGAGTCATTAAGTGGAAAATGAGCATGTCCAGAGGGTCATGGGTTCGAATCCCAGCCATGGCTCGTCCCAAGATGGGAAAAAAAGGGGCAGCAGAGGGACATCCGGAGTCATGAACCGGGTGTGGCCCAACCCCCCTAGAGTGTCAGGAGATAAGGGCCGAAACACTTGCTTGAAGGGGGCTTCTCTTCTGAGGACTCTCTGCTGCCACGCTCTCCACGAGTTTCTTTCTACAGCAGGCTTTTTAAACGTAACATCATTTACCAACTTGTTGCAAGATTTAATGCGGACCTGGATTAAGACATCTCCAAAGACATTTCCAAACTTGTTGTAAGATTTGATGCTGACCTGGATTAACACATTTCCAAACTTAATGTAAGATTTGGTGCGGACCTGGATTAAGACATCACCAAATTTATAGTAAGATTTGATACCGACCTGGATTAAGACATCTCCAAACTTATTGTAAGATTTGATGCTGACCTGGATTAACACATGTCCAAACTTATTGTAAGATTTGGTACAGACCTGGATTAAGACATCTCCAAACTTATTGTAATCTCCAAACTTATAGTAAGATTTGATGCAGACCTGGATTAAGACATCTCCAAACTTATTGTAAGATTTGGTGCGGACCTGATTTAAGACATCTCCAAACTTATTGTAAGATTTGTACAGACCTGGATTAAGACATCTCCAGACTTATTGCAAGATTTGGTGCGGACCTGGATTAAGACATCTCCAAACTTATTGTAAGGTTTGATGTTGACCTGGATTAACATATCTCCAAACTTATTGTAAGGTTTGATGTTGACCTGGATTAACATATCTCCAAACTTATTGTAAGGTTTGATGTTGACCTGGATTAACATATCTCCAAACTTATTGTAAGGTTTGATGTTGACCTGGATTAACATATCTCCAAACTTATTGTAAGGTTTGATGTTGACCTGGATTAACATATCTCCAAACTTATTGTAAGGTTTGATGTTGACCTGGATTAACACATCTCCAAACTTATTGTAAGGTTTGATGTTGACCTGGATTAACATATCTCCAAACTTATTGTAAGGTTTGATGTTGACCTGGATTAACACATCTCCAAACTTATTGTAAGGTTTGATGCAGACCTGGATTAAGACATCTCCAAACTTATTGTAAGATTTGGTGCGGACCTGGATTAAGACATCTTCAAATTTATTGTAAGATTTGATGCGGATCCGGATTAAGACATCTGCGAACTAGTAAGATTTTATGTCGGATCCAGATTAAAACCCAGATCCAGTGAGCATTCACAAGGAAAGGGGAAGGATTGGGAGGAGGAGGGCTGGTCGACTTTGACGGAAATCTGAGCTCTCCCCCACTTCCTTTATTTATTTTTTTGTTCCACAGCTTCCAAACGTGCAGCTAAACGAGGCGGTAGCAGAGGAGGAGCGGCGCTTTGAAGTGTGGTTCGCCTCGGCCGTGTCGGAGAAGCTAACAGTGCAGCCCAGAACTGTTGCTGCCAAGCAGGCATGGTTGAAGGACACTCGGGAACTCTTGCGGGCACTTGGTGAGCAAACCTACGGACACGAAAGGCATGTGCATGTATGCACTGGTACCCACCATCCCAGACGTTCAGTCAGCCTCTCATTGTTTATTAGATAAGCATGAATAAACAACGCGTGGACATCGAGCTTTTTCGCGTGCGCATTCTTGTGCGATGTTCTGTTGGCACGTGAACTCACACTCATGGGAGTTACGACAGAAAACACACACACGCACACAGCACACAACACACTACACACACAACACACACCACACACACACACACACCACACACACACACACACACACACACACACACACACACACACACACACACACACACACACACACACACACACCACACACACACAACACACACAACACACACACACACAACACCACAACGCAGCAACACACACCCCACTACACACCCCACACACACACAACACACCACACACACACACACACACACACACACATACACACCACACACAACACACACACACACACACACACACACACACCACACACACACACACACACACACACACACACACACACACACACACACACACACACACACACACGCAGCAACACACAAACACACCAACACACACACACGCAGCAACACACATACACACCAACACACACACACACACACACACACACACACACACACACACACACACACACACACACGACGATATAGCACGCACGCACACACACACACACCACACCACGCACGCACGCACGCGCGCACGCACACCACACACACACACACACACACACACACACACACACACACACACACACACCACAAAAGAAAGAGGGAGAGAAGGAGGATACAAAAATAGCCACAAGGACAACAGTGGTGGCAATAATAGTACCATCAGACAACACTACTCGTAATAATAACAATAATAACGATGTTGTTACTGATAATGGTAACGCATTTACTGCTGGCTGGTTGCCATTCTGCCTGGCGGCTGGTTATTGTTTGCCTTTTTTTTTTTTTTTTTACTGGATGCCTTTGCTGACTGATGATTGCCTGGTTCAGTTGCATGATTACTGCGAGTTGGGTTGATTTGCTGAACGATCAGTCGATCGATAGTTCAATTCCATGGATATTAGCCATTCAGCATAACGTAAACACCGACTGCAGTAAAGCAGAAATAAGCCATCAAGACATTTCGATAAATCGACACTTCCGCCTTCTTTTCCTCTCCTTGTGGCATTAAAAAAAAAATGATATCACCATTGATGATATAACAGTAATTATAAGCGTTTAATGTACAGGAAGAAAAGATGAAATGGCGTATCTAAAATAATAATTAAAAAAAAATCACTGCATCCCACAAAGGTAAAAAAAAAAATCGCTCTTTCACCCACGCCAGTCTACACCAAGACCGAAGAGATAAGTGACTATTTGTTCGTCCTCCTCCCCCCCCCCCCCCCCCCCCCCATTGTTTTGATTGTTGTTTTTCTTGCATGAAGAAGACCTAGTAGGTCGAAACGCGTAATGTCTGTTTTGTAATGTGTTTGTTCCTTCGTTTGGGGGTTCAGTAACTCCATTTTTGCTTTTATGCCAAGATCGAACAACTGACCATGGGACCGAACGACAGTTTCGTTGAACGGTCGATCGTTTGGCTTCACTGACCGTTGATGGACTGGTTGCACTGACACCTTTCAGGCGTTGAAGAGACGGACATTATGCCGGAGAAGAGAGGAGAGGGGACGAGCGCACAGCCTGCCCCAGCACCCGCCCAGAAGAAGAAGGCGGCGGCGGACAAGTCTGGTGCCTCTGCGCCAGTGGCGGACAGCGGCTCCGAGTCCGACCGCACCCTTACTGACGGCGGTCAGTTGTGCGCTTTGCTTGGCTTTGGGTTTGGTTGCTTGCTCGTTTGGTACTTTGTTGTTTGTTTGTTTGTTTTTAAAATTTAGTTTCTTTGCATTTCTTTTTTTTTTCTGTTCTTTTATTGCGGTCAGTGGTGTGTTTGGTTGGCTATGTGATTGCTTGCTTGTGTTAATTTTGCTGGGTTTTTTTTTTTTTTTTTTTTTTTTCCGTTTCGTTCTTTCATTCTTTTTTGGTTTCTCTCTCTTATCGAAACGTTTTATTTACTTCCATCCTCCTTCATTCACTCATTTGGACAAATTCCATCTTAGTTACTTTCCTCTCTCTCTCTTTCTTCTTTTCATACTATCGAGCGCCGTCTATGCCATGTATATGTGTAAACTATGTGTGCGCGCCTGCGCATGTGCCTAAGTATAAGTATGTGTGTGTCAGTGTGTTCATGGTATGTGTTTGTGTTTGTGCGTGAGAATGTACGTAGATGAAATGTGACTGATATATCTGTAGCAGCTACCGTGTGGAAATACACCCGCATATGCGCACGTGCATGCAAATGTGTTTATGGAAGTGCACTTTTTCATAGGGCTGATTTACTAAGATTTTGTATAAAGGTCGAGAGTAGCTACTGCTTACAAACGTTTGGTAGCATCTTTTGAGAAGAAAGTTCAGCTCTCTGCAGGGCCAGTATGCATAGTTGGGGCTTTATAACACTCCAAGTGTAGTTGGAGAAGCCTGGAAGAATGTGTCCTTCCAACTCGGCCTAGAAGTCCAGAACATAGTGGTGAATAGAGTCAAGAAGAAGGTTTTTTTTTTTTTAATCTTAGACTTCCTCTTTGGCTACCACATCACTCTCTTGCTAGCTTTGGCCGGGCTAGATTGCTTCCTCGCAGGCGTTTTAACACAGTATGGTGTATGACACCACGCAATCAATTCAGGGAAGATACCGAAATGTGCACCGGGATTCAGGACAATATTAGCGTTGGAACCACCGCAGCTGATTCAAAGCACAGCAGCTGACTCGATTTTGTAGGTACATCTAAAGGTTGATAAACGATGCATCTGTTTGGTTCTACATGAACTAATTGAAGAGCTGAAGGGAGGCAGGGTAGAATGGTGCTGGCCTATGCTTCAGGACTGATGAGTTTTTATAGACAGTCCATACGACATGGGAAAATCATCACTGGAGACAAAAGAGAGTTGATCAACTGGAACCCGACACAAAACAGCCGTCGTCCGTTTGGCTGTTTCCCTCTCCTTGGAGGTTTCTTTTCACTTACCTGTTTTCACTCCCCTTCATCAAAGTCAAAAGAACAAGGAACTCGGAACAGAAAAAAAGGTCTTTTCTGTCATCGCCAGTTCAAGGTACGTTGTTGCCATAGTGCCCCTTTTGGACCATAGTTCACAGTTGCCTGCTGCGTCCACAACTGCTTACCCAAACTAGTAGACGCTTGATGCATGCACACTCTTTCCAAACTTGGTGTTCGTGGACTTATTCTGCATCAAAACAATGCCTCCGTACACACCACTTTTCAACAGAAGATGGTTGGCTTTTGAGGAGTGCTGCTGTTGACTCGTCCACCGAAGTCCTCCAGTTCCCTCACGTCAAGAAGCATCAGCAAGGAACCTAAATCGACGCGTCCACCCGAATAGCTGTCCGCGAGTCCACGCCGGAGGGTGATCTAGGTGCTGACCATGTCACATGATTGGTGATGTGGTTTGAGCCGCCCAAACCACATCACAACACCTTACCACACTACACCACACCACAATGCACCACGGGTACATGTGCACACATGCATACACATTTGGGCACGTACACAGATTGAGGCGCGCGCGTGCTCGCGCGCGCGCGCGCGCGCACACCACACACACACACACACACACACACACACACACACACACACACGCACGCACGCACGCACAAATACACACACACACACAACACACACACACACACACACACACACACACACACACACACACACACGTGTGCTTATGTTGCAGATTACGCCTCCCTGAGTTCCTACGACAGCGATATCAGCAGCTACCACACAGCGCCCGAGTTCGAGGACGGCACCACCAGACCTGTCTTCAAGAAGCGGCCAAAGAAGACGGTCTGTCAAGGTAGGTAATCCATTGCAGCCCTGTCTCTGTGTGTACGTCTGTCTGTCTGTCTGTCTGTCTGTCCTCTCTCTCTCTCTCTCTCTCTTGTTTTACTCTCTGTCTGTCTGTCTGTCTGTCTCTCTCTCACTCTCTTTTTCAATATCTCTCTCTCTCTCTCTCTCTCTCTCCCCTGTGTGTATGTGTGTGTGTGTGTGTGTGTGTGTGTGTGTGTGTGTGTGTGTGTGTGTGTGTGTGTGTGTACTCCCCCACCCTTCTTCTCCGTGTTATCGTCTTTTTTGTTGAGAAGATGTATTTCTCTGTTATTATTTGAATTTTTGCCTGTCTGTCTGTCTGCCTGCCTGCCTGCCTGTCTCTGTCTCTGTCTCTGTCTCTCTCTCTCTCTTCTCTCTCTCTCTCTCTTTTTACAAAGGTGTTTACAACAGTTGATACTCTGTAGCACACGGATGTTTAGAAGCGTCTCATGTTCTGTGTGTGTGTGTGTGTGTGTGTGTGTGTGTGTGTGTGTGTGTGTGTGTGTAAAAGGCAAACAGAGAGAGAGAGAGAGAGAGAGAGTGTGTGTGTGTGT
>CM065715.1:35158756-35181256 GCA_033310375.1 Conus canariensis
TCATCCACACATGTATGAAAATGGGTACATGAAAAATAATGGGCTTACAGTTTAGGGCCCCAGTTTTTTAAATACTTGGAATGAAGAGCAGGGGGGGGGGGGGGGGGGGGGGTAGGTAGAAAGGGGGAAAAAATTCATTTCCGCAACATTTCCTCAAAATGACAAATTTTCTGATTTCGAGTGTTAAGGTCATTAACCCTCCACTGTGTGAGTCTTCAACCGTGATTTAAAGCAAAAGCAGCCATTGCTCATTTGCAATATTTTAACACAGACTTTCAAATATGAACTTTGAATTGGCCTCCTGAGTGTCAAATAACTTTGTCCATTAGAAACTGAGAAACCCATAATGACATGAGGAGCAAAAAAAGCTGTTGTGACATAAATACACGTGTGTGTGGGTGTGTGGGTGGTTTTCTGTCCTGTGCGTGCGTGTGTGTGTGTGTGTGTGTGTGTGTGTGTGTGTGTGTGTGTGTGTGTGTGTGCATACATTTGTGTGTATGTATGTGTATTTGTTTGTGTTCATCAGCTAAACTTAAGATTAATCAGCCGATCAACCGGTTTCAGTCTGTCTATGTGTTACATATTTGTATGTGGATGATCAGTAATTCTAAACATAAAGGATTAAAAACTCCTTTGTCTGATTTCAGAGGGCAGCACAGTCAAATTTGAGTGCGTCGTAGGAGGCATACCGCTGCCTGGGGTGCGGTGGCTGAAGGATGGCGCCACTCTGAAAGAGAGCGATCAGATCCAGGTCACTAGCGAAGGGGACACAAGCACTCTCATTCTTCTTTCGGTGGTCAGCAGTCAAGCGGGACAATACACAGCCCTTGCTGCCAACCTCAACGGATCTGTGCTCTCAGCTGCTGAGCTTGTTGTCCTTGAAGGTCAGTATGTCATGTCTTAGGAGTGTCTGGTCAGAGTGTTTAAAGAAGCTGATCATGGTTTGCAGCATTGAAAGCAGGAATCATTCAGTTGGTGGAGCACGGGACTCATGATCCTGGTGATCCTGGGGTTGTGGGTTTAAATCTCAGCAGAGCCATTTTGGTACATGGGGATTTTTTTTTTTTTTAGAGTCAGCATCAGCTCTGACTCCATTGCCTTGAAATCCTCTAAATGAGACTATAAATCAAGGTCCTGTATTGAACTCACACATAAGATCTTGCACAAGGTAATATTCCACCACCAGCTTTCGGAAGAAAAGGTCATTTTGGCAGTTGGTTTAGATGGCATGTATAAACACAGCATGCACTCTTTATATAAAAGAATAAAAGGAAAAGTTTTAGGAAAAAAAAAAAATGACTGATTGTTGACTGAATGACTCGATAAGCAACTAAACGTAGTGCCAGCAGGTAGCTCTTCAGTCAGCTGTACCCAGGTAGGCAGCCAGCTGTGTACACGGGAGTGTGTATTGTAAAGCACTTAAAGCTTGCACTGTAACCAAGGACAGGAACTCTATAAGTGCCTATGATAATGACAGTGATGATAAATACTAACGATGAACTTGTAACAAAGTGAATGGACATTTGAAGAAGGAAGGCAGCTCTATAAATAGCTACTGCAAGAAAAAAGGTAACTATGTAAACAGCTGTTCCACGAAAAACAGCAACTGTGTAAGCAGCTACTCCAAGGAGAAACGCAACTGTATAGACATCTATTCCAAGAAGAAAGACATCTGTATAGACATCTATTCCAAGAAGAAAGACAGCTGTATAGACATCTTTTCCAAGAAGAAAGACAGCTGTATAGACATCTATTCCAAGAAGAAAGACAGCTGTATAGACATCTATTCCAAGAAGAAACGCAACTGTATAGACATCTATTCCAAGAAGAAAGACAGCTGTATAGACATCTATTCCAAGAAGAAAGACAGCTGTATAGACATCTATTCCAAGAAGAAAGGCAGCTATATAGACATCTATTCCAAGAAGAAAGACATCTGTATAGACATCTATTCCAAGAAGAAAAGCAGCTGTATAGACATCTATTTTAAGAAGAAAGACAGCTGTATAGACATCTATTCCAAGAAGAAAGACAGCTGTGTAGACATCTATTCCAAGAAGAAAGGCAGCTGTATAGACATCTATTCCAAGAAAAAGAAGCTGTATAGACATCTATTCCAAGAAGAAAGGCAGCTGTATAGACAGCTATTTCAAGAAGAAAGACAGCTCTGTGAACAGCTATTCCAAGAAGAGAGGCAACTATGTAAACAACTATTCCAAGAAAAAAAGGCAACTATGTACACAGCTATTAAAAAAAAAAAGGCATTTGTGTAAACAGCTATTCCAAGAAGAGTGGCAACTGTGTAAACAGCTGTTCCAAATTGAAAGGAAACTGTGTAAACAGCTATTTGAAAAAGAAAGGCAAGTGTGCAAACAGCTATTCCAAGAAGAAAGACGGCTATACAAAGAACTATTCCACGAAGAACACCAACTGTGTAAACAGCTATTCCAAGAATAAATGCAACTATGTAAACAATTATTCCAAGAAAAAGGCAATTATGTAAACAGCTATTCCAAGAAGAAAGGCAGCTGTGTGAACAGCTAATCCAAGTGGAATGGCAACAGTGTAAACAGCTATTCCAAGAAGAAAGGTGTCTGTGTAAACACCTATTTAAGGAAGAAAGGCATCTGTGTAAACAGCTCTTCCAAGAAGAAAGACAACTGTGTAAACAGCTATTCCAAGAAGAAAGGCTACTTTGTAAACAGCTATTCCAAGAAGAAGGGCATCTGTGTAAATACATATTCCAAGAAGAAAGGCAATATGTAAACAACTATTCCAAGAAGAAAGGCAACTGTGTAAACAGCTATTCCAAGAAGAAAGGAAACTATGTAAACACCCATTCAAAGAAGAAAGGCATCTGTGTAAACACCTATTCTAACAAGAAAGGCAATTGTGTAAACAGCTAAAAAGAAGAGTTTATGTATTATCATGGAGGAGATGGTCTTTTCTTTCACTGTATCTCTGCTGTAGCAATGGAGTGCTTCTAGAGGTGTTTTCAATTCAGTCCAAGCATCACACAGCCCTATCAGAGACATAGTCTGTTTTGTGTCATCACAGTGTCAGATTGCAACTTTAAGGCTGTTAGAGAAAAAAGAAAGAAAATTTGGAAAGCCACTATCTGTATCCCCCTCCATATCTGTCTCACGCCTAAATCAAATTGATAGGGCCTTATTGACTGGCCAAGTTTCAACTAGACCCATTCTGTTTCAATCACCACCCAATAGACTGTGTATGAGAACACCTACATCAGAGCCACCCAAGAATGGGGAATGATGTCACAGCAACTGACTGCACTTAGAATGGTGAGCAGTGGATTTGAGTATGGCATACCATAAGCACCATACACACACAAAATGCATTCTGTAACAAAATTGACATACTGACTGTGCTCTTTTGGCAAATGATATGGTAGCAACTTTTGATGGCAAAATGATATCTTCTGTGTGTGTTGCTTCTCTGCAATTATGTTTTCTGTCTGTTTGTCTATGCGGACGGCTGGCATCCATATTAACTGTTTATTTAGCTTATTTATGAAAATCAGATGTGAATTTTAGAGATATTGGAGTTGGGGGAAATAGGAAGAATTTACATCACTGTTGGAGAGTGAAACCTGCTTATACAAGACCTTTTGAAACAAACATTCCATTCCACTGAAAGACGACCTCTTTCTCTAAAATATGTTTCATTTTGTCTATACTTAATTTATCTCCCAACAGAGGCTCCCACTCTCTGTCAACCAAGTTTTTCATAAGGATTCCTAGATGTTGCCATTGAGACAATGTACTGTATTAAACTTGATTATCAGCAAGTTTAGCCATTTTTTCCCGTGCTGTGATGGTCTTTCAAAACACTTGGATATGGCTGTTTTGTCTTTGACCAATACTGTATGTGCTTTTGTAGATCCATATTTCTTAACTAGAATTACACACATACATGAGCTTATTTCTTGTAATCTGTTAAAACGTAGTCCAGAGAATAAAATGTGTTTTCAACCATCCAGGACTTGGCCTTGAGAAACCAGAACCATCTCAAGAGCAAGAAGCCAATGGGACTCTAGAAAAAGAAGACAGGACACCCAGCGAGGAGACACCACCCACTCCAACCACAGAATCCAAGACACCAGCAGAGCAACAGCAAGTCACCAAAGAAGCCAAAGAGCCTCTGCAAGCAAAAGAGGTAACAGAGCCACCAGCAGAAGAACAACCCCAAGCAGAACCAATCAAAGCCAAGGAATCAAAAGAAGAACCAAGAGCAGAGCTTGAGAAGGAAACAAAGGAATCAAGCAAACCAAGTGTTGAAGAGAAGAAATCAGTTGTTCCCAAAACTAAGAAGGCAGAGGAAGAAAAACCAGCTGAACCAAAACCCAAGGAAGAAAAACCAGCTGAACCAAAACCAAAGGAAGAAAAACCAGCTGAACCAAAACCCAAGGAAGAAAAACCATCTGAACCAGAAAAACTAGCTGAACCAAAACCCAAGGAAGAAAAACCAGCTGAACCAAAACCCAAGGAAGAAAAACCAGTTGAACCAAAACCAAAGGAAGAAAAACCAGCTGAACCAAAACCCAAGGAAGAAAAACCAGCTGAACCAGAAAAACTAGCTGAACCAAAACCCAAGGAAGAAAAACCAGTTGAACCAAAACCCAAGGAAGAAAAACCAGTTGAACCAAAACCAAAGGAAGAAAAACCAGCTGAACCAAAACCCAAGGAAGAAAAACCAGCTGAACCAAAACCAAAGGAAGAAAAACCAGCTGAACCAGTACCAAGGGAAGAAAAACCAGCTGAACCAAAACCAAGGAAGAAAAACCAGTTGAACCAAAACCCAAGGAAGAAAAACCAGCTGAACCAAAACCAGCACCCATTGCCGAAGGGAAGAAACCAGCTGAAAAAGATCAAGTTACTCCTGAAGTTAAAAAGGTCAAAGAAGAAAAAACTGGTCCAAAGGAATCACCGCCTGCTCTTGAAGGAAAGAAACCAGCTGTTGAAGAGTCAGTTGTGCCCAAAGCTAAAAAGGTTGAAGAAGAAATACCTCTTACACCAGAGCCAGTTTCAGCTGTTGAGAAGAAGAAGCCAACTGGCAAAGAAGCAGTTGTACCTGAAAGCAAGTCAAAAGGTAAAGAATCAGCGCCAGTAGTACAGGACAAGAAACCAGCAGTTGAACAGGACATTGTTCCTGAACGCAAAAAAGTAGAGGAGGAAAAACCACTACCTGAAGATAAGAAACCAGCTGTACAAGAACCAGTCGTACCCAAAGCCAAAAAAGTAGAGGAAGAAAAAGCAAAGGAACCAGAATCAACCCCCAAAGAAAAGACTGCTCCAGTAACCAAAACAGCAGAAAAAGGAAAACCAGCTGCACCAGAACCAGCAGCAGTTCTTGAAGAGAAGAAGCCTTCTGCAGAAAGAACAGTTGTACAAAAAACAAAAAAAGCAGACAAAGAAAAGCTTAGTGAACCAGAACCAGCGCCTGTTGTTGACCAGAGGAAACCAGTTGAAGAAGAACCAGTCGTTCCAAAAGCAAAGAAGGTTGAGGAAGAAGCATTTTTTGGTGGAGAAGCAGCCTTAGAGGCAGGGAAATCTGCAAAAGCCCAGGAAGCAGCCAAAGCTGAGGAGGAAAAGTCTAGGTTTAAACCCATCCCTGAAACTGCTGAAGGGGAGATCCCCGTCAGAGCTCCTCACTGCCTGTCGGAGATGGATGATGTGGTGGTGGAGCTGGGCCAGCTGGCCCGCTTTGACTGCCGGGTGGCTGCTTACCCAGACCCAGAAATCACCTGGTAAGTTCATGTCTGCTGTTGTTATGTTCAATGTTTGATGCTGGGAATACTCATTTTTAATATCTGTTGGTTGTCTCTGCTTACACCAGATCCAGAATGTTCATGTCTAGCTGTGATATGTTCAGTGTTTGATGATGGAAGTAACCATTTTTTCGTATTTGTTTATTGTCTCTGCTTACCCAGATCCAAAATATTAAGTTTATGTCTACTGTTGTATGTTCAGTGTTTGATGCTTGTGTGTAGCCAGCATGATCTGACATAAGTATGAGCATAATTCGTCTTCTACAAAAACTGCTATGCCAAGACTTAAATTCAAAATCAAGTCAATATCCACATTTATCAATGTGTAGTCTTCTGCTTGAAGTATGGAAAATCTACTTTCTCAAACAAGTATACCTGTGGATACTTGCAAGTTTGAGAAAGTTGCTTATATGTTTTTCCAGCAAAAAGATATGTGATAGTGAAAGTGGTATTACCTATAAGACTGTTACCAATCATGTTTTAGTTGGATCAAATGAAAAATATGAATTTGCTGTACTCTACCAATCAGCTGGCAAATATTTTAGGTGAAGGTCACATATATGAACAGACTTTGGACTCCATTTGGAGTACTTGTGCTTGTTGCCTTTTTGTGCCTTTTGCTTTTTTTTTTTTTTAATTTTCTTAACCATTTATTGTTCATATTCTTGTTTAAGATTTCATCCCATTCTCTCTCATGGACTTTCTTTAAACTTCAGGCTGAAGGACGGATTGAAGGTGGTACCAACAGACCGCTACGTCCTGCAGAACTTCCATGATGACATTTTCTCTCTGCTCATCAAGGAGGTGAAGAGGGAGGACAGTGGCTGTTACACCTGTCTGGCTCGCAATGAGTATGGGGAGGCGAAGTCAGAGGCCCTCCTCAATGTGCTGTGTAAGTCATGCCATTGGGTCATTCAGGGGATTTTCAGTCTGCTGTAAGGTGATTTCACTGGGTCATGTTATGCAGTACTTACTTTGTCATGTCATGCTGTATTCTGGTACTATGTGCTATGCCGTGATTTGCTCTGTCACTAAAGATGTAAGAAGAGGTCAGAAATTGAAAATGTGTGGTGTGCTCCATCATGGCCACATGTGTGCTGTAATATATTACTGATACTTAATGTTGAATTGTTTTTTTGTTGTTGTTGTAATATGTTCAGTATGGTGTTGGACTTACTGTGTGTATCATGCTGTGTTATATTTGCAGCATATTTTAATGCACTTGTTTTATGCATGTATTCTTTTTGTATTTTCAGTTTGTGTATTTCATATATTATCTTATTATGTTGAAATTGAATGATTATATAATTACCTGGCTAATGTATTGTAATTCTTTTGATGCTATTCCTTCATGTTTATATGCTCCTGTTGTATCTGTAGAGGGGATAGTTCTGTTTCAGTGAAGAATTATTGGTAAAAATATAGTACAGATTGTATCTAAATTGCCTCTGCGTATGTGTGTGTGTGTGTGTGTGTGTGTGTGTGTGTGTGTGTGTGTGTGTGTGTGTGTGTGTGTTGTTGGTGTGAGTGTGTATGTGTGTGTGTGTGTGTGTCTATCTGTCTGTCTGTCATTGTGAACATAATGTATCTGCTTTCTGTTCCATTTAGCTCTCAAGGATGAGGCAGCTGTGGGTGACATGGCCCCTTCTTTCGCCACAAAGTTTGGCAACGTGGAATGCATTGAAGGTGTACCTGTGGAGTTCACCTGTCAGATCAAGGGGCATCCTCCCCCTGCCATCTCTTGGCTTCTCAATGGCCAGGAGGTGACTCCCTCCCTGGACATCCTCACTCGTCAACAAGAGGACAACATCATGCTGGCCTTCAGGTATCTCAGAGAAAGTGCTGCCATTTTTTCTGCTTTGATAATAATTAGAATTGTCAAATGCCGTACATGGCAATGGTATCATTTGTGATTCAGGTAAACATAAGCAGTGAAAGAAACAAGCTAAATAGATGAGTGAGATGGAGAGAGAATGTTTGAAGCAAAAAGAAAAAAATTAGTCATTTGGAATATGTCTAATTTGTGTCTCAGGTTTTTCTGATGTATGATATGGGGTAGTTCCCAGTTGGTCTCAGAGTATTGTTTCCGGTACTGGTTAGATTTCTCTCAGCAGCTAATGACCAGGTTTAAACAGCCTCAAAGACTTCTCCCAGGATGACATAGCTATCACTGGCAGTGGCATGCTCTATACCTCCTTTGCGGAGGACTTAAAATAAAACTGAACACTTAATTACATTTGATTTCTCCTAAAGTTTACCGGACTTTCATTAAAAATACACTAAATCAAATTAAGTTTCTAATCAATTTCAGTTTTCCATAGAGATTCAGAAAAGGAGTTGTTAATGTAGAGAATATCACAAAATATTCTACACAAGCGTTTGGAAATAACCGCATTTACCCCCAAGAAAGGAAGAGCAACTTTATCAAACTAGCACACCCATAGGTGCATGCAAATTTGAGAAAGTTCCTTTTCAGTGTTTCAAACAAAAGACTACATGCAGGTCAAGTTACATATTGCCAAGAGCTTTTATCTGCCTTCTGATTCTTCCTAGCATTAATGTTCTGTACAGCAGCGCCACTTATCATGATAATTCTCATAAACATTGTCTGGTTGACCAGGTCAGTCCAGCTGGAGCATTCAGGAGATGTGGTGTGCAAGCTGAAGAACCATCTGGGAGAAGCCACATGTCGTGCCAAGCTGTTGGTCAAGGAAGACCTGTCCAAGAAAGGTGACATCCCTCTGTTTGAGGAGAGGCCCAACGATCTGGAAGTGACCGAGGGAGGGGAAGCCAGATTCGAGTGTGTCATCACCGGCACTCCAGAGCCAGAAGTCTTGTGGTACTTCAATGGCAGGGAGCTGTTTGTAAGTTCAATTTCTTTAGTTTGGTTTGGGCCTGCATCCACTTGTCTGTCTCCCTCTGTATGTTTCTATCTTATTTCCTCTGTTTCGTCCATCCCAATTCTTTCTTATTCTGTCTTTCTCTCCACTTCTCTGTTTTCAGTTTTTGTATCTGTATTTCTAAATTCTCTTTTGTGTTTGTGGCATTTCTGTCTTGAAACTTTGTGTTCATATATTCTGATAGGAAACAAGGAAACATTGCTCTTGATAATGTATATGTCCTAAATCTTTCTTTATCAAATCTTACTTCAAAAACACTTTCTTGTAATTAACCAAAGATATACTGTTAAGCTGCTTTCATCAAATATGTATCTGTTTCTATTTGTTTTCTAATTTTGTCTGCCTGATTTGAGTACCGCCCTTAATTTGTTCGAAAAATTCATGTGGAACATGTAGTTTCTTTGTTTTTGACTTTAAGGATTCTCGACGTCGCGTGATCCGCAAGAAGGGCGACAGATACCACCTGATCCTGAAGGAGGTGATTCCTGACAATGCTGGTGTTTACACCTGCAAGGCGGTCAATGCTGCAGGGGATGCCTCCTGTGCTGTGGAGCTCTCTGTTAGAGAGATTCCCAAGGAACCAAGGAGAAGGTGAACTTTAAGACCTCTGTTATAGCAGAGTTTTTTCATCTAAAACATGCTTTACAAAGATGTGCAACCAGTTTAGAGCAATGACTGTTTAGGTGCAGATTTATTGCAAAGCATGTCAAATGATGAAATGCTCATGACAAAATTTCAGGATCAAGCAAGTTGTATTGTAATATTGCATAAATATAATCTTTAGAGAGGACCAGCTGCTTGATCTTTGGTTTCTTTCAGTCTTGTTTTTTTTTTAAATCCTGCACGTCGAGTGATCTTGAAAAAGAGGGATCAGAAATTAAGCTTTTGCCAGGCTTAAACTTGGAAGCAGACCTGTTGTCTTGTCAGCTGTTTGATTTTCTTGTTAAACAGAATTAGTCACATGTGGACCACCTGTGCCATTCATTCATCTCTGTGTCCAGTTTCACAAAACATGTTTCACACCATTACAACCTGTTTTGAACTGAAAATATGCACAACATAGCTTTGAAACCCATTTCATGTCAGATAATGCATATAATATACAAAACTAAAAAAAAATGTGTTTCAAACTTTTTTTTTTATATACGTAAAAGTGTATAAATCCTGGAAATGTTTTGTTTCCCACTGCCTTTTTAGGCATGTCTTTTCTCATTCACACTTTGTTTTTGTTCTAAGGATAGTGACTGGATGCTTGAATTAGATTGTTGATATTGACTCAAATGACTCCATGACTGTCTTCCTCCATGTGTCTGTGTTTGTGGATGTATGTATGTGCTTGTGCCCCAGCTCACCATCTTTCACAGCTCATATAATTTTCTTTGATCATTTAAGAGGACAGTTTAATTCATATGAGGTCTTTAATCTGTTTTCATTTGCAGATGATCCACTATTCAAGATGTAATAAAAGAGTGAATGTTCATTGTTCACAAACATCACACTTTTTTGTAACAGAGCTGCAGACGCTGAAGAAGTGGAATATACCTTCCCACCCACATTCACCCGACGTCTTCTGGACCAGAGAGTATCACCTGGACGAACTGCTCGTTTTGAGTGTCTCATGCTGGGAATTCCTCTTCCTGATGTTGAGTGGTCAGTGAATATTTCTCTGACATCTCGTCTGTCCCTGAAAAGCTCTTGTTCACTGTATGCTCCAACAAAATAATGATGTCCAGATTTTGAATGAAAGTGATGATATTAGTCATCATGTCTGTGATTATCCATTGGATGTGATAAGATGGTTTTTTTTTTTTTTTGGTGTATGTGTGTGTGTGTGTGTGTGTGTGTGTGTGTGTGTGTGTGTGTGTGTGTGTGTGTGTGAGTTTGGTGTGTGCGAATGTGTGTGTGTGTGTGTGTGTGTGTATTTAAGTTTGCTGTGTAAGAGTGTGTCATTGTCTGTGTGTGTGTGTGTGTGTGTGTGTGTGTGTGTGTGTGTGTGTGTGTGTGTGTGTTTGTGAGTTTGGTGTGTGCGAATGTGTGTGCGTGTGTGTGTGTGTATTTAAGTTTGCTGTGTAAGAGTGTGTCAGTGTGTGTGTGAGTGTGCGTGTGTGTGTGTGTGTGTGTGTGTGTGTGTGTGTGTGTGTGTGTGTGTGTGCGCACGTGTGCACGCGCGCATACATGGTATGTGTATGAGACTTTGATTTCTCTTTAACATTGCACAGATCCAGTGGACCAAATTATCTGATGTTTGATAGCATCCATTAGCTATACTTCTTAACACTGTGAGCATTATAGCTCAGCCCACAAAGTTGACATGTTAGCACAGAGTCTCTCCACATACACATTGACAAGCATTTCCCCTGACCAGGCAAAAGGACGGTCAGACGGTGCAGCCGAGTGACAAGCTGAGGATTGGGCGAGAGGGATCCACAGCCATCCTGGAAATTGACAGCGCCGGGCCAGAGGATGCTGGGGAGTACACCTGCATTCTTACCAATGACTCTGGCAAGGCCACATCCAGAGCTGGCCTCACTGTGCAGGGTAAGTGACCATGCGTGACAAAGATGGGGAAACACTGTTGAACTTTCAGTAACCATTTAAAAAAAAAACTGGGCTGTGGGAGTTTTATTTAAGGGGATGGAGATGGGGAGGATGGGGGGACAGAGGGGAGAGGAGGCATCCTAAACAGGGAAGCAAATCTAGTACAGGCTAACAGGGAAAACAGGGTTTAACCTTTTCGCGACGCGTCATGCGATAGTGACGGCAGCTCAGTCGACCCATTCACGACGAGCCGTTCCATGGTGATGGCAACGCTGCTGTACTCGCTGGACGTGCCATGCCTCCTTGACAGCACAACTATTAAAAAAAATCTCCTGTTCTCTCCTCTACGGTCTAAGGGATGCAGCTGCCCCAGATATTTAGAACAGGGTTCTAGCCACTGGAAGGGTAAGTTTGCATGCGCTAGCGATGACTGTTGTGACCTCAGAGCAGTCCAAATGAAGAGACCCGTCTGGCACTGGGAATCGCTGCAAAAGGCATGTGTGGAATTTCCTGCCATGCCAACATATCGGACAGAAGAAGAATTACATGAGGTGTTAGAATTGGTTCATTAAAGTTGTTCAGAGGATGAGGGGGGTAAAGGTGTACAAGTTTATCGAAAAGAGTCTGAGCTTGATTTATTTGCTCTGTGTATTTAACAGTTTTATATGTCGTATAGTCAGAAGCTAAAACAGGGAAAAGTGTGCACAGTGTGCAGTGATTGATTTCCTTTTTTTTCATTTTTTTCACTTAGAATACACATATTGAATACCTCAGGCTTTCTGTGTATCTATTCTATTCAAAGTAAGAGCGAAATTTTATGCCTTTTTTCTTCCTCATTTGCTGTTGTCATACTAATCAAACAAACATAAACAAAATTGTGTTCTCCTACATTTTAGTTATGTTGTTTCAGTAACTGTAGCGTTGCCATTTTACCCAAAATGTATATAAGTCTATGCTCATTGCAAAGTTTGCGTTTTATTCTTTTCGTTGATATACAACAATTGCTTTTTAGGTTTATATTAGGAGACGTAAAATGAAATTTAAAAAATGCAAAAATCGCACATCTGCAGTGGTTGCAAGCGGTGCACGCATCTGCAGGGAAGTGACGTTGCTCTGCCATGCCCGTCGTGAAAGTATTAAAGGAGGGGGGACGGGTAGTCAGAGTGTGCTGTGGGCTCAGACGAGAAGACTGGAACCACACAGTCAAGTTTCACTCACCAAATGGATGTGTCTCTGACTGTGTGGCTCAACTTTTCTGACCAACTTTGCTGGTGTCTGTTATCTCTCCTGTGTGATTGATGCATGAAATATATGCAAGGAAGCATAGAATATGGTCCTGTCATCTGTCATCATTGTCATTCTTCATTTTCATTGACAAAAAGGAAAGAAAAGGTCTAAAATGACATGGTCTTTTATGTCCTGCTCATATGGTGACATAATTTTGAATTGCCTGTCTGCATTAATGTCCTTTGTGAGATGGAAACTAATCTCCTGCATTATTCCTGGGGATCTCGACCATCTACATGCACATTTAATGACGACTTAATGGATTTCACACTTTCACAGTCTGAGTTGGCACACCCCATCTTATTTAGGCAGTCTGTGTGTGTATGTGTGCACATATGTGCACACATGTGTGTGTGTGTATATGTGTGTGTGTGTGTGTGTGTGTGTGTGGTGTACATATAATATTCATGTCAAAATTGAATAATTGCTTTACTTGCTCATTTTGAAATGTCATAGAATTTGCTACTTTTTCTCATGCTGATCTATAGAATATTCATTAAAAAAAGATTTGTTTTATTGTGTTACATAGTTTTCATCTAAGACCTTTGTGTTTGGCTGGGCTGTAGACAACATAATCTTTTTCTTCCTTCCATCTAAGATTTTGTTTTATTGTGTTGCGTACTTTTATTAAAAAAAGAAAAAAGCAGAATATTATTGCATTCATATAAATATGTTTATTAGTGGTCCTGAAGACAGGTTCATGTTAAGACTTGACACGGAAGCTTGTACTTTTTGTAACACTAACTTACCTTTAGAATCTCTGTGAATGTGAATGATATATTCTACAGAGGAGAGAAGACTTCGCTATGCTACTCCCAGACTGGATGCCAGACTTCCAGAGAGTATCCGTGCACCATCCAGGGGCCGTGAAGACTTGATGGAACCTCTGTCTCGACCGGTCAGAGAGCTCACTCCTGAAGGTAATTACAGACATTTAACTGAATCTGTGTGCAAATGAATATAGAAGGATGGAAACAGGAAGGGTGGAGTGAAGGGCATGAGGGAGGAGGAAAATGGAAGGGATTCCTTGTTTTGCCTTTATTTTGCAGGACATAGTTTGAGAATGCTAGTCTTTATGTTTTCATGTGATTATTTAAGAAGGCTGAACTTTTTGATGTCATGTGCATTAAGGAATTATTCAGGAAATGTAACGTTCACCAGCTGATAAAGCAGTTGGGTGATTCGTGGACCAATTAACTGATTCATTGATGAAATAGTATTATAAGTATTGTCGTATTGTAAGGTGTTTGGTCTGTTTGGTTGATTGAGCAGGTTAGGATTGGTTGAAATATGAATGAACCATTAATTTTGTTATTAACTGAACAGGACTGAATGATTTGTGATCTGTTTGTATTCTCTCTTGATGGCTGATGAACTGGCTTCAATAGAATTGGTTTTATTGCCCATTACTGATGAATATTGTTTTGAATGTTAAAATGTCGAATTATTGTTATGTGTTGTGTGTGTGTATGTGTGTGTGTGTGTGTGTGTGTGTGTGTGTGTGTGCCATTTGGATTTGATGTATATTGTGTTAAGAGTGGTTCAGTCATTTCCTGTACATAACAAAAGAGGGAAAAGCATGATCATTTTGACAACATGTGATCCATGTGTGTAGAAAAAGTACCTTCCCTGCCATTTGACAAGCCGCATCTGTTGGACATCCGAGATGAAAGCGTGAAGTTGAGCTGGCTCCCTGCACGCACCATTGGTCTGCCAGAAAACGCTCGCCAGGTCACCTACACGGTAGAGGCTCGTGAGTTACCAAGCAACAGGTGGACGAGACTTGCCACTGGTGTTGATGGAACATCCTATGTGGCACGTCACCTGCGACCAGATAAGGAGTACATGTTCCGTGTGTATGCTGAGAACAAGTACGGTCCTAGTGAGGCCACTCTGCCTTCAACACTGATGGCAAGAGAAGGTGAGGATAAGTTGTGTTGTAATAGGAATGATGCTGTGGTAATAGACCTGTTCCCAGAAAAAAAAAAAAAACTTGGTGGAAGATAACACATTGCAAGCAGAGGTATATTTTCTTGGTTCATGGGTCAAACAAATAGACCCAGAGACTCAAATGTTTGATTTTAAGTTCACGTCAGGATAATGTCTGCATTATAGATCCACTGTTTCACTTCCATGTTTTGGCATTTTCTCTCTCTGATTGAACTGTTAAGCTGGCTGGCTGTAACCACCAGCAGCATTTTTCCCAAGAAAAAGGCGGGGTCTGTCACTGAACACAAGCTCTCACTCCCCTTGCAGATTTCTGAACAACGTCTATTATCCTAGTTGTGTGCCTCTGTAAGTCTACACCTGGACAAATCTGTGGTCATACACAGTGATTTCTACATGTGTGTGTGTGTGTGTGTGTGTGTGTGTGTGGCTAGCTAGCTAGCCAGATAGATGGACATGGTAGATGATGTAGATACAGTGAAACATCCCAGTTAGGGTATATTCAATTAAGACTCAGTCTCTTTTTAGACTTTAAAAAAGATTCTTTTCCTCTCTCTTTGTTCTGTATTACCTATAAAGAGATTTCTGGAAGGTGTTAATGAATAGATTCCACTGTATCCCAAAACAGATGCACAGAAGAGCAGATAGATTATTGGATAGTGAACCTACATCTAAATGATACGCAGAGCATTACATTTAGCTGGATCGAATGAGTGGTGCAGAAGTAATGCCACAAAGTGAGAATGGAAAATGAAATTTAAAAAAGTACATTTTCAATAACAAATATTGCACACAATGTTACAGAGGCATGCTACTTTAACCCTTTGACTCTCAAAACTGTTTAGAATTTTTGCAAAAAAGTCTCCCATCTCACACAAAAATGTAAAACTCCAAGTAGTTAACATGGAAATGATACAAGAATATTTGCAAGTGCAATTCTTTACAAAGAGAGTATTCAGTACACCTAAAGTGATTTATGTTGTGCATATCTATAGTATATTTAGTGGTGACCATGAGGGAAAATTCACCTGCGTCAAAAAAAATTACAATATGTAGTGGTAGAAATTCCATAGATCCGTACATTCCATCACATAGAAGATGTTATTTCTGCATTAACATCAAAAGTGTTTTTAAACGAGACATAAGGCACATGTCAGATTTTGTCAGTTTCCTCCCTCCTACCCCTCACCTCTCCCTTCCTCTTTCCCCCCGCTGCCCTTCCCCTTCTGTGCCCACTTCCATCACAACCAAGCCCCCTATGGTTCAGTATACTTAGTAGGTTGTAAACCTCATCAGGATAATTGAAGTGACTCAATACATAATCAGGCTACTCAGCAACACCATCTAAATTCCTCCACATTTTCTTTGTTGTTGTCATTATCAGATCATTGTCAGATTAAACAAAATTACAACCACCTCGTCTGCATTTTACCTTCTGGCATACTCAACAGCTTTTTATCTCTTAAAAAAAAGGAAAATACCCCAAAACAGATCAAAACTGAGCCAGAACTTGCTAACTAATCATTTCAAATAACCATCAACGCAGGCAACCTTTGCAAAGAAGAAAACATAATCAAATGACCAGCAAGACTGTTATTTATATATTGCCCCTGAATGGCAATCACATCCACAGTCAGGGGTGAAGGGCTTAAGCCTGTAGAGCTGAAACATTTCCATTAGTTTGCAGACACACTGGTAAGTGTTTATAAGTACAAACACAGAATATCAGTGATGGAAATTATTCAGGTGCAGAGGTACAAGTTAACTGATTCAAACTTCTTGAACTAACTCATGCTTAGTATTAGAGAAAGTTGCAGGCAAAGCATTTTGACTTTGTTTCAGAACCTGAAGAAAAGAAGAAGCTGTATGCACGTGAAGAATCTCCAGGTGAGCTTTTCTGTTGTTTATCTTTGTTCTTGATAGACATGGGGCGTGGAGCACAGTAAGTGTGTATACTGTTTGTTGTGAATTGAATAATGAGGATGTAACACAAACATTTCAATTTTGAATGCTTACATATACAGAGCTATAAATACTGTACACAAGAATACTCACACCTTCCCCTCCTACTCTTCCTCCCAGCCTTCGCATATGAAAATACATATATGCACACACACACTCGCATGCATGCATGCACGCAAGCACGCACATACCATGCACGCATGCACACACGCACGCTCGCTTGCTCACTCACTCACTCCACTTACTCTATCTCTCTTTCTCTCTCTGGCTGTCTCTGTCTCCTGCGTACATACTAACTGTGAATATGTGTATATAAATGAGAGTGTAATGAAACATGACATGGCATTTGAACAGGGTGTTTTTTTTATTATTAAGTGACTTTTTTGAGGTGCAATCCACTTTTTGAGACTTAGTCGGAAGAAAAAAGATAATACAACCCACATGTATGCAGACACAATCTACAGTCCAATTTTTTGTTCCAGCACCTGTACAGTTTCCCTCCACCAGACCGTTTGTCATGGACATTGGACCAGAGACGTTGCGCATTGGCTGGCAGCCTGCAGAAAGAGCGCGTCTGGCAACTCCTATCTCCTACAGAGTGGAGGCTCAGAAGCTGCCTAGTGAGGAGTGGGTACCCCTGGCTAGCCGGGTGCGTGACACCAGTCTGTATCTGTCAGACCTGGAGCCTGATCGGGATTACAACGTGCGTGTCAGAGCTCAGGGTCCATACGGCGTCAGCCAGCCTACTGCCTCAGTCTGGTTGCCAAGGGCTGCAGGTTGGAGAGGATTTCTTTTATGTTGAAATAAGTGGAGGGTGAAGCAAAGAGAGGGAGGCTGGGGAAACCAAAGCTGATAGTGGAATTAACTTTTACATGAGATTAAGTACAAAATCTTTTGTAGTAAGGGTCTATATGTCTTTGCAAAAGGGTATTTGGTGGAGCCCAGCTAATACAAGTATTGATAACATTACAGTTTGGTTTACATGAGCAAAATTTACAATCTTCAGTAAGAGGGCTTTTTTTTTCTCCTGTTAATATTCCAGATTAGTCTGACTTTTCTGACTCAAATTTCAATGTGTATGTGATTTTAAATGTGTGTGTGTGTGTGTGTGTGTGTGTGTGTGTGTTGTGTGTGTGTGTGTGTGTGTGTGTGGTAAAAGGATGGTGGGGGAGGATGGAGGATAAGGATGGAGAATTTGTGTGTATTATATGTCCCTATGTATGTGTGTGTGTGTGTGTGTGTGTGTGTGTGTGTGTGTATCTATATATGCGTGTGCCTGTATGTGTGTGTGTGTGCATGTGTGTGCATCTGTGTCTGAGTCTGTGTGTGT
This sequence comes from Conus canariensis, assembly GCA_033310375.1. Classification (NCBI taxonomy): domain Eukaryota; kingdom Metazoa; phylum Mollusca; class Gastropoda; order Neogastropoda; family Conidae; genus Conus; species Conus canariensis. The sequence continues at coordinate 35,176,509 of CM065715.1, forward strand.
GTTCTTTCTCTTTCGTGAACTACTGTAAAGTCAGGTGACTTACCAGCTACTAAACTCATCAGCAACTGTTACCCAATCATTTGAATGCAGCTTTCACTGGTGTGCCGGTGAGCCGACCTCAGATCACTGAACTAGAGCCGGACACAGTGCATCTTCGCTGGCAGCGAGTGGAGGTTCCCTCTTTCAGTCATGAGCAGGATCCTCTCACCTACATGATTGAGATGCAGGAGCCCCCGTCCATGCACTGGCGGGAGGTGGCCTCGCACATCCCGCACACCCACTACATGGTCCATGATCTGGAGCCGGGCACTGACTATCGATTCCGTGTGCGTGCGCAGACCAGGGAGGGGCTGAGGAGTGAGCCTTCCCCTGCCACCTCCATCTATAGGACCCTTGGTAAATGCATGATCTTCTTGTTGATTGTGGTCCTAGTGGTTATGTGTGTGTGTGTGTGTGTGTGTGTGTGTGTGTGTGTGTGTGTGTGTGTGTGTGTGCAGTTGTACAGGTGGGATTGTGTGTGTTGTGCGTGCATGGTGCGTGCATGTGTTTGTGCGCATGCACACAGTCGTACAGGTGGTACTGTGTGTGCATATATATATGTGTGTGTATGTGTGTGTGTGTGTATGTATGTGCTTGTGTTTGGTAGTGTGTGTGTTTGTTTACATTAGCCTGTGTATTCCATTTTTCAAGCATTCTTAAGTCAACTATGTCAATAATGATACCTTTTTAATGCAGTTTTCTTTTTAATTGAATATGGAATTCATTTACGGTGAGACTGGTTTGCAGTGCATACTCTATGTGCACTTATTGTTTAAAATGAATGTGGTAATATGACTTAGGCTTCATTTTGAGTATAACCTTCTGTAAACAGCACAAAGAAATGTTCTGAACAGTTTTTTGTATTATTATACTTCAAATTTCATGTTGTTGTTGTTGTTTTGATGTGTCTGACAAGTCATTTAGAATTGTATTGCTAAGATGTAAGTTCAAGCAATCAAGTTTGGGGGGTCCAAAAAATGTAGTAAAGAGAAAAAGATTGTTGTGTTAAAGGACGGCAGCATTAAATTTTTGTATTTGTGACTGTCCAGCACTGTCCCATGCCCCCATAGACCGGGTGAAAGTTGAGGACTATGAACCTGACTACGAAACAGTGGGTCTGTCCTGGACGCGTGTGGAGATTCCACCTTTTGATACTGACGACGAACCGCTCCTGTACATGATTGAATGTCAGGACCCATCATCTGATAGCTGGCGGTCACTGGTGTCAGGTATTCCAACCACTCACTACAGGGTTCCAGATATCGGCTCCACTGATGACTACAGGTTCAGGGTTCGTGCCCTGACTCCTTACGGTCTGAGCCGACCCTCTCCTCCTGCAGGCCTGTACAGGTCTCCAAGTAAGTTGAATGTGAATGTGTGTGTGTGTGAGAGTGTGTGTGTGTGTGTGTGTGTGTGTGTGTGTGTGTGTGTGTGTGTGTGCGTGCGCACGCGCATGCACATGCGTGCATGTGTGCATGCGTGCATGCATGTGTGTGTGTGCATGCACACGAGAGAGAGAGAGAGTGTGTGTGTGTGTGTGTGTATGTTTGTGTGTGTGTTTGTGTGTGTGTGTGTGTGTGTGTGTCTGTGTGTGTATCTATGTGTGTTAGTGCATACAGCACAAAAAGGCTTAATTAAAGTATGACTTCATTCTTGATTACTTTGCACTGACATCAGACATGAGGATCTGTATCTTTTGAAGCAAAGTCTTCTGTTTTAGGGCTTTCAGACCCATTTTGAAGCTCCACACAGTTCTGTTGGTAGAATTATTAGGCGGATCACTGAGCATTTCTCCTTCCTTCACTCAGTGTTCAATGGTGACAAACTTGGGAGCAGATGTTCATTTGAGAAATGAAAAAAATGCTTCATTTGATCACATGATTTATGCCCTTTTCCTCATTTTCATGGTTTGGGTTTTGATGTTCCCATGTTATGTTGATATATGACATGAAAAAGGCATGGGCTGACATTGCTATTTTTCATCGCACCACACTTTTCATTCAAGTGATGAAACTAGAAACTGTTTAATATTTCTAAAATGCTGAAGAAAAATATCATTTTCAGGGAGTTGCCTTTGCGGCTCATTAGGGTACTGTAATCAACACAATTGAATTCATGAATGTCCAATGCCTGGATGGCTGAGTTGGTTAGATCACTAAGTTCAAAGTTCAATGTGGCATTTACACTGCAAAAGTGATCATTTTCGCTGCCCATCTCAGTGTGTTGTCATTCTGATGATGTAGTGTGGTGTAAGACAGGGCTCCATCCCCAACTCTTCTAGGGTGATGTTATTCCCATCTGCTTTGTCACTTCTGGTGAATATAACTAGTATCTTGGAATCTGTTTCTAAAGACTCTCCAGAACAAGATTAAGACTCATTCCTTTTAAACTTTCCCTGCTGTCTGAGATCCAGTTGTTAAGGATTTCTGGCGATTGTTGTTGAGAGACTCCACCATGTTTTGATTCGCTGTGTTTCTCAGCCCCTTCCAGACCCCTGGCTTCAGACCTGTCCATCAGCAGTATGGAGCCAGAGAGCATGCGCCTGTCCTGGCAGCCTTTGTCCCTGCCCAGCTCCCGCGCCACCACCCCATCCTACCAGCCCCTCTCCTACCAGCTTGAGGCTCTTGAGCATCCCAGCTCCCTGTGGCGCCCCTTGGCCTCCGACATCCAAGACACGACGTATGAGCTGACTGGGCTGGCAGCTGCCAGGGATTATTCGTTCCGTGTGCGTGCCTTGACACCATCTGGGGGACTGACTGAGCCCACATCACCGGTCACGGTCACCTCGCTGCCAGGTATAGTACCGTTTCTTTGTTTGCTGTCTCTTTATTTCTTTTTGTTTGTTTTTTTTGTTGTCTGTCTAATTCTTGCCTTTATTTATGAAGAAAGTGAGTCTGTATAATCAACCTGCTGTGAATGTGTGTGTGTGCATGTGTGTATGTATAAGTGTGTGTGTGTGTGTGTGTGTGTGTGTGTGTGTGTGTGTGTGTGTGTGTGTTGGAGGGGGTGGAGGTGGGGTGGGGTGGCGTTAAGCTGTCAGGAACTGCAGGTATGATTGAAAAAAACACTACACGCTAGTACAGTTGAAATTATTGAGACTTTTCTTGCCATCTCCTGAATGAAGGTGTCATGAAGGAAAAGCCCCATAAATGTTTAATTAGCACTTTCAGAATTCCTGTTCTTGTTAGTGTTGCAGAATCAGTATCTTTCCATGACAATCATTGCTTTAGACACAAATAAAATCTGTCAAATGAATTTTCATGCCAATCTTGAAGCGAGAAAAATCTAAAAAAGATGTTCACATCTCTTTTTTTGCCACAATTATCTGTGTTGAATACTTTGTAAAAATGTATAACATTTCCAAATGTGAAGCAAAAACATAGCTGGAATGTCTCTCTCTCTCTCTCTCTCTCTCTCTCTCTCTCTCTCTCTCTCTCTCTCTCTCTCTCTCTCTGTCATGTTGCTTTATTCTGTTTCTTGTCTCCTTTTTTCAAGCTGTCCCTTCTGATCATCATGACCCAATGATTGTTTATGTACACAGAATATAAACAGTTAAACCAACCAACCATACTCAGCCATCTGGAAGTTCTTATGTTGTAACTTTTTCTTTTCTGTTACTCTTTCTGACTCTGCATATTCTTCCTTTTTGTCTGTCTTTACTGTGAGTTTAACAGCCCCCACGAGGCTTCTGTGTGGCTGGCTGGGCAATGAAAAGAAGAACTGTCAACTTTTACATGTTCTGATTATTACTTGCTTTTTGGATCCTTGGTGATTAATTCCTGTTCTGTCAACCCACAGTCATTATTAGTTGCTTTTTAGATCATTAACCATGGTCTCTTGCTCTGTGAGTTCTCAGTCATGTTCCGTTATTTGCTCTGATAATTTTTGTGATTTTTTTTTTCTGTTTTCTTTAACTTTTATCTGAAATTTTCTGTGATTATTAAACTTTTGGTTTGTGCTTCCTCAGTGGTTTTACAACAAATATTCAGTGATGATTTAGCACCAGCTTTGTAAATCATCTGTGATTATTTAATGTCTTAATTGACAAGCTACTACTGGTTGACTAAATTGTCATAACACTTTGCCCAGTTCGGCCACGCCTGTCATCCAGGGAACCATCGATCATGGAGATAGGGGCGGACTCTGTACACTTGCAGTGGCCCAGAGCTGAACTGCCCTATTATGTTCGTGAGAGTGTTCCCATCACCTACAGCATTGAGATGCAAGAGGTGAGGATCACATAGCATCACAAGGCTTTTTCTCATGACAACTTGAAATGTTCAACATCTTTTTTTTATTTCATATTATGTTGATGAGTAAGTGGCTGGATATGAATGCATTAAGGAAGAGAGAGGGAGAGATGGAGAGAGAGAGTGTGTGTGTATGTTTATTTGAATGCATAGGGGAGAGAGATAAAGGGAGTGCATGTTTATTTTGTATTACAGTGCTTAGTGTGTGTATGGATGTGAATGCTTTAGGAAAGAGAGAGAGTGTGTGTGTGTGTGTGGGTGGGTGTGTTTATCTTGTATTATGTTGATCAGTATGTGTGTGGACAATGTGGTAAGAGAGAGAGAGAGAGAGAGTGTGTGTGTGTGTGTGTGTGTGTGTGTGGTGTGTGTGTGTGTGTGTGTGTGTGTGAAATATATTGATGAGTATGTGAGTGAATCTGAATTTGTTAGGAATATGTGTGTGTGTGTGTGTGTGTGTGT
>CM065715.1:35183756-35198756 GCA_033310375.1 Conus canariensis
ATAAAAATCATTTGTTATTACATTATTCTCAAGAATTTTAGCCTGGAAAAAGGTGAGACGCACACAAAATGTATCAGACACTACAGCAACAAAAACCCAGACATCTATTTGTAAACACTCCAGTCAAAATCAAATAAAACAAAAATGATGTCCAAACATAGAAGAGGCTGTCATGTTGTGGGCATCTAACATTACCTTACACAACTGACATACATCACAAAACTCCTGGGATATGACTGAATTGATTCTCAGGGCTTAATCTAATAAAATGTGGTATGGACAGGGGAGGTATCTAGTTAGACTGTCAGGTGTCTCACCTTGTATATACATAACATTATCAGGTGCATTGAAGGATGGACATAGGCACTTGACAAACTTTAATTTTGGGATTAATAACAGAGACAAGTAGACAAAAAACTAAGCTTGAATGGAATTGTTCTTAATTTCTTTTTGTTTTCTTTCATTAAAATAAAAGTTTTGAGGAAAAGTAAGAGATGGAAGCCCCACAAAAAAAGAAAAGAAAAAAGAAAGGAAAACAGGAGAAAAGAAAGTGGTGCCGAAACAGGAGACTGGAATTCCCCCCCAAAAAAGAAAATGAAATAAAGCAGTGCTATCAGATTCGTTCCATGGCCAGCCAAGGTGTTACAGGGGTCACATCAGCTGTGAGGGCAGTACATCAGCAATGCTTCACTGCTGATTCCAGGGCCACCCAAGATGCTGCGCGAACCGCCCTACATCTCCAGTGTGCATCCAGACTCCGTGCTGTTGTGCTGGCGATCTGTGGACATCCCAGCCCGCATTACAGACTACGCCCCGGTGACCTACCGCATCGAGGCTCAGGAGCCACCCTCCATGGAGTGGCGCCCGGTGGCCAGGCATATCCCCGCCACCCACTACCACCTCACTGGCCTGCGCCCGGGACAAGAGTACAACTTCAGGGTGCGAGCGGAAAACAAGATTGGCCTGAGTGAACCCACTCCCTCTGTGCTGCTCACAAGGAGATCAGGTGAGTGTGAACTGTGTTGCTCAGATGGCTAAGTGCAGAAGGACGAGGGAAAGAAAATTAAAGCAGTGACATTATCAGTGGTGACGATGATGATGAAGATGGTGGTGGTAATGGTAGTAGTGATGGGAATAGAAGTATTGATGATTATTTATTATGGTGACAATATTGGTAATGTGACGATGATTTTGATGATAATGGTGACAGCGTCAGTGATGGAGAATTAAAAGTGTTTTTTTTTTTAGAGCCACTTCCTAAAATGTTAAACTTTTGTGTGTCTGTGTCTGTGTTTGTGTCTGTGTTAATGTCTGAGTGGTGTTAGGGGGTGGTAGAGGCTTTACTTGGACTTAACATATGAAGCATTCCATTTTTTTGTCTTGGTTTTGTTTTGTTATCTCGCTTCCTTGGTGAAAGAAAGAAGAGAAAGAAACAAAATCGGTTAATGTTCTTTTTCATATCCTTTTTTTTTTTTTTTTTTGCCTTCATTTTCCTATTTTATAGCGTTTTTTGAATGATTCTTAGTATGAATTCAAAGCCATTTGTAATAAACTTAGTGGTAACCACAAAGAAAATCATGCTCAGTATTTTCATAAATGATTTTGTTTTTTCATTTACCTTCAGTGAACTTTGTCCATGGAGAGAAATTTGACATGTTATCTTGTGTTCCATGTCATACAGTGGCACCCATTATGCCCACTCATGAACCAATGATTTCGGATGTTTCACCTGGCTCTTTGAGGTTGTCCTGGAGACCTGCGGAAGTCCCATCATACCTGATGGATTCACTGCCTGTGACCTACACCATTTACTATCAGGTACTCTTCATCAGGTTCTTGGCCACTCATGTTGTGAAGAGGACAGATGTAATTGTTAGCAGATTTAGCAGGGGATTTTGGACATGAGCTGGAAAAGAGATTATGTTATCAGAAATCAAATGTGAGGAAAGAGAAAATCTAAACAGAATGGTTTTACTGTTTTTATTATCATAGCCCAGCTGACCGCATAGAGCCTTTTCAATGCTGTTGAACTCATACAGGAAAAAAGAATGTCACATCCTGAGCAGATCAAATCTTCCAAAAAGGTTGTATCCAGAAAAGGAATTGAACAACTAAAGCAAATCATGACATGGTGGCTAAACTATGGACATCCTAAAAGCTAGGAACACTGAAAAGTGAATAGCACAGGTTAGCTTGATATTGTATTCCTTTATCTTGTTTGGGGAGCTGAAACTGACTTGAAGTTAATGCCTTTCTATGGAAGCAAAGTTAATGCCTATGTCAATATAGGAGCAAAATTTCACTTGAAATTGATACCTTTTGTCACATTAGAGGGGCAAAATTTGATTTGAAGTTAACACCTTTGTCTCATTATGGGAACAAAAGTTTACTTGAAATCAGTGCCATTGTCTTACTATGGGAGCAAAACTTAACCTGAAGTTAATACATTTGCCCATGATGTGAGCAAAAATTGGCTTAAAATTATGAGCCTTTATCTGGTCATGGGAGTGAAATATGGTTTGAAGTCACATCCTTTTATCTCAGTATGGATTCAAAGTCTAGCATCAAAGTATGTGTTTTTGTCTCATTTTGGTTGCAAAGGATGGCTTACATTATGAATCCTTATCTTAGAAAAGGAGCAAAGGTCACTGTGTTTATTGTTACAGCAAAAGTAGACAGTCTAGTCATGAATTGATAGTCTAGTCATGAAACAGTTGAATTCTCATCAAATTGCAAGATCAGAGTGTGGTTTCTTTTCTTTTTTTTTTTTAAGCATCTGCCTGGAATGGAGTGGAATCCACTTGCGCAGCGTGTGATGGGTACCAGTTACTATGTGACTGGGCTGTCTCCAGATAACAACTACGCCTTCCGTGTACAAGCGGAGAGCCAGTTTGGGTCTAGTCAGCCCACGCAGGCTGTGCGAATGCCACGACTGACAGGTGACGACTTGAAGCTACTGAGTATGTGAATGAGTAGGGGTATAAGTGGAGATTCAGGAGGCAGAAGACGGGGAGGGTTACCTAATGCTGATGTGTGAAACTATGTAAGATATATAGAGTGCATGGGATTGTGAAAATGGCAAACAGCTCACTTATTCTAATTATCTTTCTTGTATATCATATATTAAAGGATGTTCACCAAGCCTTCAAATGAATATAGTGTGCTAAGTTTTGTAGAATTAAAATGAATGATTTGTTGGAATTTAAAAGAGCATCTATGAATTCAGCAGAGCAAACTGATTTCATATGTGTACTTGTATTAAAGACATTTATAGATGTGATTGACATACATGCAGCTATAAAGATGCATATATGCATATTCATGTATGTCAGTTTGTATGATTGACATACATGCAGTTATAAAGATATGCATATGTATGTCAGTTCATATTATTACACAGGTGTTATGTACACGCACTGGTACACTCCTGTATAAATATGCAAGTTCAGAATACACAGTCAGTGACCACCAAAACCTTGTATCTCATTTAAGTGTGTGAATTTTCTTTTTAAATCATGAAATGTTGAAATCCATTTTAACAAAGCAGGGTCTTTAATATGTAAATAAGTTTGGAAAAACAATTGCTGTGTATGAAGAACAGCTCACAAAACCAGTAACTGTGAAAGATAATGTAAATAAAGAATAAGCTACTTGTTTTGCTTCACTTTACAGAGCTCTAAACCCTGAAGTGATTTTTCTCAGACATATCTTCTTGACGCGTACGTCAACATCAATGTGTTTTACTGCATTAAGATACCCTAACAGGCATGTTAAGTATGTATCAAGAAACACCTTGCCAAATATTTATTCCAGAAATCCCAGCCCCGATCTACAGCCCTGAAATTGAAGAAGTGGAGCCATCGGCCATCCGCCTGGCTTGGAAGACACCTAGGGTGGGTCCCTACAAGAAGAAGAAACCCACCTATGCCATTGAGACCTTGGAGCCTGACACGTGGACCTGGCGCCCCCTGGTGTCCAATCTGACCACGCCCAGCTACAGAGTGTCCACTCTCTCTCCTTCCCTGGACTACCTCTTCAGGGTGAGGGCTGAAGCTGACAAGGTGCTGAGTGAGCCGTCATTCCCTATCTCCTATTCGAGGATTCGAGGTGAGTGAAAAAAAGAGCATCGCATAATGTATACTGGTGATAATGATCATACCTCTTAAAATGATAATGATTGTTCAGCTACTACTGATCTTTCGCATCTCGGATGGAAAAGAAAGATGAGTCAGTAAAACATTCTGCCCTAGCATGCTTTGTTAGATGAGAGTCCCTCACCAGTTCCCCCAAGTCAATTATTGTTATTTTCAGCCTAGAAGCTAGTACAATGCCCAAAGTCAGTTGGTTTGGTTTGAATTTAAATCACTGCATGACAAATTTGAGCAGGTGAAGAAACACAGAAAGTACCAGAACTCCTTTGTGCCCTTTTGTGATCCGAAGTGATCAGGACTGTGGGTAATCTGCAGGCAGTGCAAATGCTCCAGTGGGCCATGCATACACGCATTGCCACCTTTACAAGTATCAACTCCAGAATCCTTAGATGTTAAGAGAAGTATTCTTTCCGTGTACATTGCTGCATACCACCCAATATAAAAGCATCTGAGACCTTTATTTTGCTCCTCAAGTTTATACGACACACTAGTCCCTATATTTCAGCGCAGCTGCTAAACACACATCTCCACTCATGCTGTTAGATCACTGGTCCTAGAGCCCACAAAGGCCACAGGGACACTGAAGGGATGAACAGTACATTGCTATCCAGCTACTTGCCACCCTTTGTCACCAGGGTAGAATTTACTTGTAGATATGTCCAATACCCGGGTACATCTTGATATACAGGACAATAGATAATGAACAGCTTTACTTAGAAAACAAGATGAAATACTGCTATGAAACACTCCACTCTTGAAAATCCACAGATGTTGACAGAAATACACCAAACATAAAAGCTTGTATGCACAGTCTTTGAGGAATGGAGGAATCTGACTTTACTGTCTCATAATGTGATGCTAAAGCTGTCTATTCAATGGCATAGTTATCATTCAGCTGCCTGTGCATGGAAAATACATTTTCTGAATCAGAAAGCTGCGAGGACTAGAAGCTGCTTTCTGGAAACAGGTTGTCTTTCAAATCAGTTCATAGGAAACATTCTTTTTGGTCAGATTTCATTCAAGTTGCATCCTCTCTCTCTGTCTCTCCCCCTCCCTCTTCTCTCGACTCTATTTTTTTTTCACCCAAAAGCTCTCTGCCTTTCCTTCTATTGATTAAATTTTCTTTGCAATGTTCGCAATTCTGGAGATGTTTTGCCTTTGCTTTTGTGGAAACAGCACCGACATTGAACTAGAACTTAACTCCTTCTGTCCAGCCCCAAAGAATGCAGACGACCTGCCCATCAAACAGCTTTTGATTGCTGTCTTCAATCATTCTGTTGCGCTAAGCCTTTTAATGAAATAGCTTGGTTCCCATGTGATGCTTCTTATCTTATATACATTGCTTGGTCTAGGGTACAGCTGAGTCAACAATTGACAATGAAATATATGTTGCCCAGTTTTGTTTTTATAGAAATGTAATATTTTAGGCAGAATTTGATTTTACGTATGCCCATGTGTGTTAGAAACTTTCAAAAACCATACTTTACCTTATCTTTAATCTATCTATTCTTTTTTCTGTTTGATTTGTAATCCAGGTTACTTGCTTAAATCATTATCTTTTTTTCACTGCATTACTTTCTGCACATTTCAAACTTTTAAACTCTATCCTTTTATATCGTTTTTTTTTTTTTAAATAATGATTTCCATTCATTTCATTTCTTTCTGTTGAATTTAGCTTTTCCAAAACCATTTTGTGTGAAACTGCTTTCAATGCTTTTCATTATATTATTGCCTATTTACTACTAGGGATACCTATTGCTTGTGTGAAGTGGCATTTTCCTTAATGAACACTTATCTGATGCTCTGAATACTTGCTTATTGTGCGAAATTGCTTTTGATATTTAACCCATGCTTATTAAGTGCCAGGGATCCTTTCTATTCGAGGATCAGTGTCTCTAAATATGGGATGGTGCAACATATTGTTGTGGCCAGCTGATGTCATTGGGATACGCTGTGCTTTGATTTTCAGCTTTCAGCAGTGTTCATGACTCATCAAGGAAAAAGGGTACAAGCCTTTCTCTTGCATCTTTTTGTGCCTGTCTTCGTGCATGAATCCCCACACAATTGGTCACCTTGATTTTGCTAATCTCTTTTGTCATTGTCATGTTTAATATATATAAAAAAAGAAAGTTCATGGGCGTTTTTATTTTCAGTTATGAAGGGGTGAACATGGCCAGTAACACTGTTTTGTCATGGTTTTTGTTTCCTTTTATTTTCAAATGGATCTTGTATATGGTCATAGATTTTTTTTTCATGTTGTCACTTTTTGGATTATTCAAGATTGTACATTATTTTAATTAAATTCAGTTGAGTTATTCATACCGTCACTTATAGTATTCACAGTGTATACCTCACTTCACTTCTGCACAGTTTCTTCATTTGTAGACGTAGAATTTTTTTTTTCTTTTTATGTTTTTTTCTTTTCTTTTTATGGTTCAATTGTTTTATGTAGAAGTTCAGTTTCCATGAATAACATTTTTATGTTACTTGATTTTCTGCACAAGTTGTGTAAAAAAGTTTCTTTTTCAATTTCAGTCAGTATGAACACAATTTCCGTGGTAGTGAATAACAGCACTGTTTTAATATTTGTCGTACATTACTACTTTTTGCACATTTGATACTTTTGTTCACAGATGCAGTATCTGTCTTGGTGTAAAGTTTATCACATCGTTAATATTTTGAATTATTTTTGTCTGAAGTAATGACATCTGTGATGTTCTAGTGATACCATTCTAAAAAAAAGTGTGTTTACTGTAATAAGTGTTGTTTTTCCTTTCCAAAATTCGTGACTTCTATAGAATTTTTTTTCCTAAAATCCATATTTTCATTAATATGTTTTGTTTTCCCCTCTAAATAGTGATGACTTGTGTAATACAAAACTGGTCTCATGTGTTGTATGCTTGACTTCTTGCTGTTCAAAAATTTATGATGTCTTTAGAATGCTGATGAATATACATAGGAACTCTGAAACTAGTCAAGTATTCTGCAGTCAATAAATTTTCAAGTGGTGAACCTGCCTTCATCAGGAACTTCAGCTACAATAAGTAGCTTAGTATTATGCACCATCCATCGCTGTTTCCATGATAACTGGATAAGTAACATTTATGGCTGCTGCCACAATATCTAGCTAAGTGGGGCCGAATAGCTCAGTTGGTAGAGCGCTGGACTCGTGATCCTGGGGTTGCGGGTTCGAATTTCGGTACAAGGGGATTTTTTCCCTTGGAGTTAACATTGGTTCCGACTCCATTCCCCATACAGTCCTTCGAATGAGACTATAAACCGAGATTCCGTGTGTGAACGCACGCACAACATCTTGCACACACGTAAAATCCCATCACCAACTTTCGGAAGAGAAGGCCAGTGTGGCCATTGGTATGGATGACACGTTACACATAGCATGCACCTTCCCCGAAGATGGAGTATGGCTGCCTTAATGGCGGGATAAAAAACGGTCATACACACAAAACTCCACTGCCTGTCTATACAGGCAGTGTCCGCAGGAGTATCAGCCTGCGTACGTAGAAAGAAAGAATATCTAGCTAAGTAAGTATTATGTAATATCTATAGTTGTTTTCTTGATAACTAAATAAGTAATATTTATGTCTGCTTCCACAGTATCTAGCTAAGTAATACAAGGTTTGGCGTCATATACTTTACCATGTCAGACCATAGCATTCAACGGCAGTTAGCCAGCTCTGTCAGGCCGAATTTTTTCCGTGGCCAATGCAGTCATAAGACAGTCACGTGATGTCACCCCACTTCCGGCCCCGGAAGAAGCCAGTGTCAACTTCCTATAAGCCATTCATCTTCGGCCTGCCGTCAAAGCAAGATAAGTCTTGTGCTCTGTCTCGCCTATACTTGCCTTTGTGTTAACTTTGCTGTGTTTTGTTCTATACTTGATTCAGTTGTGGCTTGCAAATGTGAGGCTCTTGGTGGGAGCGTATTTATCAAAAGATTTGTCTCTTTTACCGGCACTCTCGGGAGCGTATTTATTAAAAGATTTGTCTCTTTTACCGGCACTCCCGCGACTTTGTTACTCGCGATCGTCGGCACCGCTCGCCGGTCGTGTTCCCCCACCATATTGCCGAGCCTCGGGTTCAGCACGCATTTTGTGCTGGTTCCGGCTTGCACTAGACCCTGAGTATTTTTGCCGTGTGAGGCTCTTGGTGGGAGCGTATTTATTAAAAGATTTGTCTCTTTTACCGGCACTCTCGGGAGCGTATTTATTAAAGATTTGTCTCTTTTACCGGCACTCTCGCGACTTTGTTACTCGCGATCGTCGGCACCGCTCGCCGGTCGTGTTCCCCCACCATATTGCCGAGCCTCGGGTTCAGCACGCATTTTGTGCTGGTTCCGCTTATTAAGGTTTAGGGCTCAATAACTATCACACCTGTACTCTTTACCCTTCACAGGTAGAACGTGTTCGAGTAAGGGTGTGTGACACTGATCTGCTTATTAAGATTTAGTGCCCAAGAACTATCACACCTATACACAGTGATACTCCACGTGTAGAGATTGCTATTAATAGCCATACCAGTCACACGACCGGTGGCGTGTACGGGTAGTTCGAGTTTTCAGTCGATCTCTCGAGCACTTTGCACGACACCACACGGACGATCGAGATTAATTGATTTTCTCGATCGGCCACCTTGTCTCCTCTTTGCGGTCGTGTGTTCCGGGTTTGCTCTATCCACCTGTGCCCAACATGGTGAAGGACACCGCCGGGTCGAGCCACTCCACTGCTCGGAGTTCGCTCAATTTCCCGGAGAACCCGCGGGTCGATTCCATCTCGGAGCAATCCGTTCGCACTGATGAACGTACGGTTCGGGTAGACAGAGACGACTTCTCCGCGGAAGGGACGCGTGATCTTCCTCGTCTACCAAACCGACGGACGCACGACCGCGGCGTCCCAAGGCTGATAGGCAAGCGGCCACCATTTCAAAATGCCTTTCATTTGATCTGCCTGCTAGTCTAAGGGCAAAGCTCCCCTCAAGGTGCTGCCCAGAAAGTCTAATGGCAAGGCTCCCCTCAAGGGGCCCGGCCGAGCAAAGACTAGCCAACGGAATTCGCCCTCCCCCACCCCTTCTCCATCGGCCAGCTTGCCCTCTAGCCTACGGACTCGCTCGGAGACTTCTAACTATCATGCTGAGTCACGCGAATCTCGGCCCCCGGGGCACCTTGCCGAGCCGCGGACCAGCACGGGTGACGGATCTGGGATGGAATCACCATCCGTCACTCGCCTTGATGAGTCACGTATCTCTTTTTCCCCCCAAATTGATACGTGCACTCATAGCGCTCGGCCCCACCGGGCACAGGTGCAGCCAACACCTGAGCTCGAGGAGCGCTTCGACTCCGGAAGCAGCCTTATGGTCACCCCGACGCACGACCTCGGTGGTGTCCATAATCCTGGGCGTGCGGGCACGCCGCGCCATGGGCCCGGCCGTGCCCATGCACAAGGACGGTCGACCTACCCCGATCGAACGTCACCTTCTTCCCTAGGGGTATTGGACGTTGGGGAACCGACCTTTCGGATCCCCATTTGGGCAACGTCCGCGGTCCCGCTCCTCCGGGGGGAGGATCTACCAGCGGGACCAAGGGTAACCTGACATATTCCTCCAGGGGGAGGAACACGGGACCGCATCCTGACCAATCCGCACTTTCGCGGGTTGGGGGCTCGACTTCCGCATCCTCCTCCATACCATTATGGCCCTCCCAGGCCCATTCCAAGGACGTGTATGGTGCAGTGCACGGACCTGGACGGGGACGACAGGCCACGGCCTCTCAAGCCCCCCCCCAACAGTGATTCAGGTTACCCGGGTCCCCGGGGACTTTCTGCCTACAAGAAGAAGAGGGTCTCGTGGCTACGACTCGGCGGATGTCTGACCTACGCATTCGCCCAACGCGCTGGTCAGACCTTGAGTGCGGCCTACCTACCATGGTTTTTCCCCAGGGCCGCCACAGCCCGTTTACCTCCCCGGGGACCGGTGGCTCTATGCCCCCGAGAGAGACCAGTGGCTTAACGCCAACACCCAGCACGACCAGCTACATGGTCGAATGTGGCACCCGGCCTCACTTACCTGGGTCGACCTTGGTCTCCCTCCTCGGGCGCTGTCCTATCGGCAGGACGATGTCCCGGCCGCCGATTATAGGGCCACCGGGGACACACTACAGGCACCCCTCGACTTACCTCCTGAAGACGGGTGCTATGAACCCTCTCAGGACCAGTACCTCCCTGAGGCGGACGATGACGAGGAGCTAGCCCCCACCTCATTGTACGATGTCCGCACGATAGAACGGTGGCGACCAGACCTCGTTAGGAGGGAGGCCGCACCCGCTGACGAATTTCTCTCCCTCTCCCCCGGCCCAGAGATCTAGACCAATCTACCCAAGAACCCCTCAGTCGCCTCCTTGTTTACGGACAATCCCGTGACCAGGGAGATGGGCATTTCCCAGTCGGACCGTCGGTTGATCCCCCACCTGCCCCCCCCTACTTCCGGCGCCATCTCCTTTAAGAACCTAAAGGAATGGGTCCGAGTAGCCAGGATGGGCATCCTCCACACCACGGCGGGACACACCTACTTGGACATGCCCCTTCAGCGAGCGGAGGCTCTATGGCCGGAGGACGATGGTGCCATCCCAGTACCGGGGGACCCGGGCTCTGAGGCGCACCAAGAGCCTGACCCTCGCTTGTTCAGCGATCCTTTCATGCGACACCTAGTTAACAGGATTTCGCATCACCTTTCGGCTGCGGCGGACAGCGCAGCCAGAAGCCACTTCAACTGCTTGTTGGTCGCGAGAGAGGCCGTGCTGGCGCGGACCTCTCTCTCCCCGACGCTTAAGGCAGCCCTGCGATGCATCCCGGGCCAGGTCCAGTCGCTCTTTGGCGACTACTCGGCTGACGTCATAGCACAAGCAGTTGAGGAACGCAAGCAGGCTGTGTCCTTTGCGCCCAGGCCACCGCCACGCCCTGCTAGACCCCCACTTCGTTCCTTCCCCAGGCACAGACCCTATCCCAGACAATCGCCTTCCCGCACCGCACGGCCCGCCAAGCGACCTAATCTTCTCCCAAGGCCTAAGCCAAAACCCCATCAGCAAAATTTTCGGTTAGGCCAACAGTCACGCTCCCGGAGCTGACTAGGGAGACAGCCCGAGGGGGACTTAGATCAGGTAGCACCCCCCCTCGCCCTATCCCCCACCCACCAGCCCAGACCCTCGCCCCCCCTGGCGGGCAGCCTCTCCCGGCATGCCCACCAGTGGAGACGCATACGCCTCACCCCTGGATAGTGGCGGTGCTACAGGAAGGGTTTCGCCTTCCTTGGGCCCACGAGCGTCCCCCCCCTCATGCTATCTCCCCCTCCCTCCCCCAACGAACCCTCCCCCGCCAAAGCAGAAGCTCTTCGCACGGAAGTCCAAGACCTCCTCAAAAGAGGGGCCATCTCGGAGATTTCCCACCCAAACCCCGGCTTCTACTCTTTGTGATCCCAAAAGCCTCGGGAGGATGGAGGCCCATTCTAGATCTTTCGCCCCTCAACAAGTTCCTCAGGCCCACCAAGTTCAAGATGGAGACCCCCACCCAGATCCGAGACTCCATCCATCATCGCGACTGGGCCACATCCGTAGACCTGAAGGACGCCTATTTTTCAGATCCTGATTCACCCGGCCCACAGACGATTCCTACGGTTCGTCTGGCAGACCCCGGAGAGGCCTGCACGCATAGTGGACCTCATCTCCTGCCTGTCACAGGCACCCCACACCTCGGCCAGAACCCTGTCCTCCCTCCTAGGAATGATGGAGTCCCTGTCTCCCCTCATTCCCCTGCGGCGGGTCCCCAAACGCCAACTTCAGAGGGAGTTCCGCCGACGTTTGTCACAGACCTCCGACCGCTGGGACCAGGTCATTCCCCTCGGACACTGGTTCATTTCGGCGACGGAGGAGCGGCTCACTCCAGCCACTCTCTCCACCGGGGTCCCCATCTCCCTCCCAACCCAACCCAACCACTGGAACTTTATACAGACGCCTCCAACTTGGGCTGGGGGGCCCACGTGGAGGACAGTCACGCCTCGGGGAGTGGGAGCTGGAAGCGGTCAGGCTAGCCCTTCTCCAACTCCAGCACAAGGTCGCGCACCGACTTGTTCTCCTCCTCACGGACAATACGTCGGTAGCTTGCTATGTCAACAAAGGGGGAGAGGCCCGCTCCATAGGCCTCTCCCTCAGAACAGAGGCCCTCCTTCGCTGGTGTCGCGCAACCATTGGTTTGTGCCCATGATCGACCTGTTTGCCACCAGCTTCAACCATCACCTGCCCCTGTACGTCTCTCCCGTTCCAGATCCCCAGGCGGATGCAGTCGACGCACTATCCCTCCCCGGGACGGGCCTACTGGCGTATGCCTTTCCCCCCTTCCCCATCCTACACAAGGTGATCAGGAAGGCAAGGCTGGAAAGACCCAGGCTGATCCTCGTAACGCCATGGTGGCCGACCCAGTCTTGGTTCCCGGACCCCAAGTCCCTCACCCACGTTCCCCCCCTCCGGCTCAGCCCTCGCTGGGACATGCTGAGACAACCCCGGTCAGGTCTTCCTCACTCCAATCCCAAGATGCTTCGCCTACACGCGTGGCTTCTATGCCAGCCCAACTGCGAACATCTGCATCTACCCCCCACTCGGAGAGACCCCAGTCCGTCCTAGACACACTAGCCGGGGCAGGGGCCTCTCAGGGATTACGGGACTTCGCCTCGGCATCTCGCAGAGCCAGCACCGAATCCCTCTACAACTACCGTTGGGAGAGATGGATAACCTGGTGCTCAGATAACTCTGTTCCCCATTACTGCCCCTCCAACATCCAAATAGGAAATTTCCTCTCCCACCTATCCTCTTCCCTTAAGCTGTCGGCTGGCTCCATTCGGGGCTACAGATCAGCTATCTGCACTACCATTCGTCAACTGGGGGGCCCTTCTTTTGACAATGACTTTCTCCTCAGAGAGGTGTCTAGAGGAGTTGCTCTACGGGAAGCTCAGTCCCCTAGGCGCATTCCCCTCTGGGACCTTTTTACGGTCCTCGATGCCCTCAGAAAAACCCCTTTTGAACCCATTGCTTCTATTCCTTTCGACCTCCTCTCCTTTAAGACCACCTTTCTCCTCGCCCTGGCCTCGGCCAGAAGACGAAGTGAGATTCACGCCCTCAGCGGTGACCCCACAGATATCGCCTTCCACAGGGACGGCTCAGTCTCTCTCAAGTTCCTTCCGGAGTTCTGACATCTTGGGAAAGGGAGAAAAAGATGGAGACATGGACCTTTGCCCCTCCAGGTGTCTCAGGTACTACTGGGAACGCACACGCCCCAGGCGCTCCTCCCAGAGACGACTCCTTATCTCCCTCAACCCCAACAATACTAGAGATATCTCGGCGGGAACTATCTCCAGGTGGCTCTCCAAGACGGTGAGATCTACCTACGCTCAGGCGTACAAGGATCTCCCTGTCCTATCACCCAGGGCCCACGAGGTCAGAGCACTGGCCACTTCCACAGCGTTCCAGTACTCTGTCCCCGTGCGCCACCTGCTGGAGGCAGCCTACTGGCGTTCGGAAAATCCCTTCATTAATTTTTACCTGAGGGATATCCGCATGACCAGAGCTGATGGGTCTAAGGGGATTTCCTTTGTGGCGGCCAATGCAGCCATATCGGTCAACCCCAAGAACCACTAGGGCGCTCGCCCTCCTCCGATTCCTTTAAATTCTGCTATGGTCTGACATGGTAAAGTATATGACGCCAAAATGGGGAGTTTGTGTTATACTCCCTGTTTGGCTAGTATACTTACCATGTCAGACTCTAATTCCCTCCCTACCTTCCCCTCTGGCGCCAAGGTTCTCGGGGTCACCATACACCAGGCCTCGCTGAATGACTTATAGGAAGTTGACACTGGCTTCTTCCGGGGCCGGAAGTGGGGTGACATCACGTGACTGTCTTATGACTGCATTGGCCACGGAAAAAATTCGGCCTGACAGAGCTGGCTAACTGCCGTTGAATGCTATGGTCTGACATGGTAAGTATACTAGCCAAACAGGGAGTATAACACAAACTCCCCATGTTGTTTCCATGCTAATTAGCCAGGTAGCATCCATGCTTGTTCCCATGACGTCTATTGAAATAACATTTATGGATGTTTCCAGGCTAAGTAATATTCATGACTGCTTCCACAATATCTGGCAAAGTAACTACAATGGTTTTTCCATGCTAACCACCAGAATAGCATCCCATTTTGTTTCCGTGGCATCTAGATAAGTAACATCCCTGAACATTTCCATTTTAGGTAGCTATGTAACATTCATGGCTCTTTCCACGGTTTTTAGCTAAGTAACTTTGATAGTTGTTTGCAGGATGACCAGCAAAGTAACATGCTGCTTCCATTATATCTTGCTAAGTAACATCCTTGGCTGTTTCCATTATATATAGCAAAGTAACGTCCATCGCTGTTTCTTTGATATATTATAGCTAAGCAACATTCATAGTTGTTTCAGAAACATCCATGGTTATTTTGATGATATGTAGCTAAGCAACATCCATGGTTATTTTGATGATATGTAGCTAAGCAACATCCATGGTTATTTTAATGATATGTAGCTAAGCAACATCCATGGTTATTTTAATGATATGTAGCTGAGCAACATCCGTAGTTGTTTCCATGATATATGGCTGAGTAACATCCACACTTGTTTCCATTATATATAGCTGAGTAACATCCATAGTTGTTTCCATGATACATAGCCAAGTAACATCCATAGCTGTTTCCATGATATGTAGCTAAGTAACATCCATAGTTGTTTCCATGATATATTGCTACGTAACATCCATAGTTGTTTC
>CM065715.1:35203756-35306256 GCA_033310375.1 Conus canariensis
TCTAAAATGCAGTTTTGCTGGTCCATGTTTTCAGTCTCATCATTTCATGCAGGACAATAATATACTTGCAGATTTTATCTGTTATCTATTATGCAGACTCAGACTTAAATGGACATCATAACATCAACTTTCCATCATCTTCATCATTATTCATCAGCTTTTTTTTAAATGTAAAAATGTCTCAGATTCTCTAGCTGTTCATGCCGTGCTGTCATGGTGACCTCAGTTTTTATTGCCTCTCAACGTCTATGGCCTTGGTATGATTCTGTTGGGGTCACCAGTATCAGCAGATGTGGTGACATCCTCTGGTGGGAGAGCTCATTCATGCTAGCTCCATGACTAAGCAGTCATTATCATTGGTATGGGGCTTAGTTGGTGGTGTGCTGCGTATGTTGGATCAGAACAGGAACCACCGAACATCATTGAAGTGGCTTGGCAGCAGTGCTGTGTTTCCCTGGGTGGGTTACCTCATGTTGCCTTGACATTGACATCTACCCTTGGATTGCCGGTGTCAAGGCTGTGGCGGGATGGGCCAGGCTGTGACTGTGGTTGAGGGGTCAGAATGAGCAGCGTGGATGCAGTGCCACTGCCACAGAAGGCAGGACCACAAAATGAATGAATGAATACATGAATAAATGAATAAGTAGAGACATAGAGATTTCACAAACTGTTCTTAGATACTGTTTGTTTCAGTGAGGGCATGTGAGAGTCAGCCTGAATTTAAGCTGAGAAAGATACGGAGATTTAACATGCTATTCTGTGACACTATTAATTTCAGTGAAGGCCTATGAGAGTCGGCCTGGACGGGAGTACGTGGCTGTTGAGGACTATTCACTGCCTGACAGACCCTACATCAACACCCTCATTGTCAAGGGTAAGAACAACAGTCTTCTTGTTCAATATACACTGAGCAAATAAAGGACGAATGCTCATATGTTTGTAACTAATGCATATCTGTGTAAAAATATACACATACTGGTAATGCACACTCAAGCAAGCATGTGCGCACATGCAGCCACTGATACATTTAAGTCCACAATCACTTAAACACACGCACGCATGTGTGCATGTGCGCACGCACGCTCGCACGCATGCACGCACACACGCACACACAAACACACACACACAACACACACCACACACACACACACACACACACACACACAATGCATTAAACTACAACTGAACAAGCAGAAAAACATTCTTCTCAGACTCGGACTCATCAAAAATAATTATCATTCATCTCTCTTTCGCTCTCTCTCTCTCTCTCTCTCTCTCTCTCTCTCTCTTACAGTACCACCTAGGATGCACATTGAAAAGCCAGACATGTTCGTTGTCAACCCATCCACGGTTCACCTGACATGGAACACAGCACGTGTCCCATCAGCAACCACCCAGCTGTCACCCA
The DNA here is from genome assembly GCA_033310375.1 of Conus canariensis. Taxonomy (NCBI): domain Eukaryota; kingdom Metazoa; phylum Mollusca; class Gastropoda; order Neogastropoda; family Conidae; genus Conus; species Conus canariensis. The sequence continues at coordinate 35,205,165 of CM065715.1, forward strand.
CCACCTACCGTGTGGAGGTTCGGGAAGACGGAACCTTCAACTGGGTTGAACGAGCGTCAAACATCACAGGACTGGGCTGTGACATTGGCGGCCTCAACCCTCTGGTGGACTATGCTTTCAGGGTCAGGGCTGTCAACGATTTTGGCTGGAGTGAAGCCACTCTGCCTGTTTTCCTCCATCGACCTATCGGTGAGGGTCTGGGGACTGAGTCTCCAGCAGCTATGCACGTGCCGTTCAAAACCTCAGTTTCTCATATGGAACCAGAGGTTGTGTGAGGAAGTCTGTTTTTTGCCTAGTAGATGGGCTAGATTTTGTTGTTTGTTTCCCAAGTAATATGTACATTCACCAAACACAAACCTGGATCAGATATGGTCAGTGTGTGCACTGTAACTTCATGTAGTTCTTTTCTTTTCCAGATTAGGAAGGACAGTTTAATCATAACTAAATGACTGTTAAATGTGAATCTTGGGTTGTGAAGATGTCTTACATATTCAATACCTGAATGTCATCCCCACTCCATTCTGTATTCTTCATACAACATACATCCACACACTTCTGTATGCATGTACACACATTGTCACTCACACACAGACATACAAATACAGACACACAGACACATGCAGACACACAGACAGATACACACAAACACACACATATACACACACACGCATACACACACACACACACACACACCCCTCCACTTCCACCCTTCTACCCCATGCCTCCCCCTCCCCCCTCCCCCACTCTTACGCCTCCACACCCCGCTCCAAGTCACTCACACACGTAGCCTGATTTTTAGCAATATTTTTGACAATTCAAGCAAATCATTTTGTTAAAGAACAGTTGATGTGCATACAACACATATATCAGAGACACATTGTTTCTACACAAGCTCTTGGGGGGGGGGGGGGGGGGGGGAATGCTTATTTGTTTGTTGTCAGTTACAGTGTTTTAGTTGTATAAATGTACTCCTGTAATTCTCCATGTGTTTGACAAGTCATGTTTGTGTTATGTTTTTCAGCACCACCATCTCTCAGTCCATTCACCTCTGCTTGACTGCCTGCTTATTTGCCTGTCTATCTGTGTCCCTCTTCATTTTCTCTCTCTCATTTACGTGTAAGACTAAATTTTGCCTGTTAAGTGGCATCACTGCCATCCCAGCTCCCCCAAATGCATCAGCATCCAAGCTCTTCCTGCAACAGTACGGCACTTGCAAACATCAGAATGATAGCTGTGAATATCAGGTTGTCATGGGCCAAACTGTACTGATGCTCACACACTTTGTGTCGATGTTCAGTGATGCGTGTTCTAATCCAACATATGCAGGAAACCACCTCCTAAGCCCTCTGCTTATGACAATATCAGTTTAGTTATGCATTCAGTATCTCTTCAAGGGGAGACCTCTCCATGTCCGTCCAAAAAGGGTCATTTTTAACTCGCTAACTGTGAATACCCTAATATGACTTTTTGGCAGACATGGACATGGGCAAATCAGAACTAAGATCACCTCAAGAACAGAGCATGAAAAGCCACAGAAGAAGTCTTTTTCATGATAATCAATGAGGATGAGGATAGTGAAGATGTTGCTATTGGAAACTCTGAGAAAGGACTGTGCTGTATACTTCCTTTCAAAACTGTGTGACTCCAGTCTTCTCATTTAAACTTATGGCACACTCAATAGCCATGAGTAGGAGCCTTCCAACGGCACGATATGATAGACCTATTACACAGGTGTTTTTGAAGATGCGCAGTTCTGTTCTACCGATATATGCCTAGCTTGTTACAGTTTGAAGGGATGTGGGGAAACTGAAAATATAAATTTGAACTGATTTGTCCCTTGCAGACCTGAGTTATGAGGAGCCAGATATCGACTGGGAAACAATCAGTCCAGCAGGTCAGTGTCTTTAATCTGATAGTATATATACACATGCACATTCACACACACACACACACACACACACACATTCACACATTCATACACACACACACACAGACACACACACACACACACACACCACACACACACACACACACACACAAAGGTGAAGTGGCCAAGCTCTCTTGGCACCCCGCATTGATATCTGCTTATGTGTACAAATCTTCCATCGTCTGTGTGATGGAAATGCATATATCCCTACAAATATATCCACATGTGTCTATATGTATACCTACTGAGTGGTGTACACAAGCACATACATAAGGATGATCATAAATATATGCTATATTTTGAGAGATTATGTATTCAGTACACTGTACTTACCCTTCCCATTTTATCTCCGTAGATTTCATGAGGCTGTACATTGATTCACATATGTAACATACAAGATTCAAATAAATGGACCATTTTCGTATTGTAAGAAGTAGCACCACAGTCATTATATTTAAATGTTAGGGCAACAATTAGTGACATTTTGTGTTTCTTTATATTCAGACATTGAATGATCTGTTTGATATACATTGTAAATATTGTTAAGTTACAGCTTATTTTTTAGCACTACACTCTTTAGTCTTACACACTGTCACTAAGGTGTTACATAAAAATACATTCTGAATTTTTTGTTGTTAAGAAATGTAGTCTTTAAGACTTGTTACCTTGTTTTGCAGTCTTTAAGATTTGCTGCCTTTGTTTATAAATGCTGTCTTTAAACTTTTGTTGCCTTTGTTTACAAATGTAGTTTTTAAGACTTGTTGCCTTTATTCACCAATACAGTCTTTATGTATTTACTGCCTTAATTCACTAATGCAGAGTGTATCCCTTTGTTGCCTTTATTTACTAACGCAGTCATAAAATCTTTATTGCCTTGTTCTCAAAAGCGATCTTTGAGCCTTTTTGCCTTTATTCGTTAATGCAGTCTTTAAATCTTTGTTGCCTTCATTCACAAAATACAGTCTTAAGCCTTTATTGCCTTTCCATGATACTGTAGAGAAACACACCTTTGATCCTTTGCTGCCTATTCTCAGTTCCACCTTTGGTGCCTCCACGGCTGCCCATCGACTCGCCTCGCATAATCCCCATTTCTCGTGAATCAGTCAAGTTGTCATGGCACCCAGCGCGCATCCCAGCTTACGCTCGCAAATCTCCTATCACCTATGTGGTTGAAATGAAGGATCCTTCTGCCACTGCCTGGGCATCTGCGGCCAGCAAACTGCAGGACACCAGCTATCAGGTCTGTGACGTTAGGCTGTCAAGGTCATACATTTGCAGAGGCAGTAAGACTTCATGTCCAAGCTGGCAGGATGGAGTTGCAAAGAGAACTTGAGTCCATTTTTCTTATTATTAACTCATCATGATCATTTTTGTCATCTTCACTATAATCATTGCCATGATTATCATCTTTGCTGTTAATTGTCATCATTATTATCGCCATCATATTTAAGAAATTAATAACATTGCTGTCTAAAGTACTGAGGCCGAGGAAGCATGTTCACGAACTGGGGACAGAGTAGTCAAAGCCAACAAGATCTTTTTGTGTGTGTGCATCCTCCATGCCCTCTCAGTGACATTACACTAAAACTACACAGCACCGGCAGCCCTGTCGGAGGTTTAAGTTTCAATCTGCTTGAAGACCCCACAGAAGAGGTAACAGAGTGACAGTTCTGTCACAAATCCACTTTATAAGTGTTCAGAGATTCTGTACAGATCTCATATATTTAAGACACCAATAACTGAGAACTCATCCAACAACAGTTACTGCTGAGTTGCAGAGCCAGTCTGAATGTAGGAAGCATCTTCCTCTTGTGGGAGAAGCAGGATCATGTCTGAGGTACCAATGAACAATTTTTTTTTGTTACCAGCATGTGAGGATTTTGCTGCTTTCTGAATCTGACTCTTCTTCACCAGAGAGCTGTTAAATAACAACACAAAGTGACAAGTTTTTAACTAACTTATCTTGAATTTGATAATGTATTAATTTATTCAGAATGCTTTCTCATCAAACAGCATAGTTTGAAAACTGGTTTGAATCGGCCCACTAGTTGTGTTTCTGTACGGTAAATAAGGAAACAGACAAGCATCAATAAAGGAGAATGCTGTGGATTTTATGTGTAGTGGTCTGAATTCTAATAATCTCACATCAAGAACAGCAAAGGCAACTGTGTCGATGTGTATGATTCAGAAAAAAAAAATCTCAAACATTCCACTAATTCTGATATGTACTTGTCAAAAAATTGACAAAGGGCTGACCAAGATATATACCATGGAGCGTTATATAAGATGTTCCAAGTCTTTTTTCATTGTACTACGGATAAAAAAGAAAAGGCAAGGGCTACAGATAAAAAAGAAAAGGCAGGGGCAAAGATAGAGAGAGAAAATGAAAGGATCAGTTGAGTATTTATCAACTATGAAAAATGAAAATGAATATAAAAAAAAGAGCAGCATGAAAATGTATTCAGAAAGTTCTTTTTCTGTTTGTGGTGTTGCACATACTGCATGTCAAGTTCTTGTTCTTGTTTTCACAGGTTACGGGGCTGGAACCAGAACGTCCCTACTTGTTCCGTGTGAGGGCTGAGAGTGAGTTCGGATCCAGTGAGCCGACATTGCCAGCTGAGCTCAGCAGGACAAAACGTGTGTATTACATGTCTATGTTAATCCACCCCACATTTACTTCTTTTTAATCTCTGTTTCTAATTTCATTATTTGCTTTGTTGTCCCATTATCTGTATCTTCTCAATGGCATTATTCCCACATTGCTCATGCTAGTTCTGCCATCTTCAGCCACATCCAGTTTTGTTCTAAGACAATTTCAGTTCTAGTAGTTCCTGGAATTTTGTCAGCAATAGGTCACCTTGAGATCACCCATCTGAGGAGACACAGCTCTGCTTCTGAGCCACTTCAGTGGTGTTCACTGGAATCTGTTCTGATCTAAAATGTGCAGGCCTGCTAAACCCTTCACTGATAATTCAAACTGCTTTACTTCATTTCTTTTGCTCCCACCCCTTACCATCCTACTCCCCTCCCATGAGTACTCTTCTTTTGTGCTTTCATCCTCCCACCTGATTACGGTGATCATTATCTTCTTAAGGAAATGTCATAGTTTGTTGCAGATTGTACTTATGTTATCTAAGATTTGAGTTTAGTTGTCTAGCTAATTGCAAATTGAATTGTAAATGAGCCTGTTCTTTGAAGCTGCCCTTTCAAGTCTTGATATTTGTAATATCTCTACAAAATTGTGTATCTTACTTGATGGTCCAGAAACAAATTTTGTGTCTGTTTGAATGATTAATTTCATACCTATACCTGTCTTGAATGTACAATTGTGATGAAAAAGGTACATTTGTCTCCTATTATTCTGAACTGAGCCAACAGCTGTTGGTGGGCTATTTTTAGCCCGCACCTGCACATTTTGAAGATTGTTATTCATTGAGTTTGAGGATTTTGTGTTTGGCCTGTACTCAGCACCATTTCCTGTGCCACTGTCAGGTTTTTTTCCAGCCTTTATGTTAAGGCTGCTTATTGTCCACATGTGTCCATTATGTGTGATGGCTGCTCAAATGATGTGATCTCTACCCTGGTGCCATCAACCGTAAGGCATACCTTTGATGACCAAACAGAATCAAGACAGAATAGAATGCACATCTTGAAGAAAACTCTTTAAAAAGAGATGAATAAAATAAATACAAAAATAAGCAAATAAGCTTGCAGTGATCCTTACACAGAGGTCAGGCAAAACAGAATTGGTTTCCCAGTTAAATTCATTTTGCACTTTATAACATGTTGGTGTGGACTTAAACAATTTGTAAAAAGCCTGAACATTGATGTTGATGTGCACCACCTACAGAGCAAAGCAACTGTGCCACAGCAATTGTGTATTTCAAAGAATTACACATATTAATGGTGATTCTTTTGTTTGTGCAGCCACAGCTCCAAGAACAAGGTCTCAGTCAGTAGAGAGGGTGACACTGGCAGATTATGATCTGACAACCAGGAGAGGGTCTTTCATCGATTCCATCACCACTGGAGGTAACTGAAAACAAACTGTGCATATTCTTTGGCAAGACTATGCAGTCTTGTTTGTTGTTGTGTGTATTTTGTGTTAGTGTGCCATTGTTTGAGGTGTGTGGTGTGTGTGTGTGTGTGCGTGCGCGCGCGCACACGTGCAGATTGTCATTTTTGGTGGACTGGAACTATTCTGTTTTTATTTTTAAGTCAAATATTGTTTTTTTTCAATTTTTCATGGTAGTCCTCCTCTCTCTGTGATATGTTACCAACATGCAAACCTCACTCAAGGAGGTTTTAAGTTTTGTTGGAGGGAGCATGTGCAAGTTTACAGGATGGTCACACACTTGAAGACATCCTTTTTGGTAAATTTTCATGTGGCAGATGATTTGGTAGCTGGCCCCGTAGACATAAGTCATTATGACATGAAAACATTCGGTATGAACTTTAATCATTGAGAGAACACAGCATACCACCACATGAAATGAAAATGTGAGCTCCAGAGCAGCCTGAAGGAAGGAGAGGAAAGATTCCAGGGGCAGTGCGAATTCCAGGAGGGATGAGCCAGAAACAAAACCAGGCAGATCTCAGACACCACCTCTGTCTGATGCAGCTGCTGCCACTTCCTAATCAGGCTCTTTAGCCACTGCTGGTCTTGATGCTGTGTATGATGCAAAAAGTCATTGTCTTTCACAACCAAAGGAGACCTGATGTTCTTTAAGTGTTCTACGATTTATATGATTTATGATGTCCAAATACTTCTGTCTCTGAAAGCTGTCCTGGTTTTATTTACATGTCCTGATGCAGGAAATACCACAGCAAATTTGTTTTATTTGTGATCCAAGTACATGAACTAGCAAAGCATACTCATTTTACTTGCAGTGCCCCCTCGTGTGCCTACTGGCCGTCCATCTATCACCAACGCCACAGAAACTAGTCTGACCCTGACGTGGCCAGCTGCTCGACTGCCTGCCTACCTGAAGAACACCAAGCTGGACTACATCGTTGAGTACCGGGAGGCTTCCAGTCGACTGTGGGCCAACCTTGCTGAGAATGTGCCTGAGACCTCATACAAGGTCAGCATTGGGGATGAGGAGATCAAGGAGGGGTTGGGGGGGGGGTAGGGGAGGGGGGGGGGAATCTGTCCAATTTTGTGTTGGAGAAAAAGGGGAAAAAAATTTGAGTGACTGCCAGTAACATTACACACAGTAACTGCAAGGTTTTCGGTTTGAATCCCATAATCCTTTTCATCATCATAGGATTTTTTTTTTCAGTTTTGGTTCATGGTACTGAGATATGCTGGGTGCTATGAACTCAAATGTTAAGTCTGGGGTCACACTGTAAAGTTTCTTGGATAAATCTCAGATCTTCTAATCAGCACTGAAAGTCTCTGTATCTATTGGGGTGGTTGTTGTGCTTGTTTGTAGACATTGTGAAAGGAAACATGGGGTACAGCCCTGTCATTCACTCTGATGATTTTAATTGGCAATTCAAAAACAAAAATAGTGTTTCAAAATCTGTGGTCCTTCATGCAGCCTTATGATGACTTGTTTTGATTTCTTCTCTACATCCATGCCTGTGGTAAATTTCTGTTTAAAGTTTCTGTGTCAACAGACTCATGGGGACTTCTGTTGGATGGATGTGGTGGCAGTCCCGCTCTTTTAGGGGACATTCACTGATAATGGTTTTACAACCAATCAGTTATTGCTTCCAGTAGGTGTTTTGTGTGTGATGTCCTCAGTGTGTTGGATCAGAACAGGCACGATTAGAGTGACTCAGCAGCCATGCAGGGTCTCTTCTAGTGTGTGGCCTTGCAGTGAGTTGATGTTCATGGCTCCCTTTAGACTTCTGGTGCTGGCACTGTTACAGAATTATCTGAGGTGTGGCTCTGCTGTAGGTATGTGTGAGAGAGGGAGTAAGGGAAGGGAAAGTGGTGGAGGGAGGAGGTGGAAGCAGCATGTGAGTAATCCTACTAAAAAGGAAACAGAAGAGAAGATATCTAAAGAAAGAAAAGGTAATTAATGAGAAAATTGAAACCTTCATCAATGATTGCATCATGAGCATTTTGCTTGCTACTTTTGAAAATAGTCTTTAACATTTTTGTTCACTTGCTGACATGATTTTAACAAGTAACTTCTGATTTTTTGTATCAGGTTTCAAGAGATGTGGGTCAGTGTTCAGTTAAATAACAAGAAATGACTCGTGGGGTATGTTTCCAAGGTGGGAAGTGACACTATTTACCCAGAATTAGTTTTTGTCTATGATAATTTGAATGAAAGTCTGCTATTCAGCCTCAGGATATAAAAGGGAGTTTTGAATTATCAATACATTTTGAAATACATTTTTATTACAAGTTACATTTACAACTATTAAATTAATACTTCAACTAATCAAGATGAGTTCATTTTGTACAATCTTATTATGAATCTGGAACTCCAACATACATTGTCTCTGGTCAGCTAGAACATATCTTAATACCTAATTATGCACCATTGGCTTGTTCTCAGGTGACAGGACTGGACCCTGAGCAGGACTACATGTTCAGGGTACGTGCTCACAATGAGGCTGGCACGAGTGAGCCCACCTTGCCAGCAACGCTGGAACGACCCAAGAAGAAAGCAGCCACTCCTTCGAGGCGTGGGAGCTCTGTGGAAAGACGTTCTCTGGATCGTCGCAGCATGGATCGTATGGGTTCTGAGAAACGCAGCCTGTCACGTGCCAGCCTCGACCGCAGGTCAGAGTCACGTCACAGTCGGCGAGGAGAAGGCGGAAAGAAGGACGTTGATGATGCTGAGACACTGCCTGGCATGTCGCCTGATGATTCACGTGAGAACTGTTTTTGTTTCAACTTTGTGTGTGTGTGTGTGTGTGTGTGTGTGTGTGTGTGTGTGTGTGTATGTGTGCGTGTGTGTGTGTGTGTGGGTGCATGCGTGCATGTGTGTGTGTTGGTGGAAGGCAGATAAGCAGCTGGACAGAAAGGAGATAGAGACAGTTCTGCTTTGATGACAGGTGAGGTATGACATCTATGAGTGGGGGCAGAATGTAAAGGTACAGGCTAAGTGATTTGTTTAATTTCTCTGCTGCAATATAATCATACTTCTTTCTACGGTGTATGATTGTCTCTATTTTTAAAGCAGCCTGAATTTGATGGCAAGGTTTTCATGTTTCTTTTGTATTTTCATTCCACAGTTCTGTAATAATTGTTGCTAACATTACTCTCATCATCATCATTATCATCATCATCATCATCATCATCATCATTCAATTATTATCATTAGTAGCAGTTGCAGTACAAGTGTTATTGTTATCATTGTTGTTGTTGCTGTTGTAGTGATTGCCATTATTATTGTTGTTGTTGCTGTTGTCATCGTCCAATGACAGCCCAAGCCCCAGAATTCTCCAGTCTGGATTCAGAAGCTGTGCAGTATGGGGTGGAGTCCCACCCTATGACCATCTCCCTCCAGCTGCGTGGCTATCCCCCTCCTCAAGTCACTTGGTACCACCAAGGCAAGAAGCTGGAGTTGGGCGACCGCTATGACTCCTATGTCACTCCAACAGGTAGGAAGAGGGGAGGGTGGCTTACAAAAAAAAAGGGGAGATTACAGTATCTTTGGGCGAGGCGTGAGGAATACCTATGTGTGTGGGTGTTAATATAATTGTATATATTTTGTGAGATCAGTGCCCTGTGTGTGTGTGTGTGTGTGTGTGTGTGTGTGTGTGTGTGTGTGTGTGTGTGTGTGTGTGTTTATCAATTGAATAATTTATTTGTACACTTAATTACTTATTATCACATCCCTTTTAGTTTTTATAAATGAAGCATATTGAGCTCACCTGGAGAAAAATGCTCAATAGGTTTTCATTGTTGTTTCAGTAAACTTTTAGTTAGTCGGCATTGTGTTGAATTATGAAATATTGTATCAGTGAAGGCATAATAGTAAACAGGAGATCATGTCATGAGAAATAATGGTTGATGCTGGGTTTATAGAAAAACGTTATGGTGGGAACGTGGATGGAAAAGGAAACTTTCAGGGTTTGTTTCAAGGAAATTACAGAAAGATTTTGACAAAGTTTTCAAAGATTTTTGTATTGATATTTTCCAAGTCATCATTTGGAGATGTGAGTGAATTGTTTCAAGCTTTCATTCAAGATCATATTGGCAGGCTGACTAGAACAGTCTTAATTGACAAAGCCAGAATAAATTGTTAAAGATTCATAGTTGCACAGGTGAAGTTCATGGCTGAATAGTATGAATGATGACCATCAAGTGCCTGTGTTAATCTGATGCTTACTGTGGTCACACAGGTCAAGTGTTCCTGGAGTTCCTCAACATGGGTTGGGAAGACATTGGGGACTACAGGTGTGTGGCTGAGAATGAACAGGGAACTGCTGAGAAAACTGTCAAGATTGATGTGGCAGGTGAGAGAAACACTGGTGCAAAATCTGTGTTGCATAGCCACATTCGCTAGAGATCACTTTAAATTTCATAGAATAACAATATATGGCATGTTACATTGTAATGAATGAAAACATGAGGTTATTTTCCTGTGTGTGTGTGTGTGTGTGTGTGTGTGTGTGTGTGTGTGTGTGTGTGTGTGTGTGTGCTTGGGCCTGAGCATGTGTTTGTAAGAAAAGGACCAAAGTAGTAGAAAGTGAGGCATGGAAACGAATGCAAAGTCGAATATACTTCTGTAGGAAAAAAATTGCTTACTAATAAGCTAAGAGGTGAAAGTAAAGAGACTTTTAAAGAAATGAAATTCTGCCTTTCAGATCCACCAACTTTCATCGAGCCATTGCGGGACATAACAGTGGTGGAACGAGGTGAGGGCGCCTTATCGTGCTCTGTGGATGGCATCCCCTACCCCAGCATTCGCTTCATGAAAGACTGGCGACCTCTAACAGACACCTCTCGTCTGGTGGTCACCAATGACCCGCAGCAGGCTGACCGATGGACCATGACCATCAACAAGGCCATCCCTGCTGACACTGGCAGTTATATGTGCGTGGCAGAAAACGTTGCTGGCAAAGTGTTCAGCACCAGCAGAGTGAATGTGGAAGGTGGGTGATACCCTCAGTGTTGTATGTCTGTGCATCTGTCTGCATGAAAACTCTGAAACAGTGGAGAATGTTGTGAGCTCACTCATCATGTCAAGTTTCCCTTTTTGAAAGTTAGCTTGCTGTCTCTCAAGGAAGAGTGGGTTACAATAGTCTGCAGTCACAAAGCTTAAAAGAAATCTCAAAAAGTCTCTGCATGTGTATATATCTGATATTTCCTGCTTGTCTTCTGCATATTTCTGTCAGTTTTTCTTTACAGCTGTTGTTAAGGGTTCTTTTTCATATGCTAAGTGCATGATGCAGATGTGACCTTGAAAACTAGCACCCAGCTGATAGAATCATTGTCCTCTTTTGCTCAAACTGCTGAAGAGTATTGTAGATAAATAAATATGTGAACAAGTAAATTGATTTCTTTTTAAATCTTGTGTTTCAGATGATTCGTCTGTCAGTCAGCTGCCTTATTATAAGGATGCCAGCCTTGAGGACAATTACTATGTCCTGCAGGAAATCGGAAGGTCAGACATTTGAGAGCATGTGTGTATGCGTGTGTGTATGTGTGTGTGTGTGGTGTGTGTGTGTGTGTGTGTGTGTGTGTGTGTATGCACACATATGCATGCACATGTATGCGTGGGTGTGTATGGGTGTGAAAAGTGCAGTGTCTCATTTTACCATATCCTGTTTGAATTTTTTCAGTGAAATAGATTAATCAATGAATGACTTCCTTGCATGCTAAATCACATAGTTAATTAGTCCATTGCTGTTTAGTTATATGGAAATCAATCTATGACTCATTCAGTGAATGATAATTTCAAAATGTGCTACTGTTTTCCTTATGACAGAGGCCGACACGGACGAGTGAGAAGAGTCATAGAGAAAAACAGTGGCAAGGAATTTGCTGCCAAGTTCATCCAAGTACGTGACGCTGTGGACAAAGAGTTCTTCCGCACAGAACTGGACATGCTACGCAAACAGAAACACAAAAACATTGTGTCTGTACACGATGCTTATGAAACTCCTCGACAGCTCATCATTGTCACCGAACTGTATCCTCGGCTGGGAACGCATGCTGCATGGAATAACAGGAACATTTGTGAAATTGATTGCATGAAGACAAGCAGTGCTACTGGAATGTTAGATTCCACTGTCTGGAGGCTTTTGAAAAATTTTGGCAATTTATGTCTTTTAATGTCTTGCATGGACATGGGTTTTGTGAAGAATTTAATTTTAAAAGTTTGTTGTGTGTGGTGGCATGTCCAGTTGAGTATCGCACATAATTATTTATTTCAAGTTTTTTTTTCTTGTGGAAAAAAATGGATTGGTAGTTTCAATTGTGCTCTACATATCAGTAACACAGAGTAACAGTTTGAAGAGTGTTGTGACGATAATAATGAAATGTGTTTGCCACATGTGTGCTGATCAATGTATATTGCCATCTGTTGTCCCAACTACAGTTCAAACACACAGTAGTACTGTTACATCTAACATACATGCCTACCCCTACGGAACTTCCGTATTTTCTACGGCAACTGAAAAAAAAAAAACGAAGTAGCTATGGCGATTACAGAAATTTATTTTTCGTTACGGTAAAAAGATTTTTCAACAAAATTTACTTAAAACGATTGCGAGTTGAAGCAGACGATGCTTTTGAAAGCAGAAGCAGAACACCGAATGGTAAAAGGGATGTAAAGCCCCGTCTTCATCAAGCAGTCGAATAGCATATGTCTCCAATGGCTTCTGCTATAGAGGGACGTTAAACTCGGTTATTCAAGCAAACGATGCTTTTGAAAGCGGAAGTACTAAACCGGATATCGCAAGTAATTGAAGTTTCGAGAAACATGGCGTCTAATACAAAGAGAAAGCGAATGGATGTACCAACTGGTGATGCCGATGAACCTGCATCAAAAAAGCGTCAGCCGTCACAGAAGTTCCTGGACAAATACAGTGGCAAATTTCCCTTCATTGTGAAATTGGACTCTGACGATTCAAAAGCAAAGTGCGTGATTTGTGACAGTGCATTTTCTGTAAAACATGGCGGTATAGACGACATAAACAGACACATTGAAGGTCCGCGTCATGAAAAGAATCTTTTATTTAATTTTTTTACTGCAAAGTTTTGTCTTATTCTATGCATAGGTTGAGCTGATTATGACACCCTGACCAACTCTTTCCACAAACTGTTTCAAAAGAAAAAAACGAATGCTACTGATTTTGAGTCCGTGCTACTGAAATTTGAAATCAGTGCTACTGAAATTCATTTTTAGGGGTAGGCATGTATGATCTAAATGTGAATTAGCCATATTGAAAATGAAATATTGAAAAGTGTGCAAAAGGATTAATTTAATTCATGATAAGGCAAAAAGATATTTAATGAGAGTTGAGAAATAAATATTTCGCACTGATATCTGTTGTTGATTGTTTTGCTAGAAGCTTACATGAAAAAGTGTTAACCTTATTCTTTGAATTTCAGAGTTGTCTTAAAAGTGCATCATTTTATGAGTCCACCATTCTGCAAAATCTAATGTTAAACACAAAGCAATGTTTATGTAATTCTCTATGTCGATAAAGATGTATCTTATTATCGACCTGGTAGCAATCTGCATTAAATCTCCATTAAAGAAAAAAGTCAAGAATTAGGAATCTGGTACTTATGGATTCAAAAGAGTAATTGTTTTGTTTGAACAAACTTTGTGTTCAGGACTGTCACTTAATGGTGTTCACATCACTGAAGTGTTGACTGGTAGACTTTTGGGGAACAAGAATGATCCAAGTACTGGGCACTGTGCAGTGTCATCACAAAGAAAAAATTCTGCAGTGGGACACACAGTGGTACTTTCATCCAGGCCTGGCACAGACTTCCTACCTCAGTGATCACTGCATTCCAAAATCTGTGTTTGTGGATACTAAAAAAAAAAGCCTGCCAAGTTACTAAGCTGTGAAGTATGACAGCAATACCTTTCCTGTCATGTCAACTAACAATATAGTAACCAGAATGAAAATTTACAGTCATAAGGAAAACACAAAAGAAAAATATTCAGATTTCCTCATAGTATTTATGATTTGGATGTCTAAGACAGATGTTTGGATTCTTCTGTAACGTTAAAATTTTGAAGACTTATTCAAAATTTTGAAAAACAGTCGATGTAAATTACCATTATGAATTACTGAGGGATAGTTTGGCTCTACAGTAGCGGTAACAACAATATGAACAGAGGAAGAACTAAGAGACTACTGGACTCTTAGAAATGGAATGAAAATATGTATTAATGGGGAGGGATGAGGGGTTGATGAGATAATGTTTTGCAGAAATCTTCATGTAGGAAAGTTGTACAGCTATATCTGTACCACTCGGATATGCCAGTTTTCAGTTTTGTTTCTTTCAACAGCAAGACCAGTTCTTTCCTCATGTTGAAAAAGAGAATTATGACTGTAAAGATACCTGCTTAACAAGATTTCTTCTCCTTTGCATGTGTCTAGTTTTAGAGACACTGGTATGGCACTCCACTCTGAAGCAGTGTCAGCTGATCAAAATGCAGGATCTGCAGTGATCAAAGAGGCCAGTTCAGAAGAGATAGGCACTGCTGAAGTTGGTTATGAAAATTAAAAAAACAACTCAAATGTGACACCTTACAAATAGAACATTTATGTCTGTGTGAAGCAATTTAAAGTTTGAAGTGCGAAGTAATGAGGTTATACTGGTTTTGTTTTGTATCATCTTTGAATAAACGATGTTGTAAAATCCCACTGACTTCTTTTGTTACATCATTTGAGACCAATCACTGAATTATTTGTGTGCATGTATGGGTGTATGTATCTTTAAAAAAATTAACCAAAATCTTTTTGTGCTTATGTAAAGGTACTTAAATGCAGTATTTGTTCATGTGCATGCCACATCTTGCTAAAGATTGCGATTCTTGTTAAAAATGCATCTTTGAGAGATTGCCTGTGGTACCTTTGCATGACATCACCTTCCACATCTGCTGATTTTGGGATACTGTTTTTGCTTTAGTTGTTACCCTTCTCTTTTCTTTGCATGCATGTGCCTTGCAATCTATTCATTTTTAAGTTATACATTGCCAGAGGCATGACGTTCGACATTGATTTGAAAATCCCCCGTAACACACCTAACGCAAGACCGATATCATGAATGTGATTCAGTCATCTTGGTATATTCCCCCTTTTGTCCATCGTGTAGAATTGAGTTCTTCATCAGTCTGACAGTTCATCAAATATGTGACATGGAAAGAAGATTGTACAGTTCATCAGTAAGATGCAATAAAATATTCCCTGTTATTACTTCATTTAAGAAAGTGACCAGAATCTGGGTACAATGGACATGATGGCATTGATAGGCATGAAAAGATACTTCTGATCACTTACACACACACGCACACACACACACACATGCACACACACATTCACTCACTCACTGACTCTCTCACACTTACTCACACACATGCACAAAGAAAATCAGTAATGTGTTAGCTGAAAAATTATTGAATTAAAAGGTTTCATGAACAAAAACTCATCGAACAATGAGAAAAATTAGAAACATATTAGGTTGTGGCTACATTCTTCATTTTCTTCCATTAACGTTTTAGGTAAACTTTCGTTTAAACCAGTTGTTTTCATTGCAAACAGAGGCACACTTCCTAAGAATATAAACCGACACTAGGCCATGTTCATTATAGACTTTGTTTAACCCATTTGTTGTGTTGCAAAGACAGACACACTCCTTAAAAGTATAAACTGACACTTACCACATTCTTCAGTGGTGACGATATGCATTCTTTTACCACTCATTGAAAGTTACTTCTGCATTTGGAGCATATAATGCATATATTGTCTTCTTCAAGCATTTTATGGATGTGTTTCCTACATTTTTTTTTTTTTGCAGAAGAATCACAGTTATTCATGCCAAACTTTGTGCTGTCGGACAATCAGCACTGTTTAGGACTCTTTCAGCTATATTCTGTATTCTGAATTTGAGCTATTGAATTTAAAACAAAGAAACTACCAAAACAAAATCACAAGAGGTTTTTAAATTTGTCCCCCATATATTCAGTCTTTAAGTCTATGATGGTTTCTAATTATCATCTAATTCTTGTGTACAGAGCGTCTGAACATTTGAATATAAGCATGATATGTGTTATCTGATATCAACGTGTTTGGAATTTTTCTTTCAATGATTAAAATGACTCGGGCATCTGGCAGATCTCATTCTGTCTCTTCCCATTATCCCTGCCTCCCTCGCTCCCTCACTCCCTCCCTCTCACTGATTTTTCACTCTGTTAAAATTCTGGTTAAGAAAGTCTATGAAGATCTGAGTGAGTAAGTCTCGCTGCAAGACAATTACTTAAAAGAGGAATAGACCAGTCTAGCAGAAAGAGATTTTGAAAAGGAACATGAAGATACAGTCATTTGTTCTTTTCAAAGGTCATAAAATGGCACTGCATTTTTTTTTTTTTATATGTATGTAAAATTAGCTAGTAGTCAGATATGTGTAACAAGTTTATCTGCGACAAGCAAAAATAATGATAACACTGTCATCCATTCCTGTCAAAAATAGCTCGATGGCATTGCACTCCATCTGTAACATTGCCCTGTGCTCAGATTCACATGACATGGAGAGAACTATGAAATAAACACGCTAGCTCTCCTTGACCCTGGTCAGCCTGGATGGTGGAGAGCTGCTGGATGGAGTGGTCAAACAGGGTCAGTGGACAGAGGGCAAGGCTGCAGGTGTCGTCAAGCAGTTGCTGGACACTTTGCAGCATGTCCACTCCCATGGCATTGTGCACATGGACATCAAGGTAAGCTGTCGTGGTTGTTGTCATTGTTTCACCTTTTGTGCCCTTTGGGTGTCATCTCACCCGTGCTTACTGTTCCTCTGTGCCTGGTCACATCCTGATTCATTCCAGTGCAGTCCCAGAGCCAGCAATACAAAGGAAGCTGTAGATGTTAGGCTGTTACGAGGCAACTCACCAGGGCAGACAACAAGGTTGTTGAGTTTCTTTCATGGTACTTGGTGGTGGCAAGGTTAATTCAGTGTATTCAAGTTATCATCTTGTAAGCTCCCTAATAATGACAATGATTGCTTAGTCATAGAGCCAGTATGTCCCCTCTCTAGAGGGAGACTACTTCTGTGCGCATGCAACAACAGTCCCCACGAACTTGCACATAGTAAACACAAAGACAAACTCGCCACACCATTGATGTGGAAGGAAAATTGAAAAAAAATTGGGGTTACTGCTAGAGCAGGACATGAAGGGCCATAGAACTTGATACTTTTTGTGACGACCAGTGAGGAAGAGGATGATGAGTTCGATATCAGTCTGAGACTGACAGGGCTGACATGTATTCACACCATATACCTCAGGTTCATTCTTAGCAAGGATGGCATGTCAGCAGATGGACATCAATATGAAACTTGGCCCAAGACTCTGCATCATCTGGAAATTCAGGGCTACCAGTCCCCCAGTGAAGATAAAAAAATCACTCTATCAGTTAATGATGGGCTCCATTCTTCTCTATGGATGTGAGGGTTGGGATACTGACTGCAGATTTCAAATGAAGAATCCACATATTTGTGATTATAGACTTTAGATGCAATGCAAACAACTGGGCCTATTACATGACTTCTGCCCAGTCAAGCATGGGTTATGATGTATGCATGCAGAAAATGACATTTGTGTGTTTAGACAGATGTTTATGTATAACTGTACATACGTAATGCAACATAATGAAATTTCATGAATATGTCTATTAATTTTATTGAAAGTCAGATAAAGTTATGCACAGTATGTTCCAGTATGGAGGTCTGCTTGTCTTAGTGGGTAAGGTGTAAGACTTATCAGTCCAATGTGCAGGATCTAATTTGCACTTGAGAAAGGTCGCAAGGGGTTTTCCCGTCAGAGTTCAGATCTGCACAGTCTACACTGCCCTCTTAGTCCTTCAGAAGAGACTTTAAACCAAGGTCCTATATGTGAATGCATACATAAACAGTCTTCAATACATGCTAATTCCCATTTTACCTTTTGGAAAAGAATAGACCATCTTGTGCTTATGGGATAGATAAGATGATAATCAAACATATGTATACTGATGTTGTTTTTGGACATCAGCCCAAAGATGGAATGTGACTACCATAATGATGATATTTAAAATGATTACATATGCTGAAATCTCATCTGTGGTAAACATGAGTCCTCTCTGAGGGACAGAGAGAGATTCCAGTATGTGTTTATCTTTTTTAAAAGGCAAATGTTGAAAACTGTGTTTTCCTTTGTGTCAGCCCTCCAATCTCCTGCTGTCATCTGCTGACCTGGACAGTGCCAAGCTGATCGACTTTGGCCTGGCCAGAAAACTCTCCCCATCAGAGGACAGCTTCCTCAACCATGGCACCCCGGGCTTTACCTCGCCTGAGGCACTGGATGTCAAACCAATTTCAGCTGCCTCTGATGTGTGGGGAGTTGGTGTGCTGGCTTATATCCTGTAGGTGACTCCTGAACTTGATAGCACTTGCTAGTGATAGTGGTGGTAACTGTAATACAACATTTTCAAACATTATTTTCTTCATAGACACACATAAAGAAAAGATTCCAAAACACAATAGTGACAGTCTGTATATATTACAAACAAAGTTCTGAAACATGGCGCATACGATCTCACAAGGCTGTAGACAATACATGAAAAGGAAAAAAGTTGAAGAGTAAGAAATTTTAGTGAGAATCCTTTATTAATTTAATATATGGGAATCATTTTGTCCTGTAGCTTGTATAATTCATTTCATTTGCATTTCTGCATTTTATGCCTTTAGCCCAGGTCCATCAGAAATATACAGAAATTAGGTTTTGTGTTGTTATTCTAAATTGATACTTGAAATATTTTCCTATTAGAATTATCAAATCTAGCATATCATCTGTTCTTGTTTACTCATCAGTTTCAAATATAGTCTCCACATTAAAGGGCAATGCTTTCAAAGTATGAACATTCACTTTCCAGAATATTTTCAAGCTCTTCCAAAACATGCAGATTCACATTCCTGCAAGTAATAATTGATAGAGTCTTTGTCTCTAGTACAGAAATGACATGTATGCTGTCAATGACTTGCATACTCTTCAAAACACTTTTTGTTACAAAATATCTGTGACATATTTTAAGCTAGAACCATTTCAGTTTTGTTTCTTTAATTTTCTTAATCCTTTTCAGTACTTCTGCGAACCTATACATATGTTAAGATGCTGTTCCCATTTGAAAAGAGCACTAAAGTTAAAAACGTCAGTGTTTTCCATCATGATATCATAATGAATGACAATAATATAGATAATTCTGGTAAAATGCCATTTAAAAAAAAACGTCATATGATTATATACTCAGGCACAAATCTGCATGATTTATGTGAGCATGCATGTGTGTATGTTTGAATGTATTTAAAAAATATGTATAACACCACACACACATACACACCACACACACACACACACACACACACACCTCTCTCTCTCTCTCTCTCTCTCTCTCTTATTCACACACACATACACTCTCACTTACGCACACATACATAGATTGGGTTTTTGTTTTATTAAACTTTCCAACACACACACACAGACACACACACACACACACACACACACACACACACACACACACACACACTTGCAGGATAGGTAAAAGGTAAGGTAAGGTAATGTTGTTTATAGCCCAGCTGACCGCAAAGGGCCATATCAGGGCTGTCACCACGTTGGATAGGTAAAGAACACAAAGAAAATTGAACTGACAAAATGCATGGAGGCATAATCAACTATGCAAACTAAGAGAAAATAGACTAACAAGGAAGATTTCAGCCCTTGAACTCAAATAATCTAGACCACTATTGCAATATTGTAAGGTGTGCTCTCTCTGAAACATGTGTCTCCAAAGTATTAATGAACCAGTTGATTCTTTAGTATTGGTGTTTTTTTTTCTTATGAATATTTCTTCTGTTAATTTGTAAGGAACTGATTTCAGTATTGGTATACTTCATATATTCATTGGTACATGACAGTACTCTGGAAACAAATTTAATAAAAGACTCATTCATTTTTAATGTGCAGCCTGGGTGGTCAGTCTCCATTCCATGCTGACACTGTGGCAGACAGCCTGAAGAAGACCCAGGCCTGTGATTGGTCCTTTGATGTCTGCAAGTCTTTCTCCTCCATGTCCCAGGATGCCAAAGATTTCATCTCCAAGATACTCAAGAAGAACCCCGAGTGAGTTGGTGTCCCACAGTTCTATATGATACATTGACTTGTGCATGCATTATCAATGAAATGGCAGTCATTCTTATCACCATCATGAGATTTGAATTGGACCCGTTTCCTAAGGATGTGGTGTGGTGTGGTGTGGTGTGGTGTGGGGTGTGTGTGTGTGTGTGTGTGTGTGTGTGTGTGTGTGTGTGTGGAGAGAGAGAGAGAGAGAGTGTCTTTGTGTGTGTGTGTTCATTTTTTTTCTAAATTTCATTGAATGTCTGGCCACCAATGCAATTTAGACTGCCCCATTCTCCTTCACCCCACTGCACCCATATTCACTAAACATTATGGGGAACATAGGATATGAGTGTTGCCTACTGAACTCAAAAGGCTGTGCAAATTCTAATGTAAAAAATATACACAAAATTGTCATGTCTACAAGTAATGCACTCCAAAATCCACACTGTACACTGACAGTAACCTAACTAATGAGACTTATACATGCCGTCCATCAGAGGAGACAACTGGGCCCTTCCCACTGCTGTTAGTTGGTTGGACTGTTTGCCAGTAGGCTGGCAGATGGATTAGTTGATTTGCCCCCAGGATTGCTGGTTGACTGAATTTTACTCATTGTTTTGTGATTTGTTTTATCACGAATGTGCTGTTTACAGTGACCGACCAACAGTGGAGGAGTGCCTGGCTCACCCATGGCTGAAGAAGACTGATGGAGGGGCCAGCATTGATGTGGCTTTGATCCAGGCTTTCCAGGACAGAGACAAGAAACAGGTACTGCCAAATTCTAGGGCTGTGTTCTTGTATGGAAACTGTACATAATGTTGTGTAGCAAATAGAGATATTACTTGTCAGAACTACAAAATCTCACATCACATCAGCAAATGTTCTGTTTATTTTGAAATTATTTATTCAATGTGACATTTGAAGGATAGATGCATGTGAAGGTGACAACCTCAGACATTTGTTTGACAATGGTGACAGTGTCTATGACTGTCAAAGGGAGTGCCGATGATTGCAACGATGACAGTTTGACAGTATATCAGTGTGACTAAGTTTTGGCCACTGAGACTTCATAGTTCAGTCTGTCAGTCTAAAACAATATCTTAGTCAACTGGCTATGCATAATGAGAAGTTGGCTTACTTTGATGGCTACAGATAGAGATATATGTCAGTGAGGGACTGTATTGTCTATGTGATTGGTTAGGACAGAAAGATCAGGTCACCTAGTACCACTGTCCTGTCATCTGTCATTCTGGATAGTATAAGTGTACTTTTAAAAACTGCAAACAGAATAGCTACTCTCTTTTTCAGAATATGTATCTTTTGATGAAATGTCAGAGACATTTATCTGTTAAGAGTCTAATGCTCACTTGCATGTCCAACCAAGCTGTGACGACTTCATAGTAGATTTCAAGCTGATAAGATCCTTATCACTTTGTCACATAGCGACAGTCCAAGGCGGCACGGACAATGGCTTACCTGCGAACACTGCAGCGGCAGATGAAAGGCGGTGATGTGTCGGAGAAAGGTTTGCGTCCTGCCGTGGATCCCAAGACTGGTGCTGTCTCCTTCCCTGACACTGAGGCATATGGAGAGTTCCTGGACTCTGAGTCATGGTACAAGACATTTCCATTGTGTTTAGATAAACACAAATTATCTCCCGCAGTCTAAAGTACTTTTGAAGGCTGATAGACTCAAAATAGTGTTTTTCAGTTTTTAAATAGTGTTTTAGCTTTATGCATGTATTTTACTGTAGTCTTATTCTGTGAGTGGGTGTTTTATGGGCTCCTTGAATTAGTTATAAATGAAAAAAAAAAACATCCACGAAAGAGGTATCCCTGTATGTTTCACCCATCTGTTACACAACTGAAGATTGCTTCCCCCTCATGAACGCTGTTCCCTTCAACATTTTCTTGGTGTCACACCTTAGCAATCCCCAACCCTCCCTCGACATCTTCCTTCCACCACCCCTGCCATCCCCTTCCCCTTATCACTTACTCTTGGCTTGTGGAGCAGTTTGTAAATAATTCCTCCAACCTCCAATTTTCAAAACTTCCCCTGCCCCCTGTCCAACCCCCTGTACTTCCCTCTTCCCTCTAACCCCCTTTCCCCCTCTACGCCCCCCACCCACCCCACCCCCTCTGCCCCCGTTTTTTTAATTTGATATATATCACTTTGTTGCCTGTATCCAGGTATGAATGGCAGTCTCGCTATGGTCAGGGCCCTGACTCTGGCCTCCTGCCTCTCAAAGATGCTGAGTACACAGCTCGCATCCGTGGCTACAAACGCTCCATGGGGGCTGCTGATGACTCCGCCTTTCCCTTTGGGGATGAGGATAGCATGACAGCTGCTGAGAGGGAAAAGTGAGTCTTGCACTGGAAAGGAACTGTGAATTGTTGTCTGTAGCCAGAAACATGCAGCTGTATTAATGTCGTTTTGCTTTTGTGATGTTACTTCTTGGACCTGAGTATGTTTCTAGCATCAGCATGAAAATTTTTGCAGTGCATTGTTTTTCTTATGACATGCATATGTTTACCTCTATCAGTGTGTCTGTCTGTCCTTGTCTCTCTTTTGCTCTCTCTCTCCCTCTCTCACTCTCATTTGCTCTTACACAGACACACACACACACACACACACACACAACACACACACACACACACACACACACACACACACACACACATACGCGCATCCATGCATGCATGCACGCACACAAGCATGCTTGCATACACACATCTATGCACGCATGCATGCATAGACACACACTCGCACACACACTCACACAAACACACACACTCACACAAACACACACACACACACACACACACACACACACACACACACACACACACACACACACAAGAAACATGAAGTAAACAGGGAGACTGGCACTCCATACTGTCCACTGCACAGGTACAAAATGATGAAGGAGCGGCGACAGATGGCTGAAATTGACAAAGAGGAGATTCCACCATCACTGGAGAAGGAGCTGCAGTGGCTGGAGAGCGGAAGCAGGCCAGGAAAGCTCGTGAGCCACAGAGACAGGGCAGTGTGGACTCCAGGCGCTCCTCCATCTCTACTGACGGGGAAGGTCAGTTCCACTAACACGTTACCTCAAAATGAATAGTGCTGCACATCTGGGTGTTTTGCCATCATTCTGGAATGACCCACACTGCTGTTGGTCTGGGTTGTTGTTATGAAAGAATTCACACTCTCGGACCTGGAGAAAAGCCTCTGGTACTCTGAACAAAACAGCTTGTACCAGGAACACAGTCTTGTTTCTTGAACAATGTTCTCTTTTGACCTTGGAATGAAAATTCTGTTACCTGGAAGAAAGCCGCTTATACTTTGAGAAAAGCTCTCGATCTCATACCTAGTAGAAGAGGTTTCAATACTTAAAAACAATGATCATTGTACAAAGCTTCTATTTTGTGCTTGAAGCAAAGAAAGCCTGTTGTACCTGACACAAACCCCTTTGTACCTTGAACAAAACTATGCATATATGAAATAGAGACTTGTGTACCTGGGACAGTGCCTGACATACCTGTAACAGACTACTTGTATCTGAACTGAAGCATTGTTTATCTAGAGTATAGACTCTGCTACCTAAAACAAACATTTGTGTGTTTAAGGCAAAGTCTTAGGTATCAGAAACAAGCATTGTTTGACTAAAACAAAAGCCTCTTGTACCAGGGACAAAGCATGGTTTACTGGGAACAAAGCATTGTCTGTTGAGAACAAAGCCTCTTGTGCCAGGAATAAAGCATTATGTACCTGGTCTTGTATTTGGAGTAAAAGTCTATGTTCCTGGAGTAAAGCCTTTAATAAAAGGAATGAAAGCCATTGTTGTAGAATGGTATGATGTTAAACAGCATAATCATACAGGCATTCTATCATGTTCCCTATCACAATATGTATTGTAACCTATTTCATTGTGCAGCACCATAAATCTGAATGTGTTGATCATCTGGAATCAAAGAACACTGAAAGAAACAAAGACAGAAAACATTTTATGAACAAAACGTGTCAGGTGGATGTTGTTTTGTCTTCTTTTCTTTTAAATAAGGTAGAGGGAAAGCAAAACTTAACCAACAACAATAAAGAAAAAAATTTTTTTAGCAGTTTAACAAGCTTACAACACCTAAAAACAGTTTGAATAAATTTGTACAAAACAAGATATCACTCATTCTCATTATGCATGAAGAGAAGTCTTTGTTTTTTGATTTTGTCTCTGTTCCACTCGCTTATTTCTTTCTGAGACCAAGAAGGAGTATAATCCCTATAAGTTTTCCTCTTTCCCCTCCCTTTTTTTAATATTTCAAATCCTTTCGGAATCGTGCATTATTAAGAGAGTGGATGATTTGTTGCCTATGTTACAAGGCTTCAAATATACTGCACCACAATGGCAGCTTGGATACATGCTAGGAAGGACATTGATCACAACCCAAACAAAAACTACTCTCAGAATTTGTCTTCATGAAAGGAAAAGGAGTCCCATTAGTCTAGAATATTATGCAAAGTGAAATAATTATTCCTTTTTGTAGAATTGTTTTAATGAAATGACATGTGAAAATGCTCTATTGCAAGTTGACTGTCACCTATATGTTTGATCTGAAATATAAATTGATGAAAAAAATTTTGGCAAAGATTTACTTTCTTATATTATTACAGAGAACGATCCATGCAAAGCTCCTCATTCTGTTGACTTGCTTTCCTAGTACACTTTGCTATGACCTCCTATCAACTACGGTCAGGACACCACTTGTCTTTAAGAGCTACAGATTTATAGGACATTGTTCTCCCCTTCTACACTCTAGTACACTCTTTGTCTTAGTTGTGCTCTATTTACTATCCAGGGAAAGTCACAACATTGTTCTGGCTTGGGTTCCCGGTCATGTTGGCATCGGAGGGAATGAAATGGCTGATCGTTTGACCAAGAATGCCACAACAAGGAAACTGTCTAACATATCTATCCCCTAACATCGAACATTAATGATTATGTCAGAGACCACTGGCAGGAGGACTGGAATACACAGATGGATAACAAACTCTTCCAGATCCGTCCAAACCTAAAAGAGTTCCTCTCATCTACCTCTGGTGATCGCAAAGAAGAAATGGTTTTATGCTGGCTGCACACTGGCCATTTGTATTTTACTCATTTGTACCTTTTAAAGAGTGAAGAAACTCCGTGGTGCATTCCATGTCATGCACCACTCACAATGAAACATATTCTTTTAGAGTGTTGGGACCTGAATGATGTGAGACATAAACATTTTACAACAGATTCCATGGAAACTTTGTTCAGAGATATTCCACCTGATGTGATCTTTGAATTTTCGAAAGAGATTAACATTTTTCATCTGATCTGAGATTTTACATGGAAAGATTTTTAACAACATTTCGGGTGTGTTTTTAGATGTATTTAAATGGTTGTGTGAATGAATGACTAGTGAGTTGACTTCAATGCGGTGACAGCCCTGATATGGTCGTTTGCGGTCGGCTAGGCTATAAGCAACATTACCTTACCATACCTTATTTACTCCAGTAAGAATTCTCTTCCATGTATTAGGGCTGAATTTTTGAGAATTTATGGAGAGCATTGTTGATAGATTCCACTGTATTTTTAAGCTTCATTTCTATTTTCTTACCAGATTCTGTATGTCTTCTGTAGTTATTTAAAGTATAGATCCATCCATTTAATCCATTGATATGTAAATCATGAATGAATACGCATATGTCTGTATATCATATGTGATGGTGTGGAGGGGTAAGGGGTGTGCAGGTTTGACAGGCAGATGGTGATAAGGTGCAGGAACCAAGGGACAGCAGCCGTGCCAAGAAGATGCACAGGACAAAGCAGAGTTCTCCTTCCTTTATTTCTCCTCTCACGCTGATCGCTCACACCAGGGAACACTCCTTACCCCTCCACATCATCACAACTGGCGCTGCGAGCAGGATTGGTTCTTCCTGGGCGGTACTGTACCTCAAAGTTGAATTGGGCCAGTTGTGAAGCCCATCTCTGCTCTAGGGCCCCAAGAGCTGCCTGGCGGAAGTGGACAAGGGGGTTGTTGTCAGTGAAAACAGTGAACTTGGCGCCCAGGAGGTAATCTCTGAACTTCTCAGAGATGGCCCATTTCATCGCCAGGAATTCTAGCTTCATACTAGAGTAGTTGGCCTCGTTCTTTTCTGTGGGACGAAGTCGGCGGCTTGCATAGGCCAGGACCCTGCGTTGCCCATGTTGTTCTTGTGACAGTATGGCGCCAAGGCCTTCGTGGCTCGCATCCATTTCCAGGATGAATGGGGACTTGAAATCAGCAAACCCTAGGACTGGTGCAGTTGTCAGAGCTGTTTTCAGACTGTTGAAGGCCACTCGGTGGTGTTGGGTCCACAGCATTGATATATCTACTGTCTTCTTTTGCTTGTTGCCTGCCTTGGTCACGAGATCGTGGAGGGGTCCGGCAATTCTGGCGAAGTTTTGGATGAACCGCCGGTAATAGCTGGCAAATCCCAGGAAACTTCGCAGTTCTGTCGTGGTCTTCGGGACAGGCCATTCTTTTCCAGCTTCAACCTTGCCGGCTTCACAGCTGACGCCCTCAGCAGATATCGTGTGCCCTAGATAATTGACTTGGCGACGGAGGAACTGGCACTTGTCTGCCCTTAACTTCAGGCCAGTGTCAATTATCTTCTGCAGAAGGCGGTCAAGGCTCTCCAGGTGTTCCTCAAAGGTCTTCGAATACACCAGGAGGTCGTCCAGGTAGACTAGCAGGAACTCAAACATGAAGTCAGACATTGTGGTCTGCATCAGTCTCTGGAACGTGGCAGGTGCTGTGGAGAGACCCATGGGCATCCTGGTGTATTCAAAGAGGCCAAATGGGGTGGTGAAAGCCGTCTTGTGCTGGTCATCAGGGTGCATGGCGATCTGGTGAAAGCCCGAGGCCAGGTCAAGGGTGGAAAAATACTGGGAGCCGACCAAGGCATCGAAGGATTCCTGGATCCTAGGCAGTGGGAAGGCATCCCCCTCGGTCTTGGTGTTGAGGCGTCTATAATCGACGCAGAGGCGGATGCTGCCATCTTTCTTTTTTACGATGACCACCGGTGCTGCATAGGGGCTGTGGCTCTTGGTGATTATTCCTTTTGACAGGAGGCCCTTGATATGTTCTTGCACCTCTTGGAGTTGGTGTGGGGGGATCCGGCGGTATGGCTGGGCAACTGGCACGTCTTCCTTGGTCTTCAGGCGATGGAAGACTGCATCAGTGTAACCGAGATCTTCCTCATCTTTCATGAAGGCTTGTGATCGTCTCGACAGGAGTTCCTGCAACTGCTGTTGTTGACTGGTGGTGCCATCGAACTGTGGACAGGGGACTTTGGCTGGTGGAGGGACTGGATCTACCCTTTCTTCCGAGACAATTAGCTCATTGATGCCCATGGTTACTTGTGGTCCCTGTTTTTCTTCCACAGCTTCGATGGCCTCCAGGACAGCGATGGGAGTTCGTCCTGGCAGAAACACATCCTCCGGAGAGAGGTTGGCTACTCTGACGTAACGTGCACATGCCTCCTTACTGACCAATGTAGGGATCAGCATCAGTCCATGAGGGAGAGGTTTGGGCAGCGGCGAGGCCAGGAGGTGCGGCGAAGGCCTCTGGCTACTTGACACCTTGACAGTAGCTATAGAGTAGGCTGGGATCTGTTGGCGGGTCGTGGCACGGGCTACTTTGTTCTGCTGCTGTTTCCTTATCTCCTGGGCGATGGCTTGCAGGGAAGGGGGGAGTGCCTCCGAGGACTTGCTTAGGCACAGGCTGAGGACATTCATACCCAGCAGAACCAGCAGTCGCTTTTTGCGGTCCTGCATAAACGGGTCTGTGGGTTCTTTGACGACCAGGGCAGGGACGCTGGGGCAGAGGGTGCCGAAGACCACCATGTCGACGAGGTAGAGGCCAGAGTAGGGTACCTCAGCCCCATTTACTGCACGCAGTTTGACGTGGCAGTCTTCTCGCCTCATGTTCCTCAAATGTTGTCTAGCCCAGGTCTCCGTTATGGTAGTAACTTCACTACCGGTGTCAAGGAGGGCGGAGACTGGCATTCCATTGACAGTGATGTCAGCTGTCGGGCAATTCCCTGCAAGCCTGGTGTTCTTCCTGCCCCCCGCTGCCTGCATATTGGTGGCAACGGGGGTTAGAAGTTTCCCTGCTGCTGTCGCTCATGGTGCTGCTGGCGGTTGACTGTGGGCCGGGATTTGTTCCGACGGTTGTACTGCTGCTTGGCCCGGCAGTCTGCCTCTCTGTGGCCCTGGCGTTGGCACCACCAGCATGTTGGACCCCTTTTGTCTTCTGGCTGGCGACGACTGGTTTGGTGTGGCGGGTTCAAGTTCCCATTCCCGGTCTGGAGGGCTGCGACCACAGCAGACTGTTGCTGCTCCCTGAGCTGTTGCTTCAGGGATGCCGTTTCACTGGTGAGAGCGGCAATCTGGGTTTCTAGCCGGTGGAAGGCGTCAGTGTTGGTGGCTGCAGCTACTTGCTGCACGATGGGTTCAGGCATGTTGTCTTCCCGCATCCAGTGTTGGGCCTCCTGCGTCGCTTCCAGAAAAGTGGCCGTTGGTTTCTCCCTCAGGAACCGCTTCAGGTCTCTCCTAAGCGATGGAGGATGCAGCCCGTTGACAAAGGAATCCCTCAGCATGGCCGATGAGAGGGTGTTGGCTGTGGCTGCGTTGGTCTTCGTCCAGAGGATCCGCAGTGCAGCAGCATATTCAGCCACTGATTCTGCCAGACCTTGCTGGCGTTTGTAGAATGCTCCAGCAAGGGCAGTGGAGTCCCTGTTCTCACCCCAGTACTGTTCCAGGATGGCGAAGATTTTCGCGGGCGAGTTTATCTCCTCCGCCTCCATCGTTAGAACTTGCTGCCGTGCTCTGCCCTCCAAGGCGCTCAGGAGCCAGCCAGCAGCCATGAGATCAGGCATAGGTTGAAGCCTCAGCATCAAGGTGGCTTCCCTGATGAAATCCTCTACGCCTTCCTCCCCAGAAAATTTGCGCAGTTTGTGGGGGCGTAGAGGGTGTGCTGTCAGGGGTGGCTGGCCTCCTTGACCATCCACGTTCACGGCCTGGTTTCCTTCATTGGCCATGGTGTCCTATGTCCTTCTTGTTGGGCTGTGTCTTCTTGGTCCCTTGTCTTCAATCCTGCTCGCAGCGCCAGTTGTGATGGTGTGGAGGGGTAAGGAGTGTTCCCTGGTGTGAGCGATCAGCGTGAGAGGAGAAATAAAGGAAGGAGAACTCTGCTTTGTCCTGTGCATCTTCTTGGCACGGCTGCTGTCCCTTGGTTCCTGCACCTTATCACCATCTGCCTGTCTTCACCTGCACACCCCTTACCCCTCCACACCATCACACATATACTGTGTGTGCATGTAAATATAGACTATGTATATATATATATATATATATTTATATATAGATATGTATGCAAACTAATATGCCATGGATATGAAGAAAGTATGCATGTGTATTTGGACTTAACTTGCTAATTGTAAGGCACTTGGAGTTAATTTATATTAAGATTTTGTGTCCAACAGATACTTTTTCATCATAATTGTCAGTATTATTACTGTTGCGGATACTTCTTCATCGTAATTGTCAATATTATCACTGTTGCACAGGTTTGCATTTGTCAGTTTGATGCAGATTAATTCCATCCACATGACTGTCATTGATCACACAGCCACAGGGCCTGTCCCAGTCTTTCGCCAACGTCTCCAGGACCTGACCTTTGAGACAGGGGACACCATCACCATGTACTGCGCTTTGGAAGGACCACCCCCCTACTCCACGGTCTGGTATAAAAATGAAGAACTGCTCTCTGATGGGTCACGGGTCAAACAAGAACTGTATGAAGATGGACAGGCCACTCTCACAGTCACTGCTGCCAAGCCCTACGATGCGGGAGTGTACAAGTGTGTTGCCCGAAGCAAGTCTGGCCGAGCATCAAGCAGGATGAGGTTACTTCAAGGAGGTAGGTCACTGACCAGAGAAGGGTAGAGCAGACACTGGTTAAACTGTTTTCAGTTTGGGTGACTGGAAAATTGTCAGTGTATGATATGCTACATTGTACAGCTCAGGACAGTAAGTTACAAAGTCACACAGTGCAAATGCCTAACATAACCCCCTAACATAATCAGTATTTACAATTTCTTCATTCTGCAGGCTTTAAATCAATCTGTTGATGAAATTCATTATGTTCAAAGATTTGTTCTTTTCTCTATCAATCTGTTGATGAAATTCATTCTGTTCAAAGATTTGTTCTTTTCTCTATCAATCTGTTGATGAAATTCATTCTGTTCAAAGATTTTATCTTTTCTCTGTCTTTTTACAGATGTACCTGAGAGACCAGGCAGACCAGCAGTGATACAGACAGCAGCTCAAGAACTGGTTCTGATCTGGGAGGCTCCTCGATTTGATGGAAACTGTCCCATCCTCTACTACAGAGTGGACTACAAGGCAGCTGGTGGGTGTCAGTTATAACTAGCTGAACAGCTTTCAGTGCTAAATAAATGAATTTTTTTTTTTTTCATCTTGGAATATTGTTTAACTCTTCAGTTTTACAGCCAACTGCTTTCAGCCACAGATGCAGATTCAGCAAGTAAGTCAATTTAACATGAGTTGTGTGAACAGGTAAGATATCACTTCTTTTTACCACAATGATCTTATAATTCTTGGAATTGAAGGTCTATGGTGAAGCATCCTTAACAAACAAAAGGAACACAAAAAAAGTTGGCATCTTTCTCTTCCGATTTTCTTCCAAGTCTGGATAGAAAACCACCTCAGATTCTGCAGATTATGACTTGTTTATAATGCATGATTCACACACTTTGTCATTGCCAGTTGTCCTTTTCTGCTATATGTAACAGTTTTGACAGCATCTGCTTGTGAAGCAGGTGACAGTTATCAAAGCCAGTTGTCCTTTTCTGCTGTCTGTAACTGTTTTGACAGCATCTGCTTGTGAAACAGGTGACAGTTATCAAAGCCAGTTGTCCTTTTCTGCTATATGTAACTGTTTTGACAGCATCTGCTTGTGAAGCAGGTGACAGTTATCAAAGCCAGTTGTCCTTTTCTGCTGTCTGTAACTGTTTTGACAGCATCTGCTTGTGAAACAGGTGACAGTTATCAAAGCCAGTTGTCCTTTTCTGCTATATGTAACTGTTTTGACAGCATCTGCTTGTGAAGCAGGTGACAGTTATCAATGCCAGTTGTCCTTTTCTGCTGTCTGTAACTGTTTTGACAGCATCTGCTTGTGAAACAGGTGACAGTTATCAAAGTCAGTTGTCCTTTTCTGCTGTCTGTAACTGTTTTGACAGCATCTGCTTGTGAAGCAGGTGACAGTTATCAATGCCAGTTGTCCTTTTCTGCTGTCTGTAACTGTTTTGACAGCATCTGCTTGTGAAGCAGGTGACAGTTATCAAAGCCAGTTGTCCTTTTCTGCTATATGTAACTGTTTTGACAGCATCTGCTTGTGAAACAGGTGACAGTTATCAAAGTCAGTTGTCCTTTTCTGCTATATGTAACTGTTTTGACAGCATCTGCTTGTGAAGCAGGTGACAGTTATCAAAGCCAGTTGTCCTTTTCTGCTATATGTAACAGTTTTGACAGCATCTGCTTGTGAAGCAGGTGACAGTTATCAAAGCCAGTTGTCCTTTTCTGCTGTCTGTAACTGTTTTGACAGCATCTGCTTGTGAAGCAGGTGACAGTTATCAAAGCCAGTTGTCCTTTTCTGCTGTCTGTAACTGTTTTGACAGCATCTGCTTGTGAAGCAGGTGACAGTTATCAAAGTCAGTTGTCCTTTTCTGCTATATGTAACAGTTTTGACAGCATCTGCTTGTGAAGCAGGTGACAGTTATCAAAGCCAGTTGTCCTTTTCTGCTGTCTGTAACTGTTTTGACAGCATCTGCTTGTGAAACAGGTGACAGTTATCAAAGCCAGTTGTCCTTTTCTGCTATATGTAACTGTTTTGACAGCATCTGCTTGTGAAGCAGGTGACAGTTATCAATGCCAGTTGTCCTTTTCTGCTGTCTGTAACTGTTTTGACAGCATCTGCTTGTGAAGCAGGTGACAGTTATCAATGCCAGTTGTCCTTTTCTGCTGTCTGTAACTGTTTTGACAGCATCTGCTTGTGAAGCAGGTGACAGTTATCAATGCCAGTTGTCCTTTTCTGCTGTCTGTAACTGTTTTGACAGCATCTGCTTGTGAAGCAGGTGACAGTTATCAATGCCAGTTGTCCTTTTCTGCTGTCTGTAACTGTTTTGACAGCATCTGCTTGTGAAGCAGGTGACAGTTATCAATGCCAGTTGTCCTTTTCTGCTATCTGTAACTGTTTTGACAGCATCTGCTTGTGAAGCAGGTGACAGTTATCAATGCCAGTTGTCCTTTTCTGCTGTCTGTAACTGTTTTGACAGCATCTGCTTGTGAAGCAGGTGACAGTTATCAAAGTCAGTTGTCCTTTTCTGCTATATGTAACTGTTTTGACAGCATCTGCTTGTGAAGCAGGTGACAGTTATCAAAGCCAGTTGTCCTTTTCTGCTGTCTGTAACTGTTTTGACAGCATCTGCTTCTGAAGCAGGTGACAGTTATCAATGTCAGTTGGCCTTTTCTGCTGTCTGTAACTGTTTTGACAGCATCTGCTTCTGAAGCAGGTGACAGTTATCAAAGTCAGTTGGCCTTTTCTGCTGTCTGTAACTGTTTTGACAGCATCTGCTTCTGAAGCAGGTGACAGTTATCAAAGTCAGTTGTCCTTTTCTGCTGTCTGTAACTGTTTTGACAGCATCTGCTTCTGAAGCAGGTGATAGTTATCAAAGTCAGTTGGCCTTTTCTGCTGTCTGTAACTGTTTTGACAGCATCTGCTTCTGAAGCAGGTGACAGTTATCAATGTCAGTTGTCCTTTTCTGCTGTCTGTAACTGTTTTGACAGCATCTGCTTCTGAAACAGGTGACAGTTATCAAAGTCAGTTGGCCTTTCTGCTATCTGTAACTGTTTTGACAGCATCTGCTTCTGAAACAGGTGACAGTTATCAAAGTCAGTTGGCCTTTCTGCTGTCTGTAACTGTTTTGACAGCATCTGCTTCTGAAACAGGTGACAGTTATCAAAGCCAGTTGTCCTTTTCTGCTATATGTAACTGTTTTGACAGCATCTGCTTGTGAAACAGGTGACAGTTATCAAAGTCAGTTGGCCTTTCTGCTATCTGTAACTGTTTTGACAGCATCTGCTTCTGAAACAGGTGACAGTTATCAAAGTCAGTTGGCCTTTCTGCTGTCTGTAACTGTTTTGACAGCATCTGCTTCTGAAACAGGTGACAGTTATCAAAGTCAGTTGGCCTTTCTGCTATCTGTAACTGTTTTGACAGCATCTGCTTGTGAAACAGGTGACAGTCGCTGGACCACCAGTGTATACACCCCACTGGAAGTCTGCCTGGTGACTGGACTGAAGCCAAACACTGCTTACCGACTGCGTGTGTCAGCTGCCAATCTCTTGGGTCGTGGTCCTTTCAGCTGGTCCTCAGCAGAGGTCACCACCAAGAAACAAGGTATGGGTTCAGACTGACAGTTCTGTGCTTTCATGTGGATGATAAACTAAGGGATACTAAGGGATAATTTGTTCCCTCCAATAAAGCTGACATCATCAGTTAGTATTTGGAATAATTTGAGTAGAAACAAGAAGAGGACGAGCAGATTCTAGGCGAACTGCAAGAGTCAGAAAAAATGGATCAAATATGTATCACAGTTTTTATGAGAGTCTTTAGTGAATATTCTTTTTCTGAAGTAACTGAGCCAAAAAACATTATTCAATGATGTTTGTATGTGATAAACAAAATCACATTAATCCATATGATAAGAACGCAGTCTGTGTTCAAAGATTGAAAGGAAGATTTGTTGGAATTGTCACAAATGATATTAAGGGAAGAGAGAGTATCTGTTGTTGACTATTAACAGGGTAATGTTTTACTGTCCAGGGTCCATAAGCTCTCTGACAATTGGAGATCTGACTCTGGAACAGTTAAAACAGAAACAGGAAGAGGGCAAAGAGATTGCAGGCAAACCACGAGAATCAGAAACTGTGGAAGAAGGACCCTCTGACACATCTGCTGCTCCTACTCTCCAGAAAAGTGAAATAGACAAAGAATATGCCTTGGGAGACACTCTCTGGCAGTGAGTGGACTAGTGTTGCTCCTCTCCATCTCTCTTTCTCTCTCTCTGTCTGTCTGTCAGTCTGCTTGTCTGTCTCTCTCTATCTCACACATACACACACACATGCACACACGCACGCACATTTCTCATCACTTTTGTTTCTGGTGTTGACATAATTCAAAGCGTTGAACGTCCAGTGTGCACACACCAGTCCCTGCACGCACCACAACTGTGTTTTGATTTAGTGCACACGAACCTGATTGTTGTTGTAAGTTCTTGTCTGTAGCCCAAGCTTTGTCTCAGCTTCCTTTGTTTAGAAGCCATCCCTGCACTGAAAAGACCCAAGAGATTTAGAGTGACCCACTTCTGCTGGACAGTCTGTCAGTGCAGAACAGTTGACCATTGGTGTGCTTTTCTCTCCACTGCCTTAGAGTGACCCACTTCTGCTGGACAGTCTGTCAGTGCAGAACAGTTGACCATTGGTGTGCTTTTCTCTCCGCTGACTTCCGTTTTGCATTGTTGATGCTTTCTCCAGTCTGGTGGCGAGTTCTGCAGTGCTGCTGGACTGCTTTCCCACAAAGTCCATGTTATCAGTGGGGCACAGATAGCTGAGTGACCACCTACAACAGATAGGGTTGCGTTTTGAGGAAGTCTATGAGAAACTATGCTGCTTGTATCTTTATAGAATTCTGTGATAGTCTGGATGAGGTTGTTTTCAAGGCCTTTCACAAACCTTCATACCAGGCAGGTTCAAAGGCTGCCTTTCAGTCAATGAAGTTGTGACAGAGATAACATTGATGTTGAAGCTGCTTCTCTATCAACTGTCTGATGCTGAAGACTTTTGCAGATATGCTGCTTTTCTCAGCCCGACATTTGCATGTGCTTTTGCCAACATTCTGTCTTTCCTTTGAGTCTGTTCAGGAGCACCCTTATCATCAGTTTTTGGCATGATTGATTGAACTGATGTAACTGTAATTCTGAGACAAATATGCCGTTCTTGATAGTACTAGGGACATAATCCTTTCTTTGGGTCTCTGTATGATTTTCTCTATTCTCTGGAAAGTAGGTGTTCTCAAAGCCTTGACTACCTCTGGCATTCTTTTGTTTTCTTTGTTTACAAAAAACACAGTTCAGTACATTGGTATGGGGCTTCAGCTTAATGAAGAATGGAGGCTTTCCATATAATATATGGAGTAGTATGTGGCTTATGGACTGAGTATCTGAAAGAATTGTGTTACTATAGATTATTCACCTAGCAAGCAGATGTAAAAGTGTGTTGCCTGTGTGATCAATGTATACAATAGGTGCCTGCCAATTTCAGGCCTCTTGTGTTGGGATTGATTGTTTCAGTAGAGTAATGCTTTTCAGGAGATGTTGGCTTGAAATGAATCAAGGTATTGAACATCTCCTATCTGTCATAATCAGTCAGTACCTGGGGAAAAACTGTAGTTGTTGCTTAAATGGAAAGAAAGAGACAGCATGAGAGAGAGAAAGAAAGAGAGAGAGTGTGTGTGTACATGAGACAGAGATGTGTGTGTCTGTGTGAGAGTGTATTGGTGTGCATTTGCATGTGCATCTGTGTATGTGTGTGTGCGTGAGTGTGTGTGTGTGTGTGTGTGTGTGTGTGTGTGTGTGTGTGTGTGTGTGTGTGTGTGTGCATGCATTTTTGCTTATCTCTCTGTGTATATTATGTGTATGTATGAGAGTGAGAGACAGAAAGAGAGGAGGAAAGGGGGACAGGAGTAGGCAGGAGAGAGAGAATTCCCAAACTGATTCCATGTGACTTGTGTAGGGGGAAGTTTGGAGAGTTGAAGGAGGGCAGCAACAGGAAGACCTCCAAACGCTGTCTGGTGAAATGCATCCCCACCACGGTGAGCGACAGTCAGCATGAGTTTAACATCATGAAGACCGTTCGCCACGAGACTGTCCTGCGCTTGCTGTCAGCTTTCTCCACAGAGCCCATGCTCTTCCTGGTGTTTGATGACATCCCAGGGATCCACGTGGCTCAGCGGCTGTCTCTCCGACGGCGCTACTCTGAAGACTGTGTGGCCTACATCATTCGACAGGTAGATCATCATCATGACCTACCATGATAAGTGTTTTGGGAATATCATTGAGAACTAAGTTATTTTGGACAGGGTCAAAACCAAATGGTTTTAGTTTATGTAGTGATCTAGTAGCTGCAGTACCTGTCCTAGGAGTAGAACGGCCCATTTCAGAAGGGTAAAGGACACATATAAAGCAAAGGCAAACATTACTCTGTTGATGACCTCCGGGATGGGTATACCCATCCTACTGTAGTTGCTGCCACAGTTCCAATAGGACAGATTGACCTATCCTAAATGTTTCCTCAGCTCAGAATAGAAGTAACATAATTGTTGACCAGTCCAATGGACCAGGTCCTGTCCATCATGAATAAATAAGATTACAGTCCTGTTTTGGTACTTGATGCTGTCCATGACACAAAGCATAGAGTGACTCACTGGCAGGCAAATCAGAGAAACTCTTGGGCAGATGACAAAATGGATAATGGGGGATGGGGAGGAGGGAGGAGCTATATGGCCCAAGCTCAGCCAAGTAAAGAAAAAATGTACTACTGTCTGACCAGTGGAAGGAGTACCTTGGCTGCTCAAGGATCCCACCTTTGACGAAAAGGATATCATACATGAAGGGACTTTCAGTCTGGCTTGTGCATATTACATGCAGAAGATCCTCATCCAGACTCTCCTGACCAACATTCCAAACAGTGGTATTTAACATGTAACCATTAAGAAAAGATTACCGTTCATATTACAGAACCTTTTCTGATGATCACAGAAATTTCTAAGAACAGCATGTAATGACCTCAATCTCAGTAATTTCATCAAAATATGTGACAGCGCTAAAAAATGCTTAGTAGTAGTCACACAGCATTCTTTGGAACCCAAGGCAAAAGTCATCAAGTTTAACAATAGTGAAATTTAGTTTAAGACTTTCATAGACTGTTTATCATATCTTTAATATATCCAAAGTAATAATTTGAAATTCATATGCTGTCCTTATTTTCTTGTTTGTCTATTCCCCTCCCCTCCCCCCAATTTCAAGACCTCTTAGCAGACAAAAAATTGACCTGAATTTCCAAACTTTCACCCTTGATTGGTTCCAACAAAACTTCCTATTATTTGAAAATACTTTATTTTTAAGACAAGAAAAATGAGAAAAGCATGGGGAAAATATATATGTATATTGTAAAACACGACCAAGAAAAATTTTAAGATAAGTTTTAGTTTGAAATGGACCTCAGACTCATCTATTTTCTGTCTCTGCTGCTAACCGCAGAAAACGTAAGATGACTGGCAACTCATTTTGTGGTGGAATGTCACATGTATGACAATGGTTCAGCTGGATATGAAGATGGGAAAGGAATAACATGCAGTCAGTCAGTTTATCTCTCTGTTCCATAATTTGCTTTGATCGCATTTTACCTTGCTCTGTATTTGTCACCTATAAAGTTGGTGTAATAGACATGACACAGGCACACGACCTAGTTGATATTTTAGGATTATGGATGGTTGTTCCAGGTTCTGTATGGCTTGCAGTATTTGCATCGCAACAGTGTGGTTCACCTCAACCTTCAGCCATCAGCTCTACTGGTGGCCTCACCCCAAGGCCTGAACATCAAACTGGCCGACCTTTCTTTGGCCCAGGTTCTGACCAATGGTGCGGACAGTGTAACTGTTCCTCGTAAGGGATACCCTGACTTCATTGGTGAGTTTCCAGTTTTTAAAAAATGCTTACATCATACACTGCTCCGACACATTTATTAACACTGCCTGGAATATTTTTCTTGTGTTTGTTTTTTGTTTTGTCATGAGTTTGTTTTTGTTTAAAGATATTGTTTTGTTATTTACCTTCTCCATCAATATGTGTGGGGTTTATATTTATTTATGTCTTGTGATTGTATAGCTTTACTTAGGTTGGTGAATAATGGTTGGTGGTTGTGTGCATTGCAGCCCCAGAGGTGGTGGTAAAGAACAAAGCCTCTCAAGCTTCTGATGTGTGGGCTGTTGGCACCCTTACCTTTCTCCTGTAAGTCATAGTGTGTGTGTGTGTGTGTGTGTGTGTGTGTGTGTGTGTGTGTGTGTGTGTGAGCCATTCACATCCTCACTTTTCTCCCGTTCAGAAAACTTGCAAGTCATGGACTGGATTTTCACAAGTGTTTGTGTGTGTACACACACACACACACACACACAACACACACACACACACATATATATATATATATATATACATGTATATATATATACATATATGTATGTATGTGTACATATAAATACGTATGTACATATATACATATAGATAGATAGATAGAGAGAGAGTGCGTTTGTGTGTATATGTGTGTGTTGCATGCGATCTGTACATGTGTTTGCTTCTGTTAGTGTCTTTTCCATAAAGAAAAGAAAAAAGGTGGAGAGTGGACTTGCAGCGATGATGGCTCTAACATTGCACTGAAGTGACAGATACCTCTCCCTTCCCGTCAGACTTCCAGTATTTCTTTATATGATGGAGGTATATTTATCTATAATGTGTGTACTGAACTAAATAAATCTTGTGCTGAATGTTTTGGTTTTGGTTGTGTGTGTGTGTGTACAGGTTGAGCGGGTTATCCCCTTTTCTGGAAGCAGCGATGAAGAAACGCTGATCAATGTGGCTTACAGTCGCTATGACGCAGGAGATCTATTGGATGGTGTCTCCACCGAGGCACTCAAGTTCCTCTTCAAGGTCATGAAAAGATTGCCAAGGTCTGTGCATATGTGAACTGTCATGTAATCAACATTCTTCACCTTACCTCTACGAAAAACATAAAGAGTGTGTAAACTGTCAGTTTACAACTGTCAGTTTACACCCAGTTTGCCTCAACACTATAAAAAGTGTCAAGTGAGCGTGATCTTTCATTCAATCTATGCTGTTCACTTACCTCGATTAAAAACAAGCATTAAGTGTGCATGATCTGTCATGAACCTATCTCCTTCATCTCATCTTTAAATAAACAAGAATTAATCTAATATATAAATGGCAAATTCTGTCTGTGTGTGTGTGTCTGTCTGTGTACGCTATAGACTCAAAAACGGCTCAACCGATTGTAATGAAATTTGGCAGGTACGTCTGTTGTGACCCGAGGATGGTTTTGGGCTAATCTCTAAGAAAATAAAACCGTTAAAAACCGTTAAAAAACTGTTTATAACGGTTTCAAAGACATCTTTTTCCTCTGCTTTTCTTCAAATAGCCGTTGTGACATTGCACAGGTACAGGACTACTTCTCTAAAATTAGAACTGCTATTTGGCAGTTAAAAAACGTTATTTATAACAGTTAAAAACCGTTAAAAACACCAAACCCTATAAAAGAAACTGTTTAAAACCCGATCTTCTTGAAATTTAGTAGGTACGTCTGTTATGACCCGAGGACGGTTTTGGGCTAATCTCTAAAAAAAAAAAACCGTTAAAAACCGTTAAAAAACTGTTATAACGGTTTCAAAGACATCTTTTTCCTCTGCTTTTCATCAAATGGCCGTTGTGACATTGCACAGGTACGGGGCTACTTCTCGAAAATTAGAACCGTTATTTGGCAGTTAAGAAACGTTATTTATAACAGTTAAAAACCGTTAAAAACACCAAACCCTATAAAAACTGTTTAAAACCCGATCTTCTTAGGTTGGCGGCCACGAGAGTCATCGGATCGCCACCAAACTTGACATAAGCCTACAGGAACATCCAGCGGGTAACATAAGGTCATTAGATGGTCATTATGACCGTTAAATTTGACCGTTAAAAACCGTTATTTTCAACATTTAGGCTGTTCTTGATGAAATTCGGTATACATGTGCAGTTTTAAATGCCGAAAAATGATATACAACTTTTACGAACCGAAATTTAAAATTGACTGTTAAAAAACGTTATTTTATAGATTTAGAGTATTCTTGAAGAAATTCGATATACATGTGCAGTTTTGAACGCTAAACAATGATATACAATTTTCAAGATCCGAAACTTGACATTGACCGGTTAAAAGCCGTTATTTTCTGAATTTCTAAATTTTCACCGTTCTTGAGAACATTCCGTATGCACGTACAGTTTTAAGCGCTGAACAATGTTTTGCAAATTTTATTGACCGTTAAAAACCGTTAAATTTTTAAATTTACATCGCTTTTGATAAAATTCAGTATGCGTATGTCCAGTAAGGGTAAGTAATTTTGCAACATGGATGGGACAGGGTAGGGGGATGAAAAGGGAGGAATGAGAGGGGCCAGAAAAATGATTGTACAGTGCAAAGCCTGATACACTATTTTTACATTAGACACAGACCCGTTGAAATAAACTACTTCTGCACAAAGTCTATTCCTACAAAATTAAGAGCAATGAGAAGAATGGGAATGGGAACAGTGAGTGCAGGCGGAAAATCGAGCGAGAAAAGCATCTCGACGTGCTAGGGAAGATCCAGAGGAAAGGGGCTAGAGGCAGGCAGAAAACAATAGAATGTATAGAGAGAGAGAGAGAGAGAGACAGACAGACAGACAGAATGTGTATTTGTGTGGGGGGAGGGGGTGGGAAGATGTTGGGGGGGGGGGGGATTGATTGTAAATCAAAACAATTAATACATGTTTGCCGTCACGTGAGTATCGCAAAGAATGTTCATATCCCAGGCAACGCCGGGTGCCCCTGCTAGTTGTACATAAACTGTTATCATCTATGTCCTTTCTCTCACCTCTATAAAACAGTCATTAAGTGTGTGTGTTCTATCATTTCATCTGTGTTTTTTGCCTAACCTCTGTCAAAAAGAAGCTAGTACAAAGCTTGATCTGTCATTCAATCTGCATCGATCTCAACTCTATGAAAACAAGCATTAAGTGTGTGTGAACTGTCATATAATCCACATCCACCTGATCTCCCCCATGCTTTAACACCGCCCCTCACTTTGCCATGCAGCAATCGTCCCAGTGTCCAGGACTGCCTGGAACACAAGTGGCTGCAGCTGACCGACGCCATGATGAAGACACGTGAGGCCAACCTCTTCCGCAGCAACCGCTTGAGTCAGTTTGTGCTGAACTATGACTCCAAGCGGCAGAGCAAGGACTTGCGCCTCCAGTTTGATGAACTGGTGCTGCCCCCTGAGCTGGTGGCCACTCTGCAGCCCGATGTCCTGACCACGGACAAACAGGTAACGGGAGACGGGGCTGGGAATTGTGACTGTTTGGTGGGAAGAGATGTCAAATGCTCCTTGGTTTCAGCCGATATGATTGTGATGCAAGGGGTTGTCTAAATAAATGTCACAAACTCA
This sequence comes from Conus canariensis, assembly GCA_033310375.1. Classification (NCBI taxonomy): domain Eukaryota; kingdom Metazoa; phylum Mollusca; class Gastropoda; order Neogastropoda; family Conidae; genus Conus; species Conus canariensis. The sequence continues at coordinate 35,246,866 of CM065715.1, forward strand.
AAAGTCATGCTATTCTGAAATGACATGGATTTGAAAGCAAAGCACTTATTTGTGTGTGTGCATTTCATACAAATGTACATTAAACATACATATTACCTTTTTTCATATATTAGTGAACAAGAAAAAAACAAACAAAAGCCCACAGCACATACAAACAGAAATGGGAGGGGGGGGGGGGGGGGGGGGGAAGAGAAATAGAAAAGATGAATTGAGAGCTTGTGTGTTGTTTCATCAATGAGTCAGGAACAGAAATAATAACAAATAATAAGTGGGATAAGTGCAAGTAACTGAGAAGAACACAAAAAGTGATGAAGAATGCATGACAGATTTAAGGTAACTTGTCCAGTGCTAAAATCTACTCAGTTTTGAAGCCTATACTTTTACTTTTATCTAAATAATGGGTTTGTATTTGTCAAGTTTTTTTCGTTAAATTTAGAGAAGCAACTACATGCAGTGATCATATTGATCGCTATTTTAGCAAGCATTGTTCATTTGGAAAGTCACTTTCGCTGCTTTTCATTGGCACAATATTTTTTCCCCACATTTTCTTTCTGCTAGAGTCTAGCTAGCTCATAAGGGGCTGGAATAGCTCAGTGGCAGAGCACCGGACTCATAATCTTGGTGATCCTGAGGTTGCGGGTTTGAATGTCTGCTGGGCCGTTTCAGTACAGGGGGATTTTTCTCTCGCAGTTAGCATTGGTTCTGACTCCATTTCCCATACAGTCCTTCAAATTAGACTATAAACCGAGGTTCCGTGTGCGAACGCACGCATAACATCTTGCACAAACGTAAAATCCCATCACCAACTTTCGGAAGAGATGGCCAGTTTGGCTGTTGGTATGGATGACTCGTTACACATAGCATGCACCTTCCCCAGAGTTGGAGTATGGCTGCCTTAATGGTGGGATAAAAAACGGTCATACACACAAAACTCCACTCCATTTGTTGGGTAGATGGGATTAATCCTTGCCTGTCTGTACAGGGAGTGTGTCCGCAGGAGTATCAGCCTGTGTACGCAGAAAGAAAGAAAAAATCAAGCTCTTAATAGGCTGATAGAGACTTTAGCACAGGTGTTAAGAAGAGAGGAAAATGGTCAATGTCTGCTTTGGATTCTTGGCAATTACATATTGTTTCTAGAGATGTAACCAGTGTTAATCATAAGCCATTGGACATGCTTTGAGTCAGTTCTGTGAGTGGCTTAAGAAGAATGTTCCTTGCTAGTGTGCTGCACTGATCGCATAACATTCCTGCATCTGTATCATACAAAGCATAAAATACTGTCTAAAAATCATACATTCAACATTTCCTGGATTTTGATGTTGTGGAACATTTTATTCATGTACTCCTTTTGCATAAATATAACCTGTGTAGTTGGCTGTGCTGCTTTATTAGTTTGTCTTTAGACCCTTGTGCTTCATTTTTTTTTCATCTTGCTTACAGAATCTGCTCTAGCAATCTGCACTTGAATATCAATTTCTTTTGTTTCATGAATGAGTCACTTGTGTGTATGGGCAAAATCTAACAAATTGCTTGAAAATGCACTTCACCTCTCTCTCTCTTTTGCTTTTTTGCAAAGCTTTATTAGCAATACTTATAAATGTGCACATTTGTGTCATGTTTTGTAACTCTGTATTAATGTATAACACCCAATGTACACTTGTGTTGCTGCACAAAGGAGCCTGAAGCAGCCTCACCAACAGATGCAGATTCAAAGAGCGTTGATGACAATTGCTCAAAGTCCTCCATGGTTGACAGCCAGCCACCAGCACAGGAATCCACAGAGCTGAAAGCTGACGATAGTGCATTCAAACCAAGCACACCATTGAAAGAGTCAGGACATGCTCAAGTGTCAGAAGTTGATGCTCAGGAAGAGGAAGAGACTGAGATCACCTCTGCAGAAGAAATCATTGCGGCTGTAAGGGGAGCAGAATCTTTCAAAGCAGACCCTGAATTGGTGGGAGATGCTACAGACACAGGAAGTACGCCAGGCTCACAGACAGAGAGGAAACCTGCAGACTCAAGTCCTCAACAAGCAGAGGTCAAGCCAGACTCTAGTGGCCAGCCTGAAGGAACAGAACAACAAACAGCTTTTGAAGGTGACACAGGAGTGACAGAAACAGGTGCATCTCACTCCAAGCCAGAGAGAACAGTGGAGGACCGACCCGAGGCTGGGTCAGTCACGGCGGTAGATGATGGTGTGCATGGGGTGGAATCCAGGGAAGTGGAAGCAGACTGAACTCTCCCATGTGATCTCACTGTGTGGACAGGGTACTAAGACTTGATTGCATCCCTCCATGCTGCATGAAGTAACAATCCCTTCATGTACTGCATGCTGCGTGCAGCAACAACCATTTGTGTAGAGCTGCAGTAACTTCAACCCTTCCAATGTATTTGCACACAGCAGCAATCCTTCATGTACATATGCATGCAGCAACAATGCTTCATGTACATTTGCATGCAGCAACAATGCTTCATGTACATTTGCATGCAGCATCCCTTCATTGATAACTGCAAGCAGCAACAACCATAAATTATCATAGACTTTAACATGCAGCAACAACTGTTCATGTACATTTGCATACAGCAACAATCCTTTCCATGTACAGCTGCATTCTGCACAGCAAATGTTTCGGTGTTTTTTGGTTTGCATTTTATCCATTTCACAAACTTGTGTGACACATTTGTTTCCTTGTGATCATTCAACACATGGTGGTATTTGATGTATGTTTTATCTGAATAGAAATTCGCTGAAACTATTACTGAATGACCGTTTTGTCCCTGCAGTTTCTTACCTCATGAGGAATCAAAAGATCTCATTACATCCTGTTCAAGATACCAGTAGAAATACCCGTTCAGAAAATGTCAGTTTGGTGATACTACTGTAGAACCCTCTGACTCCCTCATCACAAAGACACAAAGCTCTGATGGATCATTCCTCTCACAACTTGCTGCTGTTTTCCATCTGTATAGAATGACCCCCATCCAACTAGCAACAGGCGTACTCAAAGCCTCTGTTTCCACCTGTATAGAATGACCCCCATCCAACTAGCAACAGGCGTACTCAAAGCCTCTGTTTCCACCTGTATAGAGCAATCCCCTTCTACCTCCAACTATTATAGTAGCAGGCTTACCTCAAGTCTCTTGACTTTTTGCTGAACTGTTGAACTTCCTTCATGATTCTCTTAACACCCAGTTTTTTTCCATAATTGAAAACCTCCCAACTTCCCACGAAGTCACTTTATCCATTTATGATTTCTCACTGCATCTGATCTTATGAGACTAATCATTATAATTCTTTTATTAAATGGAACATGACAAGTGAGCTTTTCTATCTGAATGCAGAGGTGATCTCAGTCTCTTTGAGTGTGTGGTGTGGTGTGTGTGTGGTGTGTGTGTGTGGTAGGCTTGCGTAAATAATGTTTATACATTAATGTGGTATATTTGCACTATGTTCCTTGTTATTGTGTTTGTGTAAAGTAAGTTCCTGTCTTGTTTCTTGCTTGTCATGTCTTATCATATAACTTCATTATGTGTTGGTCATGTGAAGCGCTTAAGAGTCCTAATTTTTAGAGAATAGATGCAATATAAATTAACATTATTATTATTATTATCATTATTATTATTGTGCATCAACATGACCAGTCTGAGCGATTTCACTTTTGGTGAGCTCATATCGGTCCATGCCCGCATCACCATGTTTGTGACTGAACGTAACCAAAACTTTTGAATAACGCAGTTGAAATCTTGACACTGATCAAAATTGTGGGGATGCCATTTCCCAGCGTCTCAAGAAAAAAAAGAACTTGATTATTGGTAAATCATGAGATGAGATGGAGGAAAACAGCAATCATGAATGTGAGAAATTTAGGTGTTTGGAACACTTGCCTATAAAAAATAAAGAACAGATTTTCTTTAATTGGGATATGGGTGTAATGCCTAAAAATAAACACAAAAAAAAAAAAAAAAAAAAAAACAAGCACCCCAACCAACAACAACGAAACTCAAATGAAAACCACCAAACACAAAAAACGCATCCCCCAAACAGAAACAAGCATGGGAAACCATCTCAATATGAAGTTTTAAACAAGAGAGCAAACAGAGAACCCCAACCAACAACAAAAAAACAAAATAACCAAACACACATAAACACACACCATCCCCAAAACAGAAACAAGTATGGAAAACTCTCTCTCACTCTCTCAATATGAAGATTTAAACAGGAGAGTAAACGCAGTACAGGAGTTGTTAGTGGTTTGTCAGAAAAAGAACATACTGGTCTGTCTCCCTCCCTGTACAAGACTGCCTCTAAAAAGTCCAATTTTTCATGACATTTTCAAGGTTCCTGTTGAGAGATTCTGGTGCACATATCAAAAAAAAAAAAAAAAAAAATCTGAACAAGTAAAAAAGAAATGTAACTGAACTTCAAATTTCTTGTTGAGTCTAGAGATCTGGATGGATGAAAAGCACCAGTCATAAACACAACTAGTTTGTCAGTGCTGTAATTCTGGTGATGTGCTGCAGTTTATTCGTATTTTTATTTTGGAATGATTATAATCACAGAATGTGTGCATTTAGTAAACTGCTGTTTTGTGTGACAGTAAACGACTAACCAGACTGTATGTAGTGGATTTGCAGAACATCGGTACACAAACTTTTGCCAGTCTGTCAGTATGTGTGGGTGGGTGTGTGTGTGTGTGTGGGGGGGAGGTATTCATGTGAGTACGTGTCAGAATGCATACATGCACAGGTTTTCAAAGTGTTAACTTTGATCATATTGTAGTCTATACTTGTTCTGATCAACCATCCTCCTTCCATGTTTTTTTTTTCATGCGTGTGATTGTGCTTACGTGCATGCTTGCATGCGTATGGTTGTAGTTTTGTTTATCATGGCCTTTTTACACTTGAATAGCTGGATGAAATTAATGAAATAAAGAGACAAATAACAATCTTTCAACTTATCTTTAACATTTGTTCTGCAAAATACTTTACAAAAAATGAGGCTGTATCTGGTTTTTTTTTACAGCTTTAATTCTTTTAACATTGGTTTTTTTTTTTTTTTTTTAATGTCCCAAACTGCAGTACTATAGGCAATGTTATAGATTTCTGTGTTGTCTGTGAAAATTATGGGATCTGGGCTCAATAATGACCATGGCCACATGATCCAGTGATGCTGAGATGTAGCCCTGGAATGCAGTAGCAGGCAGCAAAATGAAAATAGTTTATTTACTGAGAACTTGTATTTGGCACCCACCAGGATTTGGCATGGACAATATTTGCACACATACACATGCAGAGGCTGAAAGAGAGAGAGAGAGAGAGAGAGAGAGAGAGAGAGAGAAAATAGGAAGCATTGGGTTTTAAGATAAGATAAAGGGAAAGAATCAAAATCCAACTTCAAAATAAATATTGTATGGAAAAATGTAATAAATCAAATCTAAGTTTAAAATAAGTAATGGATGTAAAAATGCAAGAAACACTTGGCGAAATAGAAAGGAAAAGAGGAAAACAGGAACTTGATAAGCTTCAGATATACTGTGAGACATGCACTGTTCTAAAATCTGCTGTTTCTATGTGCAAAGAGCGACATAACTGTCATGTACAACTTCTTCAGGTCAAATATTCTGGACAAATTTAGCAGTATATTGTTGACTACAGTGTTGCGACCTCCAGGGTTTTCACCACCATCTGTTGGTCTGTCTGTCATCATCATTACACAAAAATAGAACCGATTTTAAGGAAAAGCACAAAAATTTTGTTGTGGTTCTGGATTATCAGAATTGATTAGTAAAAAAAAAATCCAACATTGCAAGTTTTGTTTGATTGCAAACTCTGCCCCTCCCTCCCTCAACATTTTCATTAATTTCTGAAGAAACCACACATGGACTGCCATGAAAAAAAAAAGTCAAGCTTGTGTATTGATCTTTACCAACTTGTAGGATTTCAAGCAGATCTGGACTACTACATGGATGCTATGAGCAAAATAGCATCCATAGGGAATCAAACGGAGAGTGGGCAGTGAACAGGGGTGGAGGAGGGGGAATATTGATGCAGTCATTGTAGAGATCCAAACTGAGCTAGAAGCATCCAACTATCCAAGTTTTAGCTGCAACAATGAGGATTTAGACAGAAACAACACTTCGGAATTTTGAAGATATATCAAGAGATGTACGATGGATTTGGGTCGGGATTGATGGTTTGACTGTTCGACCTTCAGAGATCTGTGCTCTCCCAGATGTCCATCAAGTAATGAAAAAGGTGACCAGAAAAACTGCAATCTGTAACACACTGTACATCTGAAGCCATAACTGAAGGGAAGATGAGGGGGTTGAATCAAGTCCGATTTGCTTCAACCGATAATTGGGCAGGTTTGATTCATTACCGAGCTTTTCAGTATAATCATCGCCCACAAGAAGCAGAAATGGTAGTTATAATGCTTACCCCTAAATGTGTCATCCTAATCAAAATTACTCTAGGATGACCTTCAAGTGAACCGTTATATTGGTGTCTTACCTTCCATATGTTTGTGACCAGCTCCCCCTCCCCTTCTTGTTCTGACCGTTTTATACACATTTAACTTCGACACACCCCAATGAAATATGAATCAGTATTCAAGGAAAAACACTTTCTTTTTACTTTCTATCATACGTTAATGATTATATTTGGTGACAAAGTTGTTTTTCTTCACTTCATTGTTCTGATATGTTTTTGCAGTGTGTAACCATGATCTGTGCTGATTACAGTGAAGGGTGAAAACATCAACAATGACGTCACATCTTTCTGGAAGACGGCAGAACAGTGTGTGACAAGACCGTCCTCCTCTTCACATTTCGTGAAAACATAACTGTGAATAAGTCACAAAACTGAATAAACTTTCGATCACTATCTGCATGGTTGAAACTTGGTAGATTCAAGAAAAAAAGTGTTTTTTGAAACAGTACCAAAAAAAAAAAAAAAAAAAAAGTTTGAAACATGCAGTTTTAATTTTAAAGCATGACTAGGGATCTAGTTATCATCAATACAATCTGATGCAGTAGAGAGTACAAAGTTTTGATTTGATATGACTATGTGTAGATATTGAATCCATTTGTGTACAGTTTATGAAGCAATTGTTTGTTAGTTGGTGTTTGATCCAAAACATAAATGGAAAAGAAATGCATTTTATGTGCAGTTGAAATGGTAGTAGGTATTGGTGTTAATGTTTGTACCATGAATATAACTGGACATTTTCTTAGAGTCAGAATGTAAATGTATTATTGACAAGTATGAACTCATCTTTTGTTGTTGTCTGCCATTGCCTTTTAACTCTTCCTGATGTACCACATACATACTGTTAATAAGTTTGAAAATATGTTAGTTTACATTATCCTGGGTAGAACTGTTTTTCCTGTTTAATCTCTGGAGAAAGCCGTGTTGTGTTCACCGGAAAAGGAAACTTGAGTTCCAGGGGTTGATCTTGCAGTGAAATCACTGAGACCAACTAGCTGAGTGTTCAATGGGCATTGCGTTTCTTTCTCCATCTTTGCAGTTTAGTTTGAGAATGCCTCTTGTGTTTTCAGTGCAGGTTTGCCGTTTCATTTTCCTTCATGTACATAAAATTTGGGCAAGGAAATCCATAAGCAGCGACAAAAACTTCACCTATGATATACTCTGTGATACATCAATGTAAGCAATGAACGCAGTCGGACCGTGCAATATTCCTGTACATGAAAGTCTGCCTTGGTTGAACTTGTCCTCATTTTGGTTGTGTGTGTTCTATGTCTTGTACTGATAGATATTTGCTGGTGAAAGGAAGTCTTGTCATGGTGTTGACATAATGCTGTGTCAAAGATGATGTAGGCTTTGGAGCGGAATAAGTCAAGTCATGAGTTGCAGAAAGATGGAACAAAGAGGGGATATGTGTGGTCCATTTTGTTGTCCAATAAAGCCTCTTGCCCTCTATGAAAAACAACCTGTTTTGTAAGAGGTGTGGATATGAACAGAACAACTTTAAAATGTTGGTTCTGTATGACTGTGTGTGTGGGTGTGGGTGTCTGTTCTAGGCGAGAATGAAAAAGATAGGGCGTGTGCATACATGCATATGTGAGAGAAAGAGACTCTAAGAATGTCTGTAAAGTGTATGCAAATGAGTGAATGAGATTGCATTTGTGTTGTTGCACACATGTTTGTCCATGGAATATGAACCACTTCGTGAACGCCATAGGCATAATGGAAGCATGAGTTTGCATATTGACAATTTTCACAAAATTGCTGAAGTGGGAACAATGAGTAACCACTTCATCTTTCAGCAATTAAACAACTAGGTGACATAACACAGATGAAGTCACCCCCTAACAGTAAAACCACTGCTGTACCACGGTGTTATGTCACACACACAAAAAAAACAACCACCTGTGAAAATAAGAACCGAAGAAAGAATCTGTTTTATGAACACAAGACACAGCTCTGCTGTAAGAGAGTCAATTCTGTGTAGCGTTGAAGGGGACCAGACGTCCCGCTTTTAAATCATTTCCAGTTTGTTGAATACTTAAACAGCAAATGACACAGCAGAACAACCTGCTAATGCTCACTTTGCTGCTTGAATCACACTGCCTAATAATCAGAGTAGAGCAGTGTAAAAAGAATCTCAAAGATTGAAAAAGAAACTTGGAGAACACACACACACACAAAAGCAGATGAGTGAATTGGTCAGGCAGAAAGACAGAAGACAACAGAAAGAAGAAAAATGAAAGGGCATAAACATGGTGAGTCACAAAAGGGGAATAACTACACAGAATTTCCAAACTATGAGAGTACTATTTACAACTAAAAGAACCTTGCCAACTAACCCCCATCCCAAGCATCCCACAAGTGCAGGGCATATGTAAGGGAGGGAACGAGGAGTGTGATACGGCTGATATTTTGAGGCAGGTGATGGGAAGAGAGGGGTGAGTTAATGAGAATATAATGTATAAACCACTTATTGTTGAACCTTTCCATAACTCACCATGTCAACAACCATGAAATCCCATGTATCACAAAACAGTTGTTTCTCTTAAAGAAGCCACTTGACCTTCCCACTGCTACAAAATCACACAAAGAGGTTACAACTGTTGAGAAAGTTAGTAGCTAACATGCATTAAACTTTGTTATAGATTCAATTTTCCTCTACAGAAAGAGTAAACTAACAGCAACTATGAATCAAGGAATCGATCGCAACATTCTCCTCGCACCCTTTTGAAGTGTGATAATACAAGAAACCAAACTAGATGCACAAATGATCTCTTTCAAGATATTTACTGCATACATGGTTATCTTTGTACAGAAGCTGTGAATACCCAGTCAGCTGCACAGAATATTATGCAACATATAACGTAATGAAAACAGTCAAAAAGTCCATGAATACTGTATACAACAGTTGTAATCAATAGTTTAATTTTCACAGAACAGCAAGCTGCACAACTTAATCATAATAAGCAATTTAATTTCCATACAAGATTAGTCCATACATATCCACTGGCAAATGTACAAAATTGCATACAAAACGAAAATGTAGAAATATTCAGGATCATCAAATTCCATCATGTTCAACATCAGAACGAACAATGGTGTCTTAAGCATACTGAATCAAAACTGTCCCAGCGTGTCTCGATCCTCTCACAATTGATTTAACAGCTGTAACACCCACCCCCACCTCCATTCTCTTTCATACTCTAATCTGACTCCTCCCTTCCTATTCTTTTCAATATTGAAACTTAAAAATATACTTCAATCAATCAATAACTGCTATTTTCTTGTTTGACGACTTAGAGGAACAAAATAGGAATACACTTTGCACATGGATTTGTATTAAATGTTGACTGTCAAGTTATCTACTGTACGTTTTTGTCACTCAAGACAGATACACATAAGGATATTTTCATGGAAAGATACACATAAGGATATTTTCATGGAAACAATGTGGTACTTGCATGGAAAAATGTACAGCTGACTGAAAAAAAACAAAAAACAAAAAACCCTATTATAGCCGTACGAGGGGTACCTGTCAATAGCTAACAGTAACAGCAGATTTTGTCTGACTGTCCTACAGCGTGCTTCTCTCCTTTCCTTTGTGGGACAAATCATGTCTTCCAATTCCGACTCCTGATCCACTGGATCGGATGTTTGGCTTTGACTGATGTACGACACTTCTGCCCTACCTCAAATGTGCCCTATTCATCTGCGTAGCGTTCCTGACACAGAAATGTCACAGCTGTGACGTTAACGAAGGGTCAAAAATTGCCATACTAGTAAAACAAGCAAGTGCTGGACAATAAATTGCAAATGCAAACCTGTTAACTTCTAAAGCCGCAGTTAATGATAAATGCAGCAACATCAAAATTTATTGGCTTAGCATCACCTGGCAGTTTGTATGTTTGGCTTCAACCTCCTAAAACTGTTCATCCCTGGAGTATGCATCGTTGGATGCCAGGTAAGTTGACGGCACACTGCTTGGCCAGGGAAAGGTATGAAAACTTAGCTATGTTTGAAAATATAGCACAATGAAGTGAATTCACCAACTGTTCACTCTTCTAACCCGACTGACTGTTGAGGCAAGTTAGCTCCATGTTTTCCAATTTTTTGTTGTTGAGGATCCTGATAACATGGCAATGTTCCAAGAAAAATAGAGATAAGGCATTCGTTCGGGACAGGTAAGTGTATTGCAAAACTACTTTTAGTATGAAACTCCTATCTTTCATTTGTCTTTCACCATTCCCATCATGGTGCTCCTGCAAAGCATGCGTGCATACATATTCTATGCACGTGATTGTCCAAGACTGTGTCTTGTGTCAATTTTGATCTCATTTCAACAATGAAGAGAGGTATAACTGCACCACTGATTTAGAACAACAATTTTGTAATTCACAACTTCACAATGAAAATCCTGTCACATGACTGACCATGGCATCAAACTATTACATTCATACAAAATAACAGAACTGAAAAAAAAAGGGAACAATTCTGACAAAGACATATTATTGATGACTAATGGGAATTTTGTAAAAAGATTTTTGGCATTTTCCCATGTAGGATACCCAACTCATTTGCAGGATACCTACTTCATCTACGTGCACTTTGGAATGATCAATGTTAAAAGCATTGCGAGTAAATGTATCATTTATTGAAAAAAACAAGAATGGAAAACGTGCCCAAGTGCTAATGTCACCTTGACAAAGGTGTGAGAACATAATTCCAAGTGTTTGCTCTGCTACTGAGTGAAACAAAATTGGACCTCCTTGACTTAAAAAAAACAACAAAAAAAAGTTCCACAATTATAGAATTTCTGCTAAGTCCACCATAGACTGCATTTGCTTTGCTGTTCTTAATGACATAATAAAGGTCTTGCTTTCTTTGAACTTATTCTTTTTTTTCACAAAGTCTTCTTCAATTTTTCTACAAACTCTGTAAAATCAAATACAAGCTTTGCATTGATCATCAGTGATATCGGAGTTTCACATCTGAATCCAGATAAACATTTCCTGTCTGTTTTAGTTCTGGCCAAAACACAATAGCAGATTATATACACACAAATATCTGATTCACTACAATAACAAAAGTATATGAAATTACAAAAATCTGATGTAAATGAATTATAACTGGAAGGAACAACATCCACTCTGCCAGGCAGTGGACGTTCTGAAATACAGAGACGGGGAATAATTTTTGGTGTTACATAATTTCTAAAATAAAATCTGGAAAAAACAGAAGAAAAAAAACCCATGTTAGAATACATGCCAAAAACACAACACTTGATTCTACCATTCAAGCTATACATTCTGAAACCATGTCCGATCAAACACACACCACAACAATGGGCTGAACTTGGTCCAGCCTTTTTCTTTTCCCCACTCTTTAGTCCGCTCAGTAAATTACTCCCATACTGTTCGATCCAGCTCTGCCATACAGTCATACCTACACTCATTCCATCACAGTACTGTCCCATGCCAGTAGTTCTGAGGCAGCTATCGATATCAAGTGGCCATTAGACCAACAGCCAGAGGAGACACAAACCCCTGAAGTCAGCTTCAACTACACCAAACCCTATGTCAATCAGTTTATGTTTTTCGTTGGCGAAGAGGGGGTCGTTTCAAACATACATGGTTGCACCTTCGAGTTGTACTTCCGAAAAAAAGAATCATTAGCACTAGGAAATATGTGATTTTCAAACTTTCCACAACTGGCAGAAATGATTTAGCCAATAAGCTGAGTTGTATTTTAACAATCACCTCTTACCTATCTAGATAGATATTTCTTGTTCTGGAATAAATATCTAAACTGACGAAAAACTAACTTCGTTTGTGTCTCCAGCTCCTAAGCAGTCTTCATGAGACTGAAGTAAGTTTCAGGTGATATACAATCTGTCAGCTTGCTTGCAAAAGATCACTTAAAAATATAGAAACAACACATATTACAGAATATACATGCACATACACTTTCATTATGCTTTTTAAGTGCTTATCTTTGCTTATTCATACACATAAATTAGAAATCCTGCAGAAGTCTTGGGGAGTCTCAGATCAAAACTGAATATTACACATTTAAAAGCTCATCCCCTGCACATTTATGCCATGGTAAGAGTCGCTTCATGGATGCAAAACGTCAAATTAGACATTTCTCCTGTCACTCTGATAGAATGCTGACATAGTATACTCTTCCCTTCTCCAAGACGATTAATCCCCTCTCCATATCACTCAAGGTGGGTGTCGACATTCAAATTTTCATTCACCTAACAAAACTGACGCAGAAAATAAGAGAAAAGTATATAAAAAAAAAAATTACCAGATGAGATTGACTAGCAGAGAATCCACTCCAACCCCATCCAGCATACACACAAGCGTGTGCGCACACACACACACACACGCACACACATGTGCACTCAATACAATGAAGGTCTACTCTCCCTATTCCCACCTTCACTTTAAGTCCTCAGAAACAAAAGCTGGTCCAGGAAATGTGAACCAGATTCTCCAATAACCAAAACGTTTCCTGCAACTGCCTGCATTCTGCTCCACATAAACACCATGCTCTTCATGCTGATAAAATATCAAAGTCTGCCTGTCTTGCGCAACAAATTTATCTAACAAAACAAAACAACAAACAAATAATGATCTAAAAACAAAACACAAACAACCATTTTGGTGATATATTAAATCTATTACAATAGCAAGCATTTGTCAGGAATCTTCTATTAAAAAAACAAAACAAAGCAAAACAAAAAAGAAACCTTACACATACATTAAATCTTTCACAATAGCAAGCACTTAACAGGAATCCTCTGAAATTTATGGACTGTACATCTGAAAGGCCAATGACGATGTTCATGGAAAAAATTTTTGATTTGACAACCACTTGTTTTATGGACCCCCTTTTTTTCCTTCCCCTGAAACATTTCATATCTAGTTACAACTGTTTAGACAAAGACATTTTGAGTTGCTGATAACTTTTGATGACAGCATTACTTGTATAATGGGAAATTCACAAATATATATCAAAAACAAACAACAACAAAAATTAAAAACTCACTTTCTTGTATGTGATAGTTTTCAAGTTTTGTATAGAATCACATGCCATGCAAAATGGTGGAGCCGCAGACCATGAACATTTAAAATAAATGCCAAGATTTCAACAAAATGACTGGAAATTTTTTTTTTTAATGAAAAATGCCATTAAAAATAGATGAAAAATGTTAGATGATGAGATTAACGTCTCATTAACCTGAGGCAAGAATGGGGATTCGAGATGACACAAAAGTGATAACTCTAGGATTAAACACCACTGACACAATACAACTCTTTACATATAAATTATAACCGCCCTTCGCTTTCTTTATTCAAAGAAAACAGACCTGTCGATTCAATTTCCTGCTCTTGTAACATGCTGCAGAACCACCTTTTAGCACTATCGTAACTGCACATGCACAATGAAGACCGATTCTGTGCCACAGAAACATACAATCCTATGGGAAAAAAAAGGTGGACAGGTGGGGGAGTGGGATGGGAGGTGGGGATTAGCTCTCCTGGATTCAAGTGATCAGCAAATATCAATTTTGACAGAAACACTAAAAAAAACAAACAAAAAAAACCCCACTTAAATGAAAACAATCTTTCGAATGACTCTGAAAATGTGTAACTGTTACTTCACATGAGACGGCTCCCCACAACGGTTCTAACTGTTCATTACAAATGGCATAGCTCAAAAGGTCTAATCATCATAGGATGTGATGCTGAATGTAGTGCCGTTTTCTTTCGTTCCAGAGAAAATGTCAATGCAAACAACGACCAAAACTCCAAAGTACACAAACAGAAATAACTGCCATCAGTGGCTGGTAGCAGCACCTAACTTCCTGTACTGAGACAAGCATTTTATTACAACATGTGAATTCATGGTTGGCTGACAGCATCAACAGACGATTCACGGTTACCTGGTAGATTAACATAGCATTCATGGTAAGCTAGTATCATTTAAATTAGTATATAATTCATAATTGACTGGTAGCATTTAAAGTCACACATGAATCATGATTAGCTGGTTGCATTTACAATCAACATACAATTCACAGTCAGCCGGTAGCATTTAAATTGCAATATACTCCTGGTTGGTGGGTAGCATTTGATTTGATGTGTTTGCTGGCAGTATGTAAATTAATTTATGATTTATGCATATGAGTCACAGATAGCTGGTAACACTGAACCTGGCATATTTATTCATAGTCATTCAGCTGGTAACATCCACCATAGCTTTATTAATTCATAGGCGGCTTGTAGCTTTTAACATACCGATTCATTTGACTAGTAGCTGTAAACACACTGACTCACAGTAAAATGATGTGTAACATCTAACTTAGAGGCTGGAAGCATACTTATTTCATAGCTGGATGGTAGCTAGTGACACACTGTTTTCAGGTAGGCTGGTAGCCTCCAACTGAACATACTGATTCAATGAGGACTGTAAGCATCTAACTTGGCATGCCTACTGATCCATCACTGGCTTGCTGACTCATCTTACTGATTCAGGGACCTGCAGCGCATTTCATCCCAACACTGTCCCTGCTCCTACTTGTCTAGTATTGGAAACATCCCTTAAAAAAACACCCTAAGGATAAACAAAGGCTGAAATCCTGCTCTAAAGGAGCTAAATGCAGGGTTATGTCTCTGACCTGGTGCAGTCTTTTCACAATGAGATACACCCAAGCACTATTATAACAAACATCACCAGGGCATCAAGAATCAAATGCAACACGTGACATACAAAACGTTAGCTAACTTGTTGCCATATGTCTATGACACAAGGAAGTGGAAGAAACTAGTTAATAGTGGGATTGTCTTGTGAAGCAATCACCGGTGAAAGAGTATGGCTCTTTTAGTGTGCCATACTGCTATCTTCGTAGTCAAATCGTTCAGAAAAGGTCTACCACTGGGCAGTCAACATACTTCACCGACGCAGTGCACAGTGTTCAAGCAGCACCTCCATCTGTTATAGCACGTACTATAAACACCTCAACCTCATCCCCTGTTGTTCACAACCCAGTTGAAACAGTCCCAAACATCAGAACCCATCATGCTACGCCGCTTCAAGTCACAACTGTCGGACCTAAAAATAAATGCACGATCTGAAGAAAAAAACTGCGAGATGATAAACTACACTGCTCAAGTCTTCACACATCTGTAACCTTGGAAACATTTTCCAAAGTCGTATCTTCTGCAGGAATGAAAGGAAAGCAACAAAGACTTGGTGGAAATCTCTTGCGTGAGAGAATTCTAAACAACTGAGTCCAAAGACATGATTCAGGTAACAGAAGGGGAAAAGTACTGAAACTCTTACTATGATGGTTTCAAAGTGGGTGTCTGCTGGAGGGAACGGACACACAAAAGCAAAACGAGAACAGAATCACTGAGCTGTCAAACAAAGGAACAAATACATGACAAAAGACACACCATCCTTTTCAACTTTTCTGGTCTTCTTCAGGGAGGACAAACAACATTCAAAACAATGGAAAGAAAGGGCGACCAAACAGTCACTAAACTCTTCTGTTTGTCTTGCATCAAGAAGACCCAATAGGTGGAAATGCATTATGTCTGTTTTGTAATTTGTTCATTACTTCGTTTGGTGGCTAAGCAATTTGTTTGCTTTTATGTCTTACTTTGATGATTAAACTATGTTAAATTATCCTTCATTCAGACCTCATCTGTACAAGATCAGTGTTCCCTGCCTTAGAGAAAAGTAATCTGACTCCGTAACAGCTTACTCACTCTCAAACTGAACATGAAACAGACACTTTCACTAGCACATAGACTGCTACTGTTAACAGCTGTTTGCAGTAACACACCAACAGGACATATTCCCTTTCAACTACTGATATTTGAATGTGTGGGGATGTAGGGTTGAAGGTTGGGATAGGAAAACACAGCATGTAGAGAGGGGTGTGGAACTGAGCTTCATTGTGGCGGTTGGCAATGGTGGTGGTGGTGGTGTGTGATGATGATGATGATGATGATGATGATGATGATGATGATGATGATGATGATGACGACGATGGTGTGTGTGTGTGTGTGTGTGTGTGTGTGTGTGTGTGTGTGTGTGTGTGTGTGTGAGTGCGCGTGTGTGTGTGTGTGTATATGTGTGTGAACTGTCTTGACTTTCCATCTTCACATTTCTGGAAAAGGCTCAAAAGACTTTTCACACTTTCCATTAGATCAGTTCATGATGACAACTGTTCTCATGATGTTGCCTTTTTCACATCCTTTTCATTTTTCAATGAAAAAACATCTTAATTGTGGATGCCCATGATAATGTACTAAACTGTGGAACTTTGGCATGTCCAAACCCAGGCGTCATTCATGTCAGCACAAAAAAAAAAAATCAACTTGTTTTCTGCTACATCTTTCTTCAAAACTAATAGCCTCAAAAGCAAAAAACCAGGCGCTCAGGTGTCAACTACAGTTCAGGTAATTAAATCCATATGGGGTAACTATGAAACACTTATAAATCAAAGCAGACAATGAAGCCACTGAGAAAAGTTTCCAACAGTTTAACAGATAGAATACATCTCTGCCACACATACCTTCCAATGGTTTAAAGCAGTTACCCCCAACCATTCATGCCCCCGCCCCCTCCCCCCACCCCAAATTGATGTGCTCTCTTCTTCTTTCTTCTCTTGTGTCATTCTTACAGAATCATACAAACACCCACACACAGTCATTCAAACATACACACCCATATGGAGGTTACACCAAACTGCTTTCCCCATCACTTCACCGAAATCTCTTGATACACACATTCTCTCTCTCTCTCATAATGCAAACAAGGAGTTCTCCTCTTCCTCCTTCTTCAGCTGTCTGGTGTTGCGGGCGGGCTGCTGGCCAGTTTGAGCAGGAATAGTGGGCACAGTTTCAGCTGCTGCCGCCCTCTCCATCAGGAACCGGTCAAACTCTGCACACAAATTCATTACCACTCCCTTAGAAAACAAACGCTTGTACACACTGTTTATCATTTTCCCATCAGAAATCGGTAAAACCCAGAGAATAACATTCATTACTTCTCTAGCAAAACCAGATTAACTTGGTGAATAACATTCATTATCTCTGCATTAGAAACTGATCAAATTGTGAACTTACAACGTTAATTATCTTTGGGATCATGCAGTAGAATCAGACACTGAATAATATATGTATCAAAGGATTATCTTGGATCACACCTGAAATATGCTACAAAAGCCAGAATCACACGCCTGCACATTTAAAAACATACTGTGTCACACACACAGTCACACATACATACACAAACACACAATCAGAGAAAGCATGTAAGAATTAGATGGAATTAATGATAAAGCATTTTTCTACCACAAAATTTGAATAGATCCATTTATAAACAGGAATTCAATTCTATTTGCCATTTGTGTGGCCAGCATCTCAAACCATGCCAAGACTGAAATCTATAACCCTCACCTTAAACCATGCCATGTCTGAAAAAGAGTCTTGAGTTATCTAGGCACTCAAAACAGCCACCATATAAAACATAAAGTTGTAGACCAATGTCACACATACCTGAACTTGTCAGGCCTTCCGGTATGCCTCCCGGGTTGGACTGCAATAAGAAGAAACACAGTAATAAGGGTGAAATGACAAAGCTCAGTTGAAAACGGTGAACAAAAGAATGCCATACTTTCATTGATGTGATCCAATACACAGGATAGACGGGTGGGTCACGTCATCTATTCATGTGGCAATCTGAATTAACGTTTTCCTGACAGGCTTTCAGTGGTCGAAGGAGTTGTAGCGCATTATCCTGTTTAATGTGCAGAAACTTGCCAAAAAGTTCTTGAATGCAGAGAGAGGAGTAATGGTGATGGTGGTTGCAGTTCATAATCTGTAATTCTTGTCTATGTTTATTTTGGATGATGTAATTCTGAGACAGAGAGAGAGAGAGAGAGAGAGAGAGAGAGAGAGACAGGGAGAGAGAGAGAGAGAGAGAATGTGTGTGTGTGTGTGTGTGTGTGTGTGTGTGTGTGTGTGTGTGTGTGTGTGTGTGTGTGTGTGCCTGCACACACACACACATGTGCATCACTGGTCAGACTCTTTTGCCTGAAGTGTTGTTTGGTGCAGAATAATGAACATGCATACATAAAACAAAAAAATGCACAGAAAATACCGTCAAAGAATTATACGCGAACAATAAGTTGCAAGAATGGTTTTGAGAAAGCACAAAAGTCCTGAACATAAGAGGGCTGCCTAATTTGCACTAAATTCCATCTGTTCATTAGATGCAAACGATTTTAGGTTTTGAATATGTGGGCATTTGCATGTCATTACAGTCACACTGGGATTGTGTCAATGAAGGATTTTTTTTGAATGCTGAACAAAGTAAAAACAAATGAACCAAACCCCCCCAGAAAGGAAAAAATGGAGAAGAGGGAACACAAAAGGGAAAAATGAATCAAAAGGTGATCTAAAGGGAAGTACAAGAAATAAAAAGGAAGGCTAATTCTTTTTCCTTTAAAAGTAATCACAAAAGCAGACTGAAGAAAAGCAACATAATTAAATTTTTTGTTTGCTCTAAACTTTGCACACACAGGACAAGCTAAATCACTGTTATTTAAAGTTTTACATTTGTGATGACAGATATGAACTGATACTTAAGCTCCAAAATTGTACCTTAGTCTCTCACCAACTACTGAACCCAGAATCCAAACATCATTAAATATCTGTAAATATTAGAACAAAACAGGCTTTCCAGTAATAAGTATTTCATAAACTAATGATCAATTTTGATGTATATTCAGCAACTTCTCCTTCCTCCCCCACCCTCCCCTGATAAAAAAAAAAAAATTGTCAAAGAGCTGATATAATATAGATTAGACAGAACCTACAGAAAAAGGAGGACAAATTTCAAGGACTACCGAAACTTGTATGTAAACAAATACAATCTTTTAGCAATGACATTTTCTGTTGTTTCCGTAACTACTTCTTCCTCCTTATCTGAATCTTCAAGATAAAACCTCCAATATGTAACCTTTGCTCCACATTTAATGCTTATAAACTGAAAATTTTGTTTCTCTGAATCAAGCTCACTTAGTACGGAACAAACTCAGTTCAACTAAACAACATTCTGAAACAATACTTTCTTTCAAATCTGGTTCTAAAACCCCATCTGTTTCCACAGGTCTAATTTCCCAACTGTCCATCATGACCACAGATATGCATTTGTATAAGCCTGTCCGATATACTGTGCATGCGTGCATGCATGCGTGCGTGTGGGGCATGTGATTGTATTAGAGTGTATGTGCATGCTTGTTGAAGGTTTGGAGCTGGGGATGAGTATGGGGTGGATTGAGTGGAGGCAGGGTGGATCATCTCTGGGTGGGTGGATGGAGAGGGTGTGGAAATGGAGACTGTGAGAGAGATAGGTTTTCTTTTTTTTTTTTTTTTAACATTTATTGTATAAAACGGTTAGAACAGACTTCTCAGTAACGTGCTATGTAAATGTTTGTTATAATCATGATGACATAAAACAATGAAGAGACACTTCTCAGTTTAGTTCTGTATTTGTCTATCTGCAGTTGGAGGCTAACTTTTCACACCACTAAGCAGAAACTCCTTTTGTTGTGGCATGTCAAACTGAAACCTTATTGCGGCAATTATTCAACCTCTCTAAGATCTCATTTGTGTGCCTGTGTAGGTGAATTTGTGTGTGTGCGTGTGTGGTATGTGTTGAACACTCTCACAGCCAAGCATGAATGCGAGGGCATATATGTGCAAACTCACGCCCATGTGAGTAAATTTGTGGACTGTTGTAACACATGTTGTAACACAGATATCACGCTACTCCAGTTCAAATTAATGCAAGAACTTATTCCACTACCAGAATGTGTTTGAAACCAGGAGGAACGTTTATAGACATGCTGCATGATATGATCGTGAAATACATGTAAGCATTTGATTAAGACCATATCTTTTTTTTTCTAACAGGAGACCAATAGCAAATATTTTCTCTGAATGTTAGTCCGTCCTTTGCATCAATAAGCTGTTTTTTGGTTAGTGTTGCTAGCCCAAAATGTTAGTGTTGCTAACCCAAATATCCACTCACAGCATAAAAGCAAGCTAAGCATTTCTGATGAACAAGATGCTGGGCAGTGACGCCGACAAAAAAAAAAAAAGGATAACTAAAGTGAAATGTTGTTAGTTCTTTTCTTTATTCACTCTGTCCCATCTTCAGTGCCATTTCAGTGGCATTACCCCTACACCATTCATTCCAGCTCCCCGACCTCAGAGAGCAGCTAATGTTAAGTTGTCAAGAAGAAACCCATTGGAGGAGATACCGCGCTGCTGCCAAGTCACATTGATGCAAGTCACCAGCTACTAAGCTCTCTTCTGACAACAATAATTGCTTAGTTGCCGAGCTAGCATGAATGAACATCAACCCACCAGGGGGCGCCCCTACCTCCTTCCAATGAAGGATATTATCCCCACAAACTTGCCGATGCTAGTGACATGAAGTTACTATGGACACTGATGTGGAGAGGAAATAAAAACTGAAGTCACCATGAAAGCAGGGGCATGGAGGGCCGCAGAATTTGAGACATTTCTCTTATGCTGATGAATGAGAATGAGGATGATGAAGATGATGCTAAACAGTTCCATTCCAGTCTCAGGGCATAACAAGGCAGTACTCAACGCTTACTGCCATAATACATTCCAGTCTCAGCCTCGTCCAAGAGACAGATACCTGCAGAGTTTGTCCGGAAATTTGAGCAACCGTCTCAGTGGCGCATCCATCAAGTGGATGAAACTTGACTGTCTGGTTCCAGTCTTTCCACCTGAGTCCATGGAATACTCAATTCTGATAGCAGGTGGCTGGGAAAGAAAAATCCCTCAAATAAATGGCTCTGATGGATTCTAAACCCACGATCTCCCAGCCAGGAATCCTCAACACTAACCCCTGGCCAACAGTGGCTGGCATTCTGTTAGTTTCAATCCACTCCCCCTCGAATTTCTTTACATGCGACCAAAAGCACTCAATTTTGATTAAAAAACAAAAAACTGATCAAATGAAAAAAGCTGTGGTTTGTTATGACCCAGAAGCTCCGACACAAGGTCTTTCCAATGCATGATAAAAAAGCTCAGCCCACTGGACAATGTGGATAATTAGCATAGCAGTGACCTCCTGGGCTGTCAATGCTGAAACCAACTTACCTCCTCGTCTGTATCATCTTTCAATGAATCCAACACAGCCTGTAACACCCCACCATTCAAACAGTGGGCAGTTTGATTTTCCATTGCACTGTTCACACAATGAAGTTTAGTTTTTGTTCAAACATTCATACATTGGACAGTTTGGTTTTTGATTCACCATTTATAAGAGGGATTGTTTATTTTTCATTCTATCATTTTGTTTTTTGATCCACCATTTGTAAGAGGGATTGTTTATTTTTCATTCTATCATTTTGTTTTTTGATTCACCATTTATAAGAGGGATTGTTTATTTTTCATTCTATCATTTATACAGTCGGCAGTTTGTTTTTCATTCTACCAAGTGTACAGTGGATACTTTTCATTTTATCATTTCTACAGCGGACACTTTGTTTTTCATTCTGTTAACATCCAAGTAGAAACTTTATTTTTCATGCCATCATTTACACAGTGGGAAATTTTTTTTTTGGGGGGGGGGGGGGGGGGGGAGGGGCGGGGCAGGGGGGAGGGGTGTTGTTCCATCTTGAGTGGATAGTTTGTTTATATTTCCACTTAATTGTGCTCCATTTCTTTCTCCTGATGAAGACCAGAACTGGAACCAGAACACAGAATATGTTTGCTGCTGTGCATGTGCAGAAGTCTATCAGGCAAGCATGTGAATTTATATGGGAACAGTCATATGGGGCCGACTGAAGTTTGGAAATAAACTGCAAAGATGCCGCAACGTCTATCTTACATCTTCTTCAATGTCTCTTCATGAAGTTTATTCAGTCATTAGAAGCGTACCTCACACGGAAATACCAATAAACATAAACTCAGCAGCGCATCCATTTAAAATGTACCCCTCTCCCCCTCCTCCGATCTCCTATTACAAACTTGAAACAAGTAGGGATGGAAACACAAAATAAAGCAAAACACTGGAGGGGAGGGAAGGAAAGGATGAGTATTTCTTCCAAAAGATAGACATCATGGATACCAAATGAGTCGTATCACACCATGCTGGTCATTTAAGTGATGTCACAGGGGATAGGGGGGGGGGGGGGGGGGGGGGGGGGGGGGGGGTTTAAAAGAAATTTGTAGAGACAGACAACATGATACCAAATTAGTCGTTTCACACCATGCTGGTCATTTGAGAGATGTCAAGGGGATAGGGAATCAAAAGAAATTTGCAGTAGATACATACGGCAGCGTTTGGATCATGCGTAGCCAGCCACTGTTCCATTTCATCATAGTCCGTTTCTTTCTCCTGAAGCTGTGTACACGCACACACACACACACACACGCACACACACACACACACACGCACACACACACACACGCACACACACACACGCACACGCACGCACACACACACACACACACACACACACACACACATACGCCAATTTAGAAAAAGAGCTTGTTGGCAAAAGAGTTCAAGTGAGCCATAAGAAATGATACTAGCAAGAGCTTTTATGCACAGTCACATGAAAAAAAAATTACAAAAGAAACACACACACACGCATACACACACATATATAAATATATATATAAATATACAAACCAACACAAATATGATGGGGAAGAGTTCAAGACAGCCACAGACAATTATACTAATCTGATCTTCATGTAATTACACATTTAAAAATATTAAACACATGCAAACACACAGGAGGCATAAATGAACACACACACACACACACACACACACACGCACACGCACACATGCACACACACACACGCACGCACACACACATACATATGCACACACACACACATGCACACACGTGCACGAACACACACACACATGCACACACGCGCACGCGCGCGCGCACACACACACACACACAGCCCTACATTGAGCACATCCTGGTCAGGCTGTGATTTGACGTTGACAGCCTGGCCCAGTCCTCCAGCCATCTGGTCCTCTCTCTGATTGCTGTAGATAGGTCTGCAACACAAAGCCAGCCTTCTCTAAGCTGCACCCACTCACTTTGTTATTATATTGCTGTAGATAGGGCTGCAACATACAGCCAGCCTTCTCTAAGCGGCATCCACTCACTTTGTTATTATATTGCTGTAGATAGGACTGCAACATACAGCCAGCCTTCTCTAAGTTAAAGCCGCATCCACTCACTTTTTCAGCTTATTACCTTGAACTGTGCAGGTGATTTTATGCCTTACATCAAAATGAATCTCTCCTGTTGTCACATATCAAGGATTACCCACAGAACCTGAGAGAGAGAGAGAGAGAGAGAGAGAGAGAGAGAGAGAGAGACAGACAGACAGACAGAGAGAGAGAGAGAGACGAGAGAGAGAGAGAGAGAGAGAGATTGACAGAGAGGGAGACAGAGTGTCAGAGAGAGAGAGAGACAGAGAAAGAGAGGGAAAGCGAGTTAAAAGTGACAGCTGACTGGACATTACAAAAGGTGATCAGTTTTGAAAGAGACTTAAGATTTTCCCCCCTGATCATAAATTGACTCCAGAGCACCTTTTGAGTATTTTCTGCAGGGGAACAAATAATCTCAGCTATGCAAAATTAAGTAAAATGTATTCAGACTGACTGCTGATTTTTCTGCAAGTGTGTCATGTAACAATACCAAGACAGAGACGGAAGCCCCTTTAGTGTCAAAGAACTAGACTGAAGAGTCATTCAATGAAAGGGAGATAAGCTGATCAGTGTATTGCTAACTTAACAGACTCCGTAAACTGTGTAAACTGGTTAAACAAAAACAAAGAAAAACAAAATCCTGTAACACTTTGAACTTGCAAAATTTCTTGGTTGTCAACTTAAATCATTATCACAGGTGAGAGTGGCCATGAGCTTATGTGCTAGAGTATGTGCCATGAACCTGGGTGCGAGATTTCACATTTCGGCGAGTGATGTGGGAGGGCACTGGTTGAGTGATGTGGGACATAAATGGCTGTCCTATCATGAAGAAAAACCTGCAGCCATTTGCATCTTTACAGAAGGGCTTTCAAAGGCAGCTCACAACAGAAAGGGCTCAGCAACAGTCCAATCAAGGGAGCTCAATCCAGGGGAGGTTGCGGACAATACAGACATAAGAGCCGATTTGCTTTGTCTTTCTTCATTACTGCGGCCAAAATGGGTTAAATACACTGCGCAGTCAGGCAAGTAGGAGAAAAATGAAGTAAAAAAGTAATTAACTGGATGAAAAACAATACTAAGTGATGCACTCCACACACACACACACACACACACACACACACACACACACACACACACACACACACACACATTTTCACAGAAAGAAGAGTGAAGTAGACGAGCACAAGGATGTTCTACATACCCTGTGGTCTGCCTGTTCTGATCAAAAGACTGCCTGGACTGGGCAAACATATCAAAGTCCTCATCCCCAGCTGTTCCCATAGATGCTGTGGAGGCAGGGACTGGGGCGGCTGCATTGTTTGTCAAGTCTAAAAATACAGAAATAAAATATTTTTACATTCTCATATCTCAATTCACACAACACATTTGGTTTCAAAGGGACAAAATCAACATCAAATGCATTGTTGGCCCAAAATTTTTAAGGTATATACCTCTGGGTGACTTTGGCCTTTATGTTGTAACCATAGTTCAACTGTCAAAATGTGAACCTCTGATGCGCAAAATTGTGAGAATTATGTGTGTTCAGTGGTCTGAAGATCATGATTTGTTGACCTCTTTGAAAGCTTAATGTGGACACCAACAACAACAACAAAACAAAACAAAAATCGAGCCATGCATTCTCTTCAAGCAAACTGGAGCTAGTAGAACTGTTAAAAAAAAAAATCTGGAATTCCAGCTTCCAGCATACTTACATGCATCAAAGGTGAGACAGTTACAGATCTGTGGTAACACTCTCACAGTGGACAGGTTTTCCTTCTTGTCTCTATTTGATCATTAGGTAGTGGGTCTAAGTGCTGGTCTATTGGATGAACAGACACACTGAGGTCTTACATGCACATGTCTGTGTGTGTTGTGTGTGTGTGTGTGTGTGTGTGTGTGTGTGTGTGTGTGTGTGTGTGTGTGTGTGTGTGTGTGTGTATGTGTGTGTCCGTACGTGCGTGCATGCGTGCGTGCGTGCGTGCATGTGTGTGTGTGTGCGTGTGTGCATGCGTGCATGCATGTGTGTGTGTGTGTGTGTGTGTGTGTGTGTGTGTGTGTGTGTGTGTGTGTGTGTGTGTGTGGTAGTAGTAGAAACAGTAGTAATAGTAGTAGATTCTTCAGCAACTTCTTTTTTATATCAGGAACAGCCCCATTGTTGCGTATATCTATATATAAGAACACACATCAACAAAGGGACTTTTCCTCATTAAAAAAAAAATCTGCATAAAAAATCAATTACAACAAATAAACAAAACCAAACACTCACACAGAAAAAAATCAGGAAAAGAAAAAACAAGAGCTCAGCACTATATCACAGTTTACGTACTATGCTAATAGTTCATATTTTTGCTGAGAAGATTCTACGCTGTCAGCCAAGAGAAGCAGAGCAACAGAGAGACACAGCGCGAGGACAGAAAGCAAGTCAGCAGCCAACTTACTGAGGCCTGCCATCTGGGAGGTGACAGGCGGCTCATCAAGGTCGATCAGATTGCCAACGTTGGGGTTGGTCTGAGCTGGCAACTGAAATAGCAACATCAGGTCTTCACTCCAGGTATCAAACTTGATCTTGACACCTGTGCAACAGCGTGTGTGTGTGTGTGTGTGTGTGTGTGTGTGTGTGTGTGTGTGTGTGTGTGTGTGTGTGTGTATGTGAAGAGAGACAGAAAGTGAGACAGAGAGAGAGAGAGCTAGAGAGAGACAGACAGACAGACAGACCGGTGGACAGAGACAGACAGTTAGAGGGAAGGACAAAGAGAAAGAAAAACAGAGTAAGAATGGCTGGGATGAGGAAAAATGAAAAAACAAAGACAGGATTACAGGAAAGGGAGAAGGTAAATGCAAGAACACATTTATCCAGATGTCTATGTGTGGTTATGGACATTAAAGTTTGCGTAAGCGTATGTGTGTGTGTGTGTGTGTGTGTGTGTGTGTGTGTGTGTGTGTGTGTGTGTGTGTGTGTGTGAGTGTGTGCGCGCGCGCGCGTGCGTGTGACAGAGACAGAGATAAAAAGAGTGAGATGGGAGAGAAAAAGAGAGTGCATGCATGTGTGACAGTAAACAAGAGAAATAGAAAGAGAGACAGAAAGTGAACGATCATAATTCAACTAGAACGGTTAACAATTCCCAAGTCTCAATGTGATAAAAACTAAATCATATTGCCCAATCCACTGCACATACAAATTGAATTTGACTACGATAATCTCACATATGTAATATAAAGAATTTTGTATGAATACTAACATAGATTGTAATGTATGAGAGAAGAAAAAAAACCCAGCATATGTGTGTGTGTGTGTGTGTGTGTGTGTGTGTGTCTGTGTGTGTGTGTGTGCACATGTTTATGTGCATGCGTTTGTGTTTATGTGTGTGTGTGTGTTTGCATGTGTGTCTCTGTGTTTGTGTGTATGTGTGTGTGCTCATGCGCATGCATGCACATGCAGAGGCTTGTGTGAGTGGATGACCATGCATACAAACATGCATGGATATATTGAGAGAGAGAGAGGGAGAGTGTGTGTGCGCGCGTGTGTATGTGTCTCTATGTGTGCTTTGTGTGTGTGTGTGTGTGTGTTTGAGTGTGATATCTATGTGTGTGTGTGTGTGTTTGAGTGTGATATCTGTGTATGTGTGTGTGTGTGTGTGTGTGTGTGTGTGTGTGTGTGTGTGTGTGTGTGTGCGTGCGTGTGCATGTGCATGTGTGTGCATGAGAACATGCATGTGCTGGCATGTTCATACCTAGTGTACAAGTCTCTGTGTCCTGTGCATCATATCAGTAGTGGAGGTGGTAGGGATGGTGCCAGTGATGTGCGTGCGTGCGTGCGTGCGTGTGTGTGTGTGTGTGTGTGTGCGAGTAAGAGAGAGAGAGTGTGTGTGTGTGTGTGCGGATGTTGTGTATGTGTGTGTCTTGCGTATACATTAGTGTCTGTGTCTGCAACATGACGGAAGACACACCATCTGTCTCTTTCATCACCGATTACAGGAAGGCATGCAAGCAACATGAAAAGTCGAATGATTTTTCACCAGCTTGAAACAATGCACAGTATAAGGTACCAAAATGAAATTTTTGCAATTATAAAAATCTCTCATGAAATGGTGGACACAGGACTCACAGGAAACATTAGACTCTGACTAGGCTGAGCACCTAGCAACAATTATTTTTCACAACAAAATAAAGCCTGGAAAAAGCATTTGTTCTTGGATTACCCTACTCCCCCCCCCCCCCCCCCCCCCCCCCCCCCCCCCCCCCCAATGCCATTCCTTTTGTCCTCTGTTCTCCCCATCCCTATCTAAATCTTCATTGCCCTAGAACTTTCCTCTACAGCTTACAAAAATATATAACAAGCAGTGATAATTATTTCCTAGAAATCAGGGGGTCAGACTCGGTATGAAAAACTCACTTTCAAATTTTCAGAGGGTCACAAAAATATTTAGGGGGTCACCATTAATAACTGCTAGAAAATGTAGTGAACACACACACACACACACACACACACACACACACACACACACACAGAGCGTGCTCTCACTGGAGCACACACATAAATGCACAGAGAGAGATAGAAATACATTAGAAAAAGGGGTGTTTATAATAGAGAAAAAAATGAATTAGGAAAGAGGTGTTTATAATAAAGTTAATAAAATATTCTAGACAGTGCTAAATGTTATCTATTCATATTTGTGTTCCTATGTTTTTAAAGTGTTATCAACTAACATGAGTAAATGTGAGCACCTACACTATCAAGATTTAACAGCGAAACTTGATTTGTGGGATGTCCTCTTCGATTATCATCACAGAATTTCCACTACGCGAGCCATTTTCTTCAATGTTGAAATATTTTATTGTATGACCAAATTCCAATCGCCATGCAATGATCATCGGAAGCCCTGTGGAACCTATGACGAAACTGTAGACTGGCCATTCTTGCTCTGTGAGCAACACATTCATACATCCAAAGCAGGGCCATTTTACTCATCCGAAATGGTCATGTTGCATAGATCGTTTGACTTTTGTTCCATTCGCTGGATTATCACCCACGAGCCACAGCTGAAAAGTTAGATTTTGATTCTGAAAAGCCGAAATTCTTACAGTTTTCCATGCCTTTCCCCACTTAGCTGATTCATGTGATCTTGTGGTCTAATCATAGACTGGATAGGCCTAGTCTATATTGACGACTCTTGTAAGTTTTTAGTAGAGAAGAATTCTCAAGCGAAAGTGTTAATCAATTCAGAACGTTCTAAAACGTCAAGGAAATTTACGTTTTTAACTTTGACTGTGGCAAATAATACAAAGCTCTTTTGCGGGATGTGCTACTCACAGCTGCAATGCGTACAGGAGAAAATCAGTGCGTCACGGTAAATTTTCATATGTTTTTGTGACGCACTGGCCTGAATTCCAGTGTGTCAGATTGGAGGTTTATGCGTCAGAGACACACATTTGTGCGTAAGAATTATCACTGACAAGTATTAAGCATATTTTCAAACAATCTCAATACATGTGATTTCATATTTTGAATAGCTGGACCGCTACTGAGAGACAGTGACTCTAAATATACAAGGCAAAACATGTTAGCAGTGCAGCTGTTGGACTTCTACTGTTAACATGTGGACAATGTGCAGTGCTGGCTGTCTTATGGTTGAGCAGTTTATTGAGAGTCAGTGGTGGCTGATTTACAGACTTGGAGAGTTTCGTTGTGAATGTTACCCTAATAATTAGCCTTCTGTATCTTTGTCATTGCGAATGCAGCATTCTTGCTGCTATCCTCTGCAACAATTAAAATAATTTTTCGGAAAGTTTCAATAAAAAGTGAGACTAATCTGTCTTTCACTCTTTTTTCGCCTGGGCTGAGTTGACATTTTTGTTCCATTGCCTGTTCCTGCACCTGTTGTACATCTTCATCACTTCAGGTACATTTGTGATGGCACCTGGCTGATATTTTCTGGTGGTAGTTTATTGTTATTTAGATATTCCAGCAGCAAAGCAAAAAAAAAAAAAAAAAACCCAACTTAATTGCTTGTGAAAGGGATCTATGGTGCACACAGGGAAAAAAAAATTAAAATTAGGTCATAAACAAATTCACCTTTAAAAATAAACTGTTAAAAGTACATCAACCCGAAGAGTGCCTATAAGCCGTCAGCTGACGCCAAAGTAAAAATGCTTTCCCAGTGCCTATGGGCCGTCCACTGACGTCATGCATTTTTCTTCAATTTTCATTACTTCATTACTATTTCTATTAACGGACTTAAATAGAGTGTGCGTAGTAAGCCTTATATGTCTGTAGTATTAAAATGATATGCAGATGACCACACGTGAGGGGAAAGCCCATTTATTCTCATCACTGACTGGATGACCAGCCAGCACTTCATCTTGCTTGCAAAGATGGCGGCGCAACCTTCGACAAGCGTAGCAACCAAATCAACGTATTTACACAGCTGAGCAGGCTCTGCTAATCATTTAATAATAATAATAATGAATACTTATATAGCGCCTATTCTCGGCTAGAGACCAAGCTCTAAGCGCTTTACAATCAAGACTCGCTTACACAACGGGCTGCCTACCTGGCGCTTCATTCAGTCGTTTCCCGTGTCGTTCAATATCGTTCACTCAGTTTCTTTACTTCCTTCATTCTTTCCATTTCTTACGCAGGGTGCATGCTGTGTGTAACGTGCCATCCATACCAACGGCCAAACTGGCCTACTCTTCCGAAAGTTGGTGATGGGATTTTACGTGTGTGCAAGATATTAAGACAAAGACAATAATCTTTTATTCAACGACTTACTCAAGCATGAAGGTGAGATGATGACTGTGATGGAATTGCCAACCGTATTCGTCAGTTATTGAGTCGGGCTGTGTGACCTCAGTGTGTGTTCAGCTGACTGGTTTGTGAGCGTCGAATGAGCTTGCCTAGTGTGTACTCTGCACTGCGTGCCAGTGGCCAGTGATGTGATAGTCAGCGCGAGACGGGAGCGTGGCCTGCTCGCGGCGTGACACGGGGCAGAGGGAAAGGTTGCAGAAGAGGAGGAGTGAAAGAGAGGGTTGAAGTCCAGCAAGGGGGCGTGGTGGGGGGAGGGGGGCATGGTCGTGGACTGACCTGTCTGCATAGAGTGTGAGCGTCTTGACAGACTTCTAAACTGTTTTACTTTCATTTAGATGTGTAGTGTGACAATACAAACTTTATTTTCAACTTTTTTGCTTTGTGTTCTTTTTTGGATGTGAAGCTGTAGTGGTAAATACATATGTTTTTGATCGTGCAAAAGAATCTATCCAAATCTAAATGCCTAAATATTTTTTTTATTATCAAAATTAAAACAAAAGAAGCCCAGATTCAAAATCTTCATTCAATTTCCTTCAAAAATCATATGTATTTCATTGTTATATCTTTTGTAGTTTCTGAGCTAGAATTTTTTGTTAATTATTACCCCCAAATCATTAGATTTCCCTGGCACTGGGAAAGCCTTTGTTTGTAACATTTTCAAGCAGTGAACGGGTTAAAATATTTAACTTTTATATGTTTATATTGTACAGATACAGATCTTCTTTTCTTTACATCTTGTATGAAGATTAGTTTTATACACCTCTTGAACAGTCAACCTGTGGCTGTTACTACATTAAACTTCACAGCAGATATCTAAGCTGCATGTTCACTTTCAGTTGAAAATTTCACAACAATTTATTTCATTTTCACAAAGGTTTGACATACAGGTAAGACTTTAGGGAGCCTAGTACTGACACTGTGACTCAGGATACCATAACACAGTGGTCAACAGACGCCCTATTTGAAGAAACATTCCACTGACACAGCAAAACACATACACTAAGCTTATAGATGCTCTATTATATCACTATCATGAACAAGCAAGCCAACTGTGCTATCATTAACTATGGGAGAGGCAGAAGGAATACAGAGGAGAGAGAGCATCAACTAAGCAACAGAACAAAGGAATAAAGGCTGCAGGTGAAATATGGTCTCCAACAAGTCAACACTTTCCAAGGATACTAACACAGCCAATGATTATCCCCCCCCCCCCCCCCCCCAACCTCTTCCAGAAGCTTTTGTTTTCAAAGCATTTCTTGTAAAAGCAACCTCATACATTGCCAGATGTTCCATTTCTGACCCATCCACATGTTCCCAAAGACAATGGGCAACAGTAGGAAGGGAGAAAAGAGCAGAGCACACATTAAAAGCAGCAAACAAAACGAAAAAGTCACAAACCATACCAACAGTCTCAATTTTAAAACTGAATGCATATTTTGCTAGATATGTATCTTTAGCTATAAGACAATCTCTGCTCTGACAGAAAGCAAAGGTAAACCAATCTGCAATTCATATGACAACTGATCAAAATTCCTCTTTGGTTAAGGAATATCTGCAAAACATTTTTCACATACTCTTACATAAACTTTTGTTACTATTCTAAATTACAATCAAAATAACCAAATAAAGAGCAAAACTCTGAAGAATTTTACAAGGAAAGATTCTGAGAATCAAAAAAAAATCTACCTTATAGATCTGGTTCACTCTATAACTCGTCAAGTGAACAACAGTAAATACAATGCACCAACTAAATGTATCAAACAAGTGTATCCGATCTTGAAAAGAAGCAATAAGAATGATTCACTTTAGATTTCATATTCACTTTCGCATCAAATCTAGCTTTACATGTTATTCTGTCAGACACCAAACCTAAATTATTCAAGCTATGAGCATTGTCTTCGGAAGTCCATTCATACAAAACATAACTCAAAATACACAATGACTTCTGATTCCAAACTTTGATTGTACATGTAACTCCCCTACAATATTCCAAACTTGAACTGTTCACCGCACAAACACAGACATGCACATGCATACGCATACCACACTCTTTTCATAACTCTCCTACCTCCCTCTTTCTCACACAGGGTTATTACAGATGCTTTTTTTTTCCTCCTAGCACACATAAGAATGAGGAGGGGGGAAAAAGAGCAATAAAGAACAGAAATATTGAAAATAAAATTTAAAAAAAAAATGTCTACAGGTTTGATGTAAAATAAGGACCACTGAGAGGTGGGGTCCAACATACCGTGGTGCCCTCCTCTTTTTCCGTGCAAACCTACAGGAGAGGAAAACCAATCAACTCTTTTCCCACTTCCATGCTGGCTACCAGTTGAGAGGCCGGCTGACAATCAGGCACCGTCATACAACTCCGCACTGTGATGCACTCTCATTTCTCACATCTGACAAACACCCATCATTTCACATCTGACACACACTTGTCATTTAATCGCTATCTGCCTTGAAGCAATGTTCAACGAAAATCAGGACTACCATCAAGATGTTTCCAACAGGCTGCTTTACTCTGCAGCCTTCAACAGCAAAATGCTGTGCTGCAATGTCTAATGAGAATCCCTACTGCTTTCAGAACGATTCAACAT
This sequence comes from Conus canariensis, assembly GCA_033310375.1. Taxonomy (NCBI): domain Eukaryota; kingdom Metazoa; phylum Mollusca; class Gastropoda; order Neogastropoda; family Conidae; genus Conus; species Conus canariensis. The sequence goes on from CM065715.1 coordinate 35,280,067, forward strand.
CCTGTCTGTCACTCGCTGACTTCATTTCTTGTGTTTTTGGAATGCGTGCCTTCATTAACAAGTGCAGCCAAGGGATACAAGTTACCAAATCAAATGTAAACAGAACTACAGATCCCTGACCGGTCTATAGATGAGGAATCCTTGGTTAGCTGCCCAGGAAATGCACCATGTTCTGGCTGTCGCATCACAGTGCCCTCTTGCCAACCAGCCTCATTAGAAACTGCTGCTTCTTTACACACAGTTTTAACACACTAGTATGATTACACTTGCTGACTGGAAATAATGACCACAGATAAGACTGATGACAGGCATAATCATCAAAAGCTGTAGTAGCTTCTATAACAACTGAATAAAAAAAACAAAAAAACACAGTTATGAGAAAGGATGAAGGCAAAGTAGAGAAATTTCTACGTGAACAAAGAAAGGAACATAAATTTCCTTGTTCATCTGTCTTCCTTCTTTCACTGATGCAAGAAACAAAAACTACATTAAATTTTTGTGCATGCGCATGTGTTTGTGCATGCATGAGCACAAATCTCTGTGTGTATGCATGTGTGCGATCATCATGGGTCTGTGCATGCTCATGTACGTAGATCTGTATATGTTCAGATCTATGCTTGGTTGTGAGTGTGCAAATGGATGTAACCAAATACCTTTCTACCCATTGGCAATGTTCACAAAAGTTCTCTAATACAATAATCTCTCTGACAATGCTCCTTCTTCAACATAAAAAAATGTATTCATTTGTATAAAGGAATAAATAAACCAACAAATGAAAAAAATAAATAAATAAATAAGAGCCAATGACAGATAATGAATGAACAAATACAAAACACTAGAAAAAGCCTTAGTGGTGATGATCATGACATCAATGATGAACTACCATCCTTATAAATAAAGAAAAACTATTGGACGCATCACGGTGGACATCACTACCTGATCATAGGATGGAGGAAGGTGATCAGAAGCTGGAGATGGCTCCGTTGCCTCGGGTACACTCTGGCCCGATACGTAACGCTCGAATCGCTCGTACCGCAGAAACACATTATTCAAGTCATCATTCACTCTCAACAGTTCATCTGAAACGGAAAAGCACAGATTTTGTTTGACACTGAACTATGAAAGGGCGCAATTGGGGTTTGCTTTTTTGGTTTTATATTTCAGAGACAAGATTTACCGAGAAAATGCTAATGCTGAACCTACCTCGGGCACACACCGACACATACACACGTCCTCCCTCCAATACCAGTCTCCCTTCTTTCCTCCCGTCTCACATACCCTCCCCTTCCTGTTACACACACACACACACACACACACACACACACACACACACACCACACTCTTTTCACTTCTGACGAAAGTACACCCACATACACACAGACAACCAATCTGTGGGTGACTACATATGCATCTTGAAGTGAAAATATTAACCATTTCCTTGCTACACCAAGTGACAAACAAATACCACAACAAACAAAGCAGACACACTGCATCTTCTCTCCAGCTGGACAAGAGAACACCCACACTCACTCGTGACTTCCTCATTGGCCACTTCCCCTAGGAGTTCCCGAATCCTCTGCTGCATCTGTCTGCACGTTCTGTTCAGTTCCTGGTTCAACACAGTCCACGGAGCACTGGTCATTAAACAATCCATGTACAGTACTATATTACCACACATCACCACATGAGTCTTCATCTCACCCTTTAAGCCATTTTCTGTTGTGTTTTCTGTTTCTATTGTTATTTTTTTCTTTTTTGGTATTTCCTTATAGGTAACTCCAGTTCCTATTTCCACATCTTTAAGCACTTTAAAATGACATTGCCGGAGCTTCTGTCTGTGAAACACCCTCTCCACAAACTTCTTTCAGAAAACTGTCAATCTTTCAGATGTCCTTAAAGAAAAGTCCATGAAATGTTTACAGGCACTTTCCAATAAAATCTGTACTATTTGTATTTTCCTACTGTAACATCACTAAAAAAAAAAAAAGTGTACAATTAGCAAGCTCTTTTCTCCCTCCTGTTCTTCCACACACTGGGGGCTTGAATTCAACATTCAATAAAGTCCAAAGGCCACTTGTTAATATTTTTGAGTACTTAAAATGGAACCCTAGAGCCATATGTGGGTGAGCATTATTGAAGCTTACTACCCTCAAACCGTACACACATCTAGACTGTAAAATCAAATAGGATTCCAAAAAAAAAAGTATGCTGACATTTGACTTCCAAAGCAGTGGCCTACATTTCCAGACAGTTTGGAAATCAAAAAACAAAAATACTGCAACCTGCTGCTTAAATCTGAATGCCATTTGACCTTCAAATGATTTCTGTGCCCTCAGTGTCTTTTGAATACACTAGGCACTAAGCACCTGATGAAATCAAGTCAAAACACTGTATTAGATCCACTAAATCATGAGGACAGTACAGTACAGAAAAAAAAAAAGTACATAGAAAGAAAAACAACTTTTTTCAATTAAAAAAAAGGAATCCCCCACCCACCCCCACCCACCTGCAACAGCTCCCAATCAGACATATCCACGTTGGATGGGGACAGCTCGGTGAGCATCTCACTCATCACCCGCACATTGCCCTGCACCACCTCAAGCTCACGACTCAGCTTGGTGCGCTGCTCCTGCGACAGACTGACAGGGTAGGTGGGGGTGCCTGCGGTGGGCATACCAGGAACAGGTGGTGGAGGCCCCGTGGGAGCACCTCCGCGAGGCATCGCTGTAGGCTGCTGGAGCTGAGGGGGTCGAGGTGCAGACTGAACACAGAAAAATGGGTTTATAATTACATGACAGCAAATCAAGAATTTTTTTTTCTAAAGCATCCATGCATTTTTTTTCCCACTTGGAATAACATCAAACAGTCAAATGAATGCATTTTAAAACAGAAACAAAAATCTAAGTATTACATGCAAACATACAAAAGCATACACATACACACACACACTAAGACACACTGACACAGGCACACACACACACGACTAAAGTTGTAGCATGACAGACTACAGGTAGACCTTAAATGACAAACATAGGAACTACTCTAGTTAATCTAATATGATAAACAACCTAAGATGCACCAAGATTACGAGTCCGGTGCTCTACCAACTGAGCTATTCCGGGGCCGGAATAGCTCAGTCGGCAGAGTGCCAGACTCGTAATCTTGGTGATCCTGGGGTTGTGGGTTCGAATCTCTGCTGGGCCGTTTCGGTACAGGGGGACTTTTCCCTCGGAGTTAACATTGGTTCTGACTCCATTTCTCATACAGTCCTTCGAATGAGACTGTAAACTGGGGTTCCATGTGTGAATGCACGCATAACATCTTGTACACATGTAAAATCCCATCACAAACTTTTGGAAGAGAAGGCCAGTTTGGCTGTTGGCATGGATGACACGTTACACATAGCATGCACCCTGTGTAAGAATTGGAAAGAATGAAGGAAGTAAGGAAATTGTGTGAACGATATTGAATGATATGGACTGGATGACACGGGAAACAACTGAATGAAGCACCAGCTGGCAGCTCTTCAGTCAGCACTACCCAGGCAGGCAGCCCGTTGTGTAAACGAGTGTGGATTGTAAAGTGCTTAGAGCCTGGTCTCTAGCCAAGAATAGGCACTATACAAGTATTCATTATAATACAATAATAATGCATAAATTACAAACCACAGGTAACAAAAAAAAATCTGTGTTAACCGAATATAAACCAGAAGAAAATTACATCTTTGGCAACCTCATGATTAGCTCAGACACACATCAACAAATATTTGTAACACACATGTTCAGAATGATTCTAATACTTAGATTTGTACGCATAAAGTAAAAAATGATCTTATCAGTGAGATGAGCGACCATTACTGATACATGATTAACACAGCCTTTTTTTTTATGGGAATCTGTAAAATCCTTTTTTTTTCTTTAATGAAAATTTACTTTATGGAACACAAACAAACAGAGAAACCTTGCAACTGATAATTTTGGACATCAGTACAAGTTGCAGTAAAGTTTCATAATTCATGCTTGAAATGTTTCACACATATATTTCTCATAAATACATCTGTGATACAGTGAATGTGAACAGCTACTTCGATTTTCTCAGTTAACTGCACAGCAAGTGTAATTTACAGAGCTGTGAATTGGATCTTGATCCTGAAGATCTGTTTGATGACCAAAAAAAAATAAATAAATATTGTCCATGTGGCACATGCCAAGGATAACTTTCCTCTCGATACTTGGGCCATGTAACAGTGTGCAAACAGCTGGATAAAGGTCAGACTAACATCACCGTTTGCATGACAGCTGACAGCACTGCAAATTACAGGATACACATGGGAAAATGGAGCCACTGTAGTTACAGAGAAAGGAGTGTGCTAATGAAAAAAAGCGATGTGCACTACAGGTGATGAAATGTCTTCATAACTTGTGTGGCTGAAACAACTAGAACTAGAATATTGGTGTGCATACTGACGGTAAACTAGTTACATACAATGTAGGTCTATTTTATTTCACTGCTCTGAAATTTCAAAATGGCAGGTGATACAGTAGTCACAGTATGCGATAAAGATTCAGTTTTAATTCACTACTCTGAAATAAAAAAAAATAGCCGATCACAGGCTGGTCATAGATATTCCAGTTCTTTAAAACTGCAAACTCTTTCAGTAACAGCTCATATGACATTTTCAAACATTTCTGAGATTATTACCCCTGCCCCATCCCCACTAAAAAAAAAAGAACTTTTTTCAAGTGAATTAAAGATATGAAACATGAATTAAAGGAACAATACATGTACAGGAATTATACTTCAAGCCACAGTGATAACTCCATGTTAAAAGCATTGTGGAAACCCCATGGTTAGGGAGTGCAAATTGAAAGACAGTTTGAAAGGTAGTTTGTAACATACCCATATCATATATGTGTGCATATATATTTCTTCTGTTAGCTGTCATGCATCTATTGAACTTATGTTAGCAATTTGTAATGAAGGCTATGCCCAATGTCAATGAAAAGTACTGACATATGTTCTCCATTCTAAGTATGCTGCTCAATCAAAAACACAAAGATCACCTGCATGTTCCTACTCTTCATTCCATTCTCATCAATTTTAATCTATTTCACGAAGCATCACAACCAGCAAAATATTTAAGACATAAGCAAATTACCATAACAATGACCTTTTTTTTTTTTTTGGTATACTTATCTTTGCTTGTTGTAGGCTTTCAAAAAGCTCACATGGAAGCTTTTACTCAGATATGCACTCAGATATATGCCATCAACACAGCTGTAAATTTCTGCTGCCATGTATACATCTTGCAAAACTTCTGCACTTTCAAATGGTGGTGGTGGTAAATGTGTGAAAGTGAAAAAGGGAAGGGGAAAGGTGTGATAGGTTTGCTGTGAAGCTGACTACTCAGTCACCCTCTCACTGACTTACGGTTTCTTTTCTGTAGTCTTCAGCTGTCGAGCTCTCATTAGAATTTCTTCCTACCAATTAATAGTCCAAGGACAACTGAAGAGAATGTCTCTACTTGTCAATGAAATAGTGTCATAAACGAAACGAAAAAATTCATTATGTTAAAGTATAATTGAAAAAAATTCCCAAAGATGCAAGACTTTTGACACAAAATATCCACAAAACTTACAGTAAAGGTATCTAGCAACATTTAATAGATGATTTTATACCGTTATTACAGTATAGGCTGATAAAAATTTATCAAGTTCATGGATTCACAAGGAAAAATTCACCTTGGCTTAAAGCTGTGTCAGTCCAAATGACATAGGCTAGAACACCAAAGCTATATCAATATGCCGTTATGCTCTGCTCAGTTCTGCAGGGATTGTCTTCAGTCATGACATGCTCCTAGCATAACATTATCAGTCTCCAAAATCCCTCCAAGTTAGTGTGTTGCTGCCCACTTGGTGGGGTAATCAAAAACGGTCACACACATAATGTTCTCATCCCTAACTGATGCATTTGTACCATAGTGTTCAAGTACTTGGCTGTTAGGATGATCCCTGGAGTCTTTTAGCCATGGTACGACAACAACAAGGAAAAACGTCATACATAAGATGACAGACAAGACTACAATCCACTTTACAATTACTCTTGAGAAGAAACCACAGAGCTTGTTCACAAAAGGATCATACAGAATGTATCTTATGCTTTAACTGAAGTGGGAAAGTGATCAAGATCCAGATTTTACTTGGAAGAGACAAATATTTGATACTATGCCGTACATACGAACTTTGAGACAACCTTAAGTGGTTTGAAAAACATGAATGAAATGTTACATAGAAGTAAGATTATTGCTTTTCACACTGTAGCATGACAAGGTATCTTTGACTAATAAATCACTTTCAACTTCAGCGCATCTGACAGCAATGTTTGGTGGACATTTTGGTATAAAACTTATGATCCCTGGCAGACCCAATTTTGACAAAGATTACTCATAAAATAAAAGCAAAGTTAATAAAATTAAGGAGGAATTCTGATCTTTCTTTATCAAACATATACATGTGCAAGATCTTCTATTATACTATTTCTGTATGTGATATGTTAAAAACTTTGCATAAGTAGGCGTGCTCTTTCACCGATAGTAAATCTGGCTAGTACTAAAACTTTAAAAATTCATACTCAACTGAAGCTTTGGTCTGGACTTATTTCTGTTTGGTGTTTAGGAATTCTTTCATGCAGTAATCCACTTTTCTTTTTTAAATTAAGACCAGATGTTCTGATCACGGTTTATTATCAGTCAAAAATTATCACTGTCTCTGAGCCCAACTTCGGTCACTTTGTCAAGCATGTACAGCAGCTGAAGAAGAAAAAAAAAAGAAGAGAGAAGCTCAGATAGAGGAAAGAAATGGAAACTCAGAGAGAGAGAGACAGAGGGAGAAAGAGAGACAGAAAGACAGATAGAGAGAGATATAAAGAGAGACAGAGACAGAAAGTCAGAGAGACAGAGACAAAGGCAGAGAGAGTGACAGACAGACAGAATGAGACAGAGAGACAGAGACAGACATGAAGAGAAACAGACAGAAATATACGTTACATTCCACCACTGTCAACAATATACATGTTTTCTGAAGGTAACATTAACAGTGAAAACTATCAAAAGCACATTCCATTTCCTGAGGTTTCTTGTCCTTACCCTCCTCTTTCTCCATCATCTTAACAGGCCATCACATTCTCTCCTACACTGATACTCACCTTTTGAATTTTTTTTTTCATGTCGAATGATTCCATATTCTTTCTCACTTGCTTTTTCGCTGCTGGACCTCTTTTTTTCTTTCTTTCTTTTTTTTTTTTTTTTTTTTGATGCAGAATGCACAGCATTTTCCCAAACAATCAACTTTTGAGTTTCCCTAACTTACTCATATATTATTTCATTGAATTACTGCCACCTCAGGTACTTTTTTTTTTTTTTTTTTTTTTACAGTGACAGCAACAATAAATTCATGCTCTTCTTTATAGTATGCAACTTCAGTACCACAGCTCTCTTACTCCATTTCATGAGCAGAGAACATTCAGACCAATTTCTTTTGTTTGTTTTTTTGTTACTTGATCTTGCTTTTACAATGCTGAAGGAACATTTGCCTACAAGATTCATACTTGATACATCATATGTGCTCCTTAACAATGAAGAGGATAGATTTTCTTTTCCTCTTTTATTTTTTCCCTTGAAGTTTTAAACACACACACACACACACACACCCACACCCACACCCACACCATGAACTCCTTTTTTGACAGAAATGGGAATTCCATCAAAACATGAAGAGTTCCACCCATATACACGTAAGCTTCCATGTGTTCAGTAGCTGACATACTACTACATATAACCTACAAATTAGTCAATACATACCTGGTCACTGCACAGACAAAACCATGGAACGAACTCCGTTAAACTCACTTAAAGCTAAAACATACACACTGAAGGAAACTGATCCCATGGATGGAAAGGTGTGAGAAAGCTCCATGAAAGATTTTAAAACAATGGGCTATATTCAAAGACTAAGCACAAAGGAGCACATCCAGCTCAATATTAGGAAGAATTCCTAACTGATGCCAAGAACTGGGCCAGAGTATCCACTTCACTTAATAACCATATGAACGTACTCTAACAGTAAAAAGTCCGCAGAAGTTGGAATGCACATGAGCGCTGATTGCAGATCGGAAAAAAAAAAGATTAGAAGAAAGCAGCATATATATTTAGATGAAACTGCATAACATATACGCCTCTTTCTGATGCTTCTGGCAGTGGTGCCAAGTGACAGGAGCTAACGCAAAATTATTTCTACATTCTACAACCTGTTCCTGATTAAATCACTTCAGTTGGAGCATTCAAAGTTAAAGGCTTACTAAACAGTACTGATCAGTCCATAACTTATTCCTATTCAATACCAACAAGTGATTTAGTACCCAGAGTGACTTCCATTAAGTACATAATAACAGTCCTTTCTTCGTGCAAGCATCCCAAGTGAGTTCTCCACATACGCCTGAGTGCAACTAAAAGGAGCTACATCTGTGATTCAGTTTACCTTGCTCTTGGTCAATGATGTTTAAAAATGAAGACACTTTGGATGCAGCCTTTCACACAGATATCATCCCTACAAACAAAGCCAGACAGACACTGAAGAAGGTACGATTCTGAATCTGCTATCTTCTGCAGAATGTGACAAAACTGAAGGAGTTGCATATGGAAAGTTATACATGTAAAGTTACAGACATGCCTACCGCAAAATATTTCCATCAAGAACAGATTACGGTAACATCAGGAAAACTGAAATCTTCAGGAATTTTCCAGAACACACTATATTTTTACATATAAACGATGTTCTACAGCCATTAACATGTGCATGTTTGCACACTCACGGCCACCATGGCTGATGGAAAATCACAGAATGAATATTTGTAGATTGCGCACGAAGCAGTTTTCTCCTTTCTGTCCTTGTAAACATGGCTAATGCATATTTGTAGATTGCGCACGAAGCAAAGTTTTCTCCTTTCTGTCCTTGTAAACATGGCTAATGTTCACTTTGCTATTTTCTGAAGGCCTGGCAGCACTGATGGGTTTAAAGGTGTGATTCGCTATCAAACTTCTTCATCAGTCTTACTCATTCTGACTAGCTTGCTATAGCTATATTTTCAATGCTTTCTCTATCTTCAGCTCACTTCAGTCTCTTCTATAGCTATGTACACATACTCAGTGTTTAGTTACAACTTACAGTCTGCTGTCAGGTGTGTCTTCCTGTGAGAAAAAAAGTGCTCCCATTTGTTTTCGGAGCAATTTTTTGTTGTTGTTGCTGGTTTTCTTTTTCCGTAACACGCCATCAGCAACCGAAATACCCAGAACAAACATCAATTTTAACATTTTCCGGTAACAAATACAGCTATTCCAGGACAGTAGGCATCACTGTATATATATTTTCATGTCTTAGATTTAAGAAAAAAAACAAAAACATCTCAATTCAAATATACGATGTATGTCAAGTGGTAACCGATTTTCACACATGACTACTGATCCCCATTAAGATCTACAAACTGTCTATAAAGGTCTAAAAAAATCTTAGTCTCATCTATTCTCCACCAGTCTTTGAAGTTAAAAGCTACAAAGCAGAAAATACCTAATAAGTGAAGATGGTACAGAAAAAGACATATACCCTAATAACTGACGATGGTACAGAACAGCTGCTTCATTAATAACTGAAGATGTAACAAAACAGCTGCTTTATTGTCATATGCAACATTGCAATTGAGTACGACCAACGAGAATCAAACTGTACTTCAGTCTTGCATTCCACATGCATCTTTTCAAGTTACAGAGCAATAAGAAGAGATACAAAGGCATGATGTTAGTGGCTGTCTTGACAAGAAGAGACATAGAGCCAAGAGACATCAGTGGCTATCCAGAAAAAAAGAGATGCACAGCTAAGATATGTTAGTGACTTGACTGTCCAGAAACAGAGATGCTTAGTTGAGATGCATTTGGCACCCAGTGCTTCAGATCACACAGAAATGGGAGAACAGTTGTGTCTCAAGCTAAAAATCACATAGAAAAAAAATCATATGCAATGGCTAGGAATACATATTACATTATTTCTCAGAAAACTCATTATTGGCTGAGGAGATGTACAATTTGAACAAATGCTATCAACTCACCGATGTGTCAAGATTCGATTTATTTTGCTGCAAGTCACGAAACTGTCAGTCAATGAGTCATTAAACACCAGAAAAACATGCTTGATGAAAACTGTTTTGCTGCAACTTCTTTCGCACTGAATGAACGGCTCTTCAGTACCACAAGAGTATGTTTGCTTTGAAAACTTCCAATATACTGCCAACTCAGACTGATCTGAGAGTGAAAGTGTCCATGATGGCAAAGCAAACAAAACTCTGGCATTTACAAAAATATTCATTCCAGTTTTATTTGTACATTTGAAAATTCTCACAGGAGGTACGATCACCCCATAGTTTTCAAAAGAAAAAAAAAGCTTTGAATATGTCTTGCGCTGATATGAATCTGAAACGCTGGTGCTCATCCAGAAACAGAGATGAAGAGATAAGAAGTGTTAGCGGCACTCCAGATATGGAAAGATGAAGAGATGAGACACATTAGTAGCTATCATGACTGATGGAACAGTTTCGGTGAGTACAGTGCAGTAGTTCCAGGGAAGAGACATAACGCAGCAAGATGCAATAGATGGAAGCACTGGTAAGTTAACTTACTGTTGCCTCAGCAGGACGATAGGGAACACTCTGCAAACAGCCACAAAAACCCGAACATCATTTTGAGAAATAAATACAGACAAATCTTTACCTAAAGATTGATGGGACTGAATTCTTCTGTCTTTCCTTTTCCTGGTGTGGGGGGGGGGGGGGGGGGGGGGGGTCAGGGGAAGGGGGGAAGTGGAGGGGAATGGGGGGAGGGCAGGATGGAGAGCCAAATAACGGCACTGACACTTACCAATCCTGTCCTTGCTCTCTGAAGCCTCGGTAAACATGTTTTTCATTTCTTTCTCTTTTTTTTGCCCATTTCTCTGGTGTAATTCACATTTTCTTGTAAAGCTGTGTGTATGTGTGTGTGCGTGTGTGTGTGTGTGTGTGTGTGTGTGTGTGTGTGTGTGTGTGTGTGTGTGTGTGTGTGTGTGTGCATGTGTGCGTGTGTATGTGCGTGTGTGTGAGTGTGTGCATGTGTGTGTATTCCCCATGTGCATACATGCCTGCACATTAAGTATGCACAAACATATGCTTGAGTGTGCGTATGTTTTTAGACACAGGTGTTGTAAATGAGCACTGACCCTTGCTGGAGTGTGGATGGGAGCCATATTGTCCAAATCTGTCATGGGAAACTCAATTCCTTTGGATTTCAACTCTTGGTATGTCTTCTCTACCTCCTTCAACTCAGGTACTCCTCGAAAAGCATCCGCCCATGTCTGAAAAGAAGTATATATATCACAAAAAACATAAATGCGGTATGAAGTTAATTTTTATCTGTAATAATGCTGCAGAGGGTAGAAGGATACCTGATCTTGTAACAACTGCAGTAAAAATTGATTCTTCTAACACAGATTAGTTTCAAACCCAATTCATCAGTACACTTTGGCACAAATTCATGCCCTCTCGTCACTTGCAAAATGTTTTTTTCTTATACATATTTCAGGGCTTGTAGTTTCCACTATAGTTTCTACATAAATGCATGGTACTGAAGTAGGCACAGCAAAATGTGATTTTGCACACAAGAATTAGCAAGAACTGTCACTTTTCGGTTAAAGCACACCACAAAACCAACATGGTTAAATTCCAAAAGTGCAACTACAATTTAATAACTTTGTATCTTATGTTCCCTCATCATCTTTTTTGTTTGTTTGTCATATTAGTCACAGTTCCACCAAACATGTAAAAAAAAAACACAATCATATGGGTAAGTAAGTCTGATATATATGTGTATGTATATATATATACATACATATATACAGAGAGAGAAAGAGGGGTGGTAGAAAGAGAGATGGTTGAGGAAAGTACTTGTGACGGAAAATCTAAAAGCAAAAACGAAAGTTAAACATATTATCAACATCATTATTATTATCTTATATAAAGAGCAAACACAGAATCTTTAAAGGAAATATCCTCTACAAATGTATACATTTAACAGAACAATGTGTACAATTGTAACAAAGAGCACTACTTAATCAGTCTACAAGTACAGATGCCAATAGTGAAGAACTGACAAAAGAAAACAGACAACAATACATGAAAATGTGTGTGTGTGTGTGTGTGTGTGTGTGTGTGTGTGTGTGTGTGTGTGTGTGCGTGTGTGTGCGTGTGCGTGTGTGTAAGTGCATCATGTTTGGACTGCTAGTAACACAGATCATCTTATGATCTGAAGCACCCTGACTGGCAGCAAAATCAGTTTTTGCAACCAACTGAGCTCAAGGCCCTCTCACTGTGTATGGCCCACAATCACTTGTATTATCAATGTTAACATAGATCAAGCATTGATCAAGGAGTGTGCACACCAGTCCACATATCGACCATATGGCGTGCTCAAGCATGTTAATATTCACATGTTCCAACCAATCTAGAATTTGTGTACCAACTGCACACATCCATACACATTTTTTCCTTTGATTTTGAATGGAATTGAGCAAAACGCTACAACAAGTCTTTACTACACAAAACAAAGACACTGGCAATAATGCAGTCAAAGTCCATGCCCTGGTCACATAATGAAGAACTGAAACTAACGTGATTGGAAGATAAAGAAATTTGAAATCTGTTTTCTATATAGTATCAATAGTAAGCCTTATGTTGTTGTTTTTTTTGAAAGAGTATTCATCTCATAATTCAAAAAGCAATCAAGACTGAAAATAATAGTGTATGTGTACACAAGACAGGTGTCAACATATATGTATACATTTATTGTGTGTACACAAGACAGGTGTCAACATATATGTGTACAATGATTACAAGCTGACGTTTTTTTCTTTTCAATTTGTCTGCAAGCGTGATGTCCATCTGTTTGTGTGAGATTGCACACACAGAATATTCTTTGGTTCATAGCATCATCAAATTAAGCCTGATGAGTAAGCATATTCAGTCATGAGTCAGAGAGGAGACAAAGACAGGGAAGAATATGTCAATCCCAATCACCTGAATCATCTGCAAGACTTTTTCTTGAACAGTTTGCGGTGGGTCATGCTTGGGACCAATCACTTTTACCAGCTCCTGCAAGAAGTCTTTGGTGGCTACGTTCAGATGAAACCGACGGCCGCAGTTCTTCACACAGGTCTCTAAACACTGGGGAAATAAGAGCTTATTAAAGAAAGACATTTTACACGGACAACAAGATAATCGCCTGGTAAAATATGATTGTTCACACATGCCAATGCCCTGTGGAAAAAGGAAAAACTGTGGAAAACCTGACAAGGACAGAAGTGCATGTGGGGAATTATTCCATTCCTACTTTTATCTAACATCAATCAGAAAAAACAGCTGAAAGCTGTACTTCAGCCTGCTTCCCTTTACTGTGATTTAAAATACAACTGTTCCTCTTACAAGAAAAAAAAAATCATGCACAATGTTGTTCATCATCAGAACCACCATGGCTTCAAAAGCATAAAGTGTAGCATTTTGACATTCTAAATGTAGAATTCCAAATCTAAGCAATGTCCTCTTGTGTGATGTGAAAAGTCAGGCTCAAGTGCCTTTTTAGTCGCACTTTGCTTCATACACTGCAATGGCCGACTAAGATAACAAAAATCTCACTAGTTAACGTGTGGTTTTGACTTGACCTTCAGACAATCAAAATGACAGACAGCGAAACATATCAATAAAGTGACAAAATTTCAATCATCATTAGTAATTTTTCTTCTGCTTTTTTTTCCTTTCCTTACTATACCTGGCCTTTTAAAAAAAATGAAATATGTCTGCAGTCTAAAGATCTACGCCAATTTGATTCTGATTGAGCTGCCACTAAATCTATGAAGGCTTGTAAAGTTTACATTTCAATTTCAGGTAGGATGGCGTATCATTTCACAACAATATGAAGCATGTCAAAGAGGGGAAATTGCTGCCGTTTCACAGGCTAACATACATCTTCTTTTAATCGCCTAGAAAATATGATGCATCCCGCAATGTAAGGCTTTTGAAAACCAGATTTATGAAAAGTACATGTGACCAAGCAAACCAATTTTACACTCTTTGAAAAACAATTCAAAATAGAAAAAAAAAGTGAGTGTTTATGTTTTCATGCGCATTAAGTGTTATGAGCATGTTACAGTCTATTCACACATCTAAGTTTATGCACATTCATTTAAAAAATATGAAATGAAAAAATCAGCAAGTCCAATGTCTACTTACCGTTAACGTATACATGACTGCAGTGAAATTCTTGCCCACATTCTGAGACAATCGCTTTTTGAAGGCTTTACATGCATCTTTGGGGCTAAAACAGAAAAAAAAGTGATAAATCATAGTTGTATACCCCTCCCCTCTCCCTCCCTAAAAAACATCAAAAACATTCAATGCCACATTGGGTCAACACATCTCTCTATCCTAGCATGCAACTTTTATCTAAAACAATGGCTTTCCACCACTGACCATCACCATAATCATTAATGCTTGAACACATGAATAACACTGTACAAGTAATGACTCAAATCAACATCAACAGAATGTCATTCCTTTCCTGATGCTGCAATTCAAAATTTGCAACAAAACACATTTTTTACTTATTCCGCTATAGTCAATTATCATTTCCACACATGCAAGGCTACTGTTTGATTCAAGCACTTTATCAGGCACAATGATGGTGAATTTTCCTTAGAACAACCAGGCACTGATTCCAATTCATTTTTATAATGCAAAAGCTGCTCATCGATACTGGGGAGATTGTACTCTACTTTCCTGTAAAGGGATGGGTTCAGGAAGACTTCTCTGCTTTTTCTGCTGGAACTGCCAATTTCTATTGCCGACGAAAGCTACGCACACAGTGAGTAGCCTTCTTTAACTGAGTGAACTGTTTAGTCTGGTAGTGGTTGTGCCAATTTCTACAGTCAAGTTCTTGACATTTCACCTTCTCATGATTACCACTTGGAGTGCATGCAGTGCGCCAACACAGCTGCCTAGGAGGACAGTCTGGTACTCAGAAGACAGATGTATATTCTGAGTCCAGCTTTCTTGCAGCTTCACTCTTAAGTCATTGTCAGAGTTATCAAAGAATGCATCATATCTTAAATGACACAGCAATTCTAATCATCAGAGATTTGTCAATATTTCAGTACCTGGTAAAGAGTTACTCATGCTCAAAGGCTTTAGTCCAGGGTAGTGCATTCATTCAGTTAATCAGTGAAGATTGTAAATGTCATATCTCCAAAGTGATATGCTGATTTGTAAAATGTTGTCCATACACTTTGCTCTTCAAATCTAACCACGTTGTCCTTGATGTCTGTAACTGTGTTTAAAGTCTAAATCATAAGTCCGTGTCTGTTGGTTTCTGGTATAATTTTCAGCATTAGAAAGGAACTTGTTCCTGCCATCCTCTAGCGACCAAAACCATCAAACAGCTGGACAGCTGGGAAACAGCATATGTTTTTACAGTTACCATTATTTCATTCATGACTATTGGTGTAAATCTGATGATGATGCACTCTGAAGGCAAATGTCATAAAGCCAATCATACCACAGAGCTGGTGTCAGTAACTTTCAGTTTTTACAGTAATCGCATAATTTCATGAATGACTACAATCAAATGCACATCAGCATGGCTTACCCCTCATCTGTCTCATTGATGAGGTCACACACTTCCATAAAGAGTCCCCAGTTCTCTGTGGCTTGAGCTCCATCTGTGGCACGCTCTGTAAGCACACAATACCTTTTACATAAAAGAATACTCTATTATCTGTGCAGTACTAAGCAGAGTTTAGGTTTACTTCAGCATACTTGAGGTTAATGGACCTACTTATCAGAAAATCAATGTGTTATTTTCAAAACAAATGGGTCATTGAAGGTGACGTTAAAAAGAGTCCTTGCACACCCAGTAAATTGTTTAATGCATATCTTGAAACCAGTTCCTGCGTCCGGCCTGCAAGGTTTGAAAAACAGCTTAGAAGTCACATGCATTGCTGCATGAATACATGCGTGTGTGTGTGTGTGTGTGTGTGTGTGTGTGTGTGTGTGTGTGTGTGTGTGTGTGTGTGTGTGTGTGTGTGTGCACGCGTGTTTGTGTGTGTGTGTGTGTGTGTGTGTGCGCGTGTGCATGAGAGCTAGAAAGAAAGCCAAGCAGTTTGAAGCTGCAGTGTCTCAAACTTTCTCTTCTTCTCTGCAGAAAAATCTTATTCTGATTGTTCTTCTTTTTTTGTGTGGTGGAGAATCAAAGCTATAGTATAACTATAAGTAATATAAGTAAAGAAAACAATTTATCATTTTTGACACGGCAACAAAATGTTACTGAGAAGAAGCCATGTCATTAGGCATGAGCTCTGGCAACAGGCCAGAGGCCTCAACAAATACTTCAGTACAAAATTCCTTTGGTTTCATCAAACAGGCTGTAAGCCTATTTTGTATCATCTGCTCGTGAGACTGGGTCTGGGGGCAAAAGAAACCAAAGCAACTTTCAGACTTCTCATGCTTCCAAACATAAACAAAAAATCATTCAAGCAAGCTTTGATGATGATTAAAGGTGAACACACACACAAATGACTCATGATAAAAGGTGAAACTGAAAGTCACACAGTCCAAAAACTATTTAGAGCATATTTTAAAGTCAAAAAGCGCTTGTCCAGGATGGGTGAAATTATGATGGCAAAGCCTAAGTGAATTTAGTGTGATGTAAAGTGAGCCTAAACACACCAACAGTATCTTTGCATTTATACATGCATATGCACAATCATCCATCCACCAAATATCCCACTCTCTCTGGAAATAGGGCATCACATTTTCTTCTGACATGACCGAGACTGAAGAGCGAGAACAAGAAATAAAGTTCTTCTCTACTTTATACACATGACAAATCAAATGCAAAAAAGAAAATATGACAGAACCACAATAAACCAATACTATCAGATGCTATGATGGGCTTTTTACCTGCCCTGGTTTCCGCCTAACACACAGCTGCACACAATACCAAAGTTCTGTCTGTATTACATGAACGGGTCACAACAGAATGCCTCCTTGCCTCTTGGACAGTCAGAAGGTGATGGTCATACCTTGGGTCTTCCGGCATCAGATTCAGGACTGACTCCCCATGGTCATCATCTAAAGACTCTTCTTCCAAATAAAACTCTTCTTTTTGTCATCTTCTTACCCCACCTCTGGGTTTTGGACTTAACTTTTTTTTTTTTCACTGTCTATAACGCCTTCTCTCTGACTTACTTTTTTCCTTCACTTCTCCAATGCCTTCTCTCTGTGTAAGAGACTAACTCTCACTTTCATACGTCTAAGACCAAGTCCTTTCGAAGTTGAACCTCTCAGTCCTTATCGATCTCTCAGTCTCTCTGGCTTTTTTCCAATGTCCAGTTTATATAAGGATTTGAACAAAGAATCTCCCTCAGACTATGTCATCTCCACATAAGGCCTCTCTGCAGCCATGTTCGCCTCCACAATGAATCTTTCTCAAACTACATTCTTCCACACATAAACATTCCCATGCATTTTCTTCAGTGTTTAAGCTAATAAGTAACTCCTTCCCATCAAATGGACATTAAAAAAATTAACGTAGCAACTTTTAAGGTCACTGTTATCAAATAATTAAACTCTTGAGAACTACGACCACTTCATTCATGTGAACTAAAAGCAGCCTGACAAATAGCATCAGTATCTTTCAATGATACCAGTTTTCAACAAAGGAAAGACCATAAATGCTTTTGTCTGTTCACCTCTGTTGAACAACCTTCAATCACCTCAGCCTAAGGACCAAGCCTGATGCTCTAACGTCTGAATGCATAGTTTGTCCCCTCTTGACCATTAAAGGTCTGAACTCAGGAATCCTACCTACCTTCACTACTTACTGTCACCTGTCAATAGTTTCCTTGGCAGCTTCGACCTCCTTCACATGGCTTTGGGTCTGCACTAGCCAATGACCAACCTCTAATGCTAATTATCCTCTTTTCTATGACACTATGCCATTGTTGCTTAAAGCTCTTAAAGCCTTCCATGATAGCATGAAATAAACTTATCTAAATATGAATTTGGAGCCTTACGTGAGTGTGACTTTCGAGGCCTGGAAAAGTTTATCTGCATGAGAGCCAGTCACAAACCATAAACAGAATGGGATGGTAAAACAAACAAAAACAAGTAATCAAACAAAAACAACCAGACACAAACTGATTTGTTAAAATCCATGCCATATCCAGAAGCATGCTGTATAACTGTATTATCTTAAATAATCTCCTTGTGCACTCCCTGTTAAAAAAAAAAAAAAGAAAAAAAGAAAGTGTGCCACTGCAGTGTTCCATCTGAAAAATCAAAATCTTACAACTCATGTCCTAGCTCAAGGAAAAGCAACAAGACATTTAAAAACTTTACTGGGCAAGCCTCAAGATGCTTTTACAGGGGAAAAAAATGTACGGGAAAAAAAGAGCTTTTGTCCATTTGTTTGTTTTGCCATGGAAGTACTTTTAAAATATTAATTTGCAAAGTGATATCTTGTAGTAATTGTTGTACCTTAAGAGTTAGATTTGGAGCTTAAAGTAATTTTTCTCTGGCTTGATCAGCTGTTTTGGTTTGTAGTTACTGTCCACAGCTGGTGGCATTATGTTTTATCCTGGTGTGTGACCACAAAAAAGGCTTGGTTTCCTTGGCTTCCATCTGTCCAAAGCAGTCAATAACTGAGCCAACACTATGCAGCATTTAGATGTTGCTTTTTTTTTCAGCAGCATCATCATTTGCGCTAAAGTGTATACATGTGTGCACTGACTAAGGCAACAACTGAACAAGAGTTTTCACACACACACGCACACACTTTCTTTTTTCAGTTCAGTGTGTACAACATGCATAGATTGTCACAGTGCTAGTCTCTCCACACACAACACACACCACACACACACACACCACACACGTTAGAGAGAGAGAGAGAGAGAGACAGAGAGAGAGAGAGAGAGAGAGAGAGAGAGAGAGTCTGGCTGCCAGGCTGGTCTACTTTAACACGAATGTATACAATTAGATTCATCGAATGATCGATCCACGAACATATCGCCATCACATGATCTGATGTTCAAGGTATGTTCATGTTGATGTGAGTGATCAACTAAGTGAAATCGAAACTGCATGTTTAGAAAAGAAAATCAACCGAAGGTGTCTTCTAAATCTCATATAAGGCTTGACATTTGCATCATCGTAACCTAAAGTGCTGCTGCATACCAATGAGTTGTCCAACTGGAGTGGTAAGAGGATTTCCGTGCCCAAATAGTGCGGCCATCTTTCAGGCTTGTTTTCCAGATTCAATGACGTCATATCCGAAAATTTTTAAGTTCAATTTTTTTTATTACACTTAATGAAAATGATATAAAATTTATCTCTACATCAAAAATTATTATAGTCAAATTTAAATATTGCTAACATTAATGAACAAGAACCGGAAATACAATTCTCCATAGCAACATACGCCATCTTAGAAGCTTGGTGTTTCCGTCTGCTTGAGAGATGAGTTTGTAAACATCAGAACTCGAACTCCAGTTCTCAAGATCTAAACTTATTTGAGGTAATGCAGACATGTAGCATTAGATAAAAGTATCAGGTGGATGTATCTGTTTTCCAGCAGAATAGCATATGCTTCTATTTGGTTGTTATTGACTGAGGAATGGAGACAATTACCAAACTAAAAATGCGTACAGCCATTAATTTTACTGTAAGTGCTGGCTGGGGGGAAGATGTCGTAAAGAATGAGAGACTTGATTTCCCTCCCCATTCCGCCCGCCCCATCCCCTTACCTGTTCACAGAGACAGTCGACTGCAGAAGGTCCATGCCTAGCTGGGGATGGCATGGTCACAATGTTAGCGAAACTTGAGTTTAGAAGCTCCATACTTTCATCTCATATGCTATTTTGGCAAACGCCTAGAACAGCCATTTGACAGCTCTGTAGAAAGATTTTTTTTAAATATCTGTATATTTGAAGATGGGTAGCATATACTGTGTCAACTGCATCAAAATCGAAAAGGCATGGTGTGAGATCCCTGCATGTCTGAAGGCATATCATGTCTGAAAAAAAAAAGTGCAGAGAAAAGCAGTCAGGTGGGTGTCCAGCTGATACATGTACCTCTAGTGTGGGCAGCATGCTCCATGCATTGGAATGATTGTCATTGAAGGAGAGAAAGAAGAGAGCTAGACTCTCAACCTTCTTTAAGTGCCACCATGACCTTATCATAGATGAAAGGCAGAGAAGAACTTCCAATACTGATGTTAGCCTAGATGTAAAATTCTTCCTGAAGTTTCTTTGTTTGGTTGTTAAATTTCAAGTGTTGCTGCTGCAGCAGCTAAAGTTGGTAGAAATTTCCAAAGATGGATAACCCAGTTCATGCAAAAAAAAAATGTGCTAGTAAGTCAATTGGGGAAAAAAAAATGTTATTTATTTGCATGGAATTGATGTCCTGTCATTGTTGATTTAAAAAACAAGTTTGTGGTTTTGACATCTATGCTGAATTTTTAAAGTCTCAGTTGTATGACCTCGTATTCTTTGGTATTGAAGGATGGGCAATTTTAGAAGTTTAAACATTATGAACAACTTAAGATATTCAAGCCATGTGTAAATTTTGAGGACATTCTCTGCACATTTTTTTTTTCTACAAGAGTTATATGCTTCCTCAAATTAGGGGACCACACTACATTATCATGTTCCAGCATTGATCTAGCAAGGAACTGAAAAAGTGCTACCATTACAATCTTTCATTTTACATTAAACGTGATGTGCAGTAAAATTTGCTTTTGTGACAACAGCTGTAATATATAATAATCAACGAAAGAATGGTTCTTACCAACCATGACACCAGTACCTTTCTTCTCATCTGTAGATCATAATTCCTAGCCATGAATGTTATATCTATGATTAAGTCGATACTAATGGGTGAGATTTTATATTTCATTTTCAACCCCTACAGAACCATCAACATGACTGTGATTATTTAAAGTAAATGAGGGCACAAAACAATGTATAAAGCAGCACAGATTTTATGTACATTACGAAACGAACAAATAAGATTTCAATGAACATGTATTCTTCAGACATTACAAACAGCAGACAGAAAATGTGCAAAACAATACCTACCTGACAGTGATCAGCATGAGAATTCTGCAATCCATTTCATTTTCTTTGAAAGTACATGAAGAATTGTACAGTGAAGGAATATAAAAGGGATTCAGTTTAGGGCAAATTTGAAGCTGACAATAACGGAGATATGTGTGGTTGCTCACTGACATAAACATCATATCATCAAACCTTTCCTACTGCTGCAGTGCAAGAAATCAGTACCCCAGCTGTTGTGGCTTGTGTGCATTTTGCATGATAATACTGAAGACTCGTATATGATTCATAAATCACGGGCAAACAAGAAGAGGAGCTAGTGGAAAAAAAACCCACACACACACGCACACACAATCTCTCAGCACCCATCACTGTCCAGACCTTCACCTGTAGTTATGGAGGCATGATAGGCTCTCATGCCTCAGCCTGGTCAGTCATGAGCATGTCAGCAGCAAATATCCCTCTTTTTTTAATCATTTTCCCTGAAGCATAGCAACCAGATTTATCCAATTGAATTAACTAAGGCTTGTAGATCTTATCAGATAGCGGCAGTGAAAAGCAAAACAACAGAAGAAAAAAAAAACCCTCCAGTTATGAAAAAAAGATAAAGAGCTTTAACAGCTTGAAGAAAAAAATTACAAGAGAAAAAAGCAGGTCATTCAAAATAAAGGCACTGTTTTAGATTACAACTGTTAAAAAGTATTATACAACCTGTTTAAGTCATTGACAGTGTTTATATCATTAGATTCGTTAAGGTACTATCAGTATATCTTTTCAGTTTATTTGAAACAACTTTAGTTAATTTTTTTTTTCAATGTCAAAGTAAGACATCTTAAAGAATAATTTTGCAAAGCTTGTGGTTTGTGTTCTAAACTAGGTTACCATTCTTCTGACTATTTTTTCCTACTTTCCTTTCAAAAACGTGCCATCTTCTATCTCACTCCTTTTTGGTCTGTCTGTCTTTCTCTCACATCGGTTTGCCATTCTGTTTCTTTTATCACTCATTATGCTGCAAATTCTCAATATTCGACTATTAATTTTATTCCACTGATATTACACAGGTAGAGGCTGACTTCCTCAATACGGTTCCAAGATGAGTCGTCTGTACGATACTGTGGAACCATCAGTCATTGATGAGGAGATGCTGATGCGAGCTGTAGAAGAACAAGGTCCTAAGGAAGAAGCTGGCAAAATTGCCAAAACAGAAGGCATCAATTTTGGTGATGTTGTTTCTCTGAGACTCGACTTTAAAAGTAAGATATGTCAGCTAAAACAATTATAATGAGTAAAACCTTTCACAGATATATGTGCACACATACACATACACACACACACACACACACACACACACACACACACACACACACACACACACACAAATACAGACTCTATCTCTCTGTCTGTCTGTCTGTCTGTCTGTCTGTCTGTCTGTCTGTCTGTCTCTGTGCTCTCTCTCTCACACACACACACACACACACACACACACACACACACACACACACACACACACACACACACAGAGTCTGACTCTCTTTCTCTCTCTCTCTCTTCACACACACACATACACTCCACACACACATACACACACACACACACACACACACACACACACACACACACACACACACACACACACACCACACACAGAGGCATGCCACACACACACAATACTCTCTCTCTCTCTCTCTCTCTCTCTCTCTCTCTCTCTCTCTCACACACACACACACACACACACACACACACACACACACACACACACACACACACACATTAAATATCACATTAATGACATAAAAAACACATAGAAACAATTATTGTTGATCAAAGTGAATATGTTGCCACTATGTGGCATTAATCTGGTAATGCTTTGCGAACACACATTCAAACATTCAAACAAAGATGGCTGGTTTGTTCATATATTTGTAGTCTGTTCTATGTCAACAGTTATAGACATGAAAGTTTCAGTAAACTACAATATTTTTTTGTCATCATGGAAATGAAGATAAAGAGGCTGACTCAAAAAATAAACGTGTGTGTGTGTGTGTGTGTGTGTGTGTGTGTGTTTGTGTGTGTGTGTGTGTGTGTGTGTGTGTGTGTGTGTGTGTGTTGTGTGTGCGTGTGTGTGTGAGTGTGTGTGTGTGTGTGTGTGTGTGTGTGTGTGTGTGTGTGTGTGTTAAAGAAGAAGAGAGAGAAAGAGAGGGGGCAGTGTAGAAAAGACTTATTCAGTTCATGTGTGACTGTTCATGTGTTGAACCATACATCTGTTTGTTCACAGACATACTCAAGATAGACGGCCTATGGGAATTTGTCAACTTGACCAAGCTGCAACTGGACAACAACATCATTGAAAAAATAGAGGGCATTGACATGCTGGTGAATCTTGTCTGGCTTGGTAATCAAAATTATGTTTTGTTCATAGTATTTGGTGTGTGTGTGTGTGTGTGTGTGTGTGTGTGTGTGTGTGTGTGCGCATGCGTGCGCACTTGCATGCATGTGTAAGATGTACAAAAGTGGAAGTGTGCAATTATTATAAGTATATTATGTTACAAATGCATCACCAGACATGCATTTTTGTCATGTTAATCCTGTCATACAGATTTCTCAATGGGATCAATGAATTGTGTGTGTGTGTGTGTGTGTGTGTGTGTGTGTGTGTGTGTGTGTCTGTGTCTGTGTCTGTGTGTTTGTGTGTGTGTGGTGTGTGTGTGTGTGTGTGTGTGTGTGTTTGCATGTGTATATTGTGTAGGTGTGGATGTATGAGGGGGAGGTGATAATGTTGTCCTATACAAGATATGTTGTGTTTCCCTATACAACATTAAGTAAAAAGATGCATGAACCGAATGGTTGCTGGTGCAGACCTGTCCTTCAACAACATTGAAGTGGTTGAAGGCCTGGATACCCTGACCCAGCTTGAAGATTTGACTCTTTACAACAACCGCATCAGCCGCATTGAGAACATGGACTCACTGGTCAGGCTTCAGGTCTTATCCCTGGGAAACAATGACCTCAAAGAACTAGAAAACGTAAGTTGACTTGGAATATGTGAAAATTATAACCATGCTTCAGCAGTTTAAAAGGAGAATAATGAGTTCATTCACTCTTGCTGTGTAATGTCTCTTACGTATTTCAGTAAATGTTGTAGATATTTAGTCTTTTTCTCTTTGTTTTTTAATAGAATTCCAAGAATTATTGTTGGTGAGATTTTTGTGTGTGTGATCATTTTTAATCGTACCAATAAGGTAGTCACACACATTCTTCAGTTCTAATAGACAAGCATGACAGCGATGTGTAGGGGGTTTATTCTCATGTCATCTATCTCACCAGCACACACTGGCCTACTGTTCTCCAAAGGATGGAATCAGATGTGCATGCAAGTTTGTTTTTTTTATGCATGTGTTCATGCACTGGGTGAAGTATCATTTGAAGGACAGTTTTGTAGATATAAAGAGACGGATACTTTCCAAAGAAACACACACACACAAATCCAGCTTCTTTTGTAGCACTTGGACTCCTTCAGTAGATGTGCCTGTTTATGTGTATCCAATTAACCAAGGACAAATAGATAGTGTCAACACACAATGTCTGCAGAAAAAATGTGATTCTGCATCAGTCCATACGGTATCATAAAGAACTGCTTCTGTGAGAATTATTGAATTGAAAAAAAAAAATTTCTTGTGAAACACAGCCCATGAATCTGATTGTATTTCATGTACATGAAAACAGGTGTTTTCCATCCCACATTGGAAAGCAAGAAATAGTGTTTTGCAAATCTTGTTTATTAGTTTGTTTACACTGCAAAAGAGTAACTAACTTGAGGTATTTGGGGGCCTTTTTCAACCCATGATATCCAATAATCAAAAATGCACATTTTGTTCATATTTCAAGCATTGGAGCTCAAACTTACTCCTTTCATTTTGTTATGGTGTTATGATGTTTTTGTTTACTTGTTTTCTCTCTTTAGCTGCATCCATCCAGAGTATCAGGTCAGTGAAAGGAAATGTATATCAGGCCAGGAACAATGTAAAATAAATTATGTACTTACTCATTATTTATTGTTTGTTAAATGTTTACAGAAGCAGTTTTGTGTAAAGTAAATTATGTACTTACTCATTATTTATTGTTTGTAAAATGTTTACAGAAGCAGTTTTTCTTCTTTTTGCAAAAAGATTCTTTGCATCAAAGTAAGGACTTGAGGTATGATACCCACTTACATTTGTGTTAATGAAGAGAAAAACAAGAGTGTGTTTGGTAACATTATATTTTCTATAAATAAGTCACAAAGTTAAAACCTTCTTCTGTTGCAGATCACATATCTACGGAGGTTCAAAAAGCTCAAAACACTGAATCTGAGCAACAACCCATTCTGTGAATTTGACAACTACAAACAGTATGTAGCAGCGTTCCTACCTCATCTGGAGTTCTTGGACTACCGCCTCTTAGATGACCAAACAGTGAGCATTCTTACCACAAACTGATACATTAGTCAATATTTTTTTCTTGTGTGGCTCGTCTTGGTCCCATGACTGTTGGAGAGTTGTTGCCATTGCAAAGTCTTATACTTACTTACTTAGGCCCATTGCTCTTGCCAGAGCATAGGCCATCAACAACTGTCCGCCAATGACCACGGTCCTGGGCAATCTTTTCTAATTCGCTCCAGCTGTAACCCATCTGCCTGGTGTCCGATTCCAGGCCCTGTCTCCAGGTGTTTCTTGGTCTTCCTCGCTTCCTTTTGCCTTGGAGATTCCAGGTCAGGGCTTTTCTGGTGGTGTGTCCTATCCACCGCCATCTTCTTTTGCAGATGTCTTGCTCTTCTGGCAAAAGTCTTATATGCTGGAGCAAAAGCTGAATTTCTGATTGACTCTTCTTTTGTGAGAACAGGTGATAGACAATGAAATATAATCAATCCACAAGTTTTTGTTGAGAGAACTGAGATGAAAACCAACATGCCTCCTCTATTTTG
>CM065715.1:35308756-35333756 GCA_033310375.1 Conus canariensis
AAGAAAATGTATAAAAGGAAGCAAAACTGCCAAGAAAGAAAAAAAGTACATTTAAATCACACATGCTGTGGAGAGAAAAAAGAAGGTAGTATGTGATAGTTTGGTTTTTTTTTTTTTTTTCATCTAATCAGTCATCGGCGAGAGACTTTGGTGCAAGAGTCTTTGATGGTCCTTAACGGTTTTTCTGCACCTTCAGAGAAAAATTCCAGGTGACCTGTCAACAAATCTTTGAGTACGGACTGCAGGAGCACAAGAAACGGGACGCAGAAATAGCCATGTTTTGGGACTGCGTGGAGGAGGCCAAGTCGGAAAACAAAGAGATGGGCATGAAGGCAGTGGATGAGTTCATGCTGGAAAAGAAACGGGTAAAATGCCTTTCCGGTTTCTGGTTCATACAGCTTTTGCTTGTGGTGTTTATTCCCTTGGGCTTTGAGAGAAGAGGCCGTATCAGGGCTGAAAATGCTGAAGAAATAAAAAATCTTTACAAAACTACAAAATTCTCTAAGCAAGGCAGACACTGTTCTAGAGATGATTAGTGACTCACTTTTTCAGAGATGGCTAGTGAACCACAGTCCCAGAGATCGTTAGTGACCTATTGTTCCGCATGGTTAGTTACCAACTGCTTCTGAATAGTTACTCACTGTTCCAGTGATTATTAGTTTCCCACTCATCCAGACGATCAGTAATCCACTGTCCCACATATTAGCCACCCTCTGATCTAGATCAATTTTTACCGTAATGTAATTGATTATACATTGTTTTTCTTTTTTTTTTGCTATTCCAGTTCATAAGTGACTCAATGTTCCACATCATTAGTGACCCAATGTTCCACATCATTAGTGACCCAATGTTCCACATCATTAGTGACCCAATGTTCCACATCATTAGTGACCAATGTTCCACTCATTAGTGACCCAATGTTCCACATCATTAGTGACCCAATGTTCCACATCATTAGTGACTACCCTCTGATCTAGGTCAATTGTTACCATTGTTCCACATGTCATTGATTTATACATTGTTTTCTTTTCTTTTTTCGCTGTTCCAGTTCATAAGTGACTCAATGTTCCACATCATTAGTGACCCAATGTTCCACATCATTAGTGACCCAATGTTCCACATCATTAGTGACCCATTGTTCTAGATGAGTGACCCATTGTTTCAGATCATGAGGGACCCATTGTTTCAGATCATGAGGGACCCATTGTTCCAGATCATGAATGACCCATTGTTCCAGATCATGAGTGACCCATTGTTCTAGATCATGAGTGACCCATTGTTCCAGATCATAAATGACCCATTGCTCCAGATCATGAGTGACCCATTGTTCCAGATCATGAATGACCCATTGTTCCAGATCATGAGTGACCCATTGTTCCAGATCATGAGTGACCCATTGTTGTCTATGACGATCATGAGTGACCCATTGTTCCAGATCATGAATGACCCATTGCTCCAGATCATGAGTGACCCATTGTTCCAGATCATGGGTGATCCATTGTTCTAGATCATGAGTGACCCATTGTTCCAGATCATGAATGACCCATTGTTCCAGATCATGAATGACCCATTGTTCCAGATCATGAGTCACCAATTGTTCTAGATCATGAGTGAGCCATTGCTTTAGATCATGAGGGACCCACTGCCCCAGAGATAATTAACTAACCACATTTCATCCACTGTTGTTACTGTGTGTCTTAGTCAGCACAAGACATATGGGCAAGCTTGGAACTTGCTGTTTAAGGACAGTTCCTTGCTTGCGCTGTGTGTTGTGTCTATATGTGTGCTAGGTAAATGAGTACTGCAAGAACATAAGTTTGGAGCTATGTTTTATCATTTGGAGCAAAACTTGCTATGTAAAGTTGTACTGTGACAGTTAGAAATATGTTCTGTACTCTGGACTGATGAAACTTATTTTAGATTATATTAAATTTAAACACTGCAGGAAATATTGAATAGCATCCTACCTTTATCAAAAGTCAGACATGACAGTAAATATGTGGTTCAACCAAATGAAGCTCGATTAAAGCAGTAAAATAATGGGCTATCTTAATTCCATGATAATAGATCTTTACAGAATGTATATCAGTACATCACTGTTATGCTGTTGAGTCTTGCTCTTCATCATAGCTGAACGTGAATATATTAATTAAACTCCTGAAAATAGTATCTTATGATTAACTCCATCGTTACAGCTAAATGTATATTTGTGATCACTTTTGACAAGATCATCCATAAGCAGCCTAGGACCAATCTAAGTAATCTCACCATAAAGGGCTGCTGATTGAATTTGATGATGTTGACTTTCGTGCAAAAATAACTCCATCAATGCTTAACTCATTTTACCCCAGGTACAAGATTACTTATACCACACTTATTTCCGCTGTAGACAGTTTTGAGTATTCTTGTACCAAAGCACTATTCCCATTTGGTTTATTCTTATTTGCTTTCTCAGCTGAACAGCTTATAAATGGTTACAGGATGAAGGCACTGATTATGTTCAATGAGAGAACACATATTTCACTTATTTGAAGTGGATTTGACATTTCTCCTCTGCTAAGGAAAATTTCAATAATTTTGATGAACACTGAAGGTCCATTGTTTAGGAAAAAAAAACTCAGCATGACAAAAATATTTAATCTCTGTTTTCTCAAATTGGTCATTATGGCACACATTCATTTTAAAGCAGTAGAATTCAGCCTGTTTGTTTTTTGAGCGTTTGTTTCTTGAGTACAAGTATGAGACATATCATTTTAAACTGCATTCCATGTAGTTTAGAAAAAAAATTCAATAAGTTGAATTTGATTTTGTGACAGGTCCCTGTTTTTGTGAACTGTTTCATCACTACTATATGTGCAAATCAAATTGGAAGGCTAATTTCTTCATCAGAGCTGAGTATGAAAGTAATATTTGGGGTCAGTGTTTTGTTTTTTTTATCACCAGAACAAAATGATTAACAGATCAACCATCAGGTGCCCTCGTTCAGCAAAAAAGACAGTTCTGCAAAACACATATGCATACGCACTTACAAGTCACTCCTGAAAAAGAATGAAACAGACTGTATCCCTGTTTCAGATGTTTGCTGAACTGAGCCAGGTGACAGATCCCAAGGTGATGGAGCAGAGAGTGAGTGAATACAACAACCAGGTCACTGAACTGTGGGACAAACTGATGGGACTGGAGCTGCAACTAGTCGATCAGCTGGAGGTAATGTATTACACCCTGCTATAGTAATAGTAAATTATTTGGTATAGGCGGCAACCATTGATTTTTTTTTTTCTGGAATGTTCCTATTAATCTAAAACCTCAGTAAGGAAGTACTGTTTTCTTTGATGCGTTACCAATTCTGATGGGGAAAAAAGGAGGTGGAGGGAGGGGGAAGGAGGGCCGCAATTGCTGTTGATCCAATGTGTTATCCGGATGCATATGCACTGTTAAATGTCTTAAAAGAATTGAATGTTAAGGAGAGAGAGAGAGAGAAAGAGAGAGAGTCAACAATCAAAAGAATGAAATAAATACACAAGTGCATATTATCACCTATCATATCTGTGTCATATAAGTGACAGTGTCTAGTCACTATTTGTGTGTATAGGTATATGTGCATCTGTGATTGCTTTCATGGCACTATGTAAGTTTGAGAGCTTAGATAAGTAGAGCGAGAGAGAGAGAGGGAGAGAAATAGAGTGTTTGTGTGTGTGAGTGTACATGCATATGTGTGTTTTCCATGTTTGGATAAACAGTAATAAAATATGAATGAGATTTGTGCAATTATGAAATAAAACTTTTACAAACTGAAGGGTTCTCTGGATTCTTCTTAAATCTTATACATACACATGTACACCTGCACACATGCATTCATGCAGGCACACTCGCTTGTGTACATGTGCACACACACACACACACACATGCACGGATGCACGCACTCAAGACAGGACTATGCTTTTCAACCGCTGATGGCCTCTGCTGACATGGGTCAAAATAATTTGTTTGTCAGGAGGTGATTCAGAACTTTGACCGCAACATGCAGGACTTGGTGTCCGTCTTCATCGAACAGCTGCAAGGATTTCTGTCCCAAGCCAGAGACGCAGAGAACGTTCACAATGAGAGGATGTTGGAGATCGCACAGGTCACCCTGGATAAAGTGGCCAAGAATGAACTGGACGACGAGATTTCCGAGGACTTGAGGATGGTAAGGAGTGGCAAGGGCTGAAGAGGTGGTTGGGGTAGATGATGACAAAGGGGAGTTGGAGGGGAGGTGGGGAGGAGAAGGGGCAGAGAGGGAGTATGGGTTGGCAGAGTACCGACAGCTTTCCTGACATCCGATTCATTTACTGTTGTACTCTGGTGTTGTGTTAACACACTGAAAGCAGGGCTAGACAGCCTTGATTTTGGCTATGTGGTTGTAGGCAACATGGCTCCACTTGAATCAGGAAAACCTTGAGTAGATAGATATAAAGGTGCATGTGTGTGTGTGTGTGTATGCATGTGTGTGTGTGTGTGTTGTGTGTGTGTGTGTGTGTGTGTGTTTTAACAATCTGTGCCATTCCATGCTGCTCCTTCCAGCTCCCTGTCCATAGCCACATCCCATTTTGTCCCGTTGCTACCCTGGCACCAGCAATCCACAGAGAGCAGTCAATGTCAAGTTGTCATGAGGCAACCCACCAAAGGTCTCTGTATGATTGCCACACCACTTGGGTTGTGTTCAGTGGTGTCTTTTCTGATCCAGCATATGCAAGACACCACCTACTAAGCTCCCTATTGACGACAATAATTAATTGTGTAATCAAGGAGCCGGCGCGAGTGAAGTTCCCCGTCGAGAGGGCACCACCACACCTGTCCAATGGCAGTCCTCATGAACTTGCCGATGCAAACTCATCAAGGGCATAGAAGTGGAGGAAATCAGAACTGAGGTCATCAAGACAGCAGGGCACGAAGGGCCACAGAATATGAAACATTTTTATGCTGATCAAGCATTTGAGTCCATAGCAAACTCAACTCTGGATAGGAGCTGGTTGGGGCAAAAAAAATCCCTAAGTAAATAGCTCTGATGAGAATCAAACCCACAACCTCCCAGCCAGGAATCTGCTGCGCTAACACAGTGGCACAGTGGTTGGTGATTTAAAGCTTTGTGTGTTGGGGTCGTAAGCCTGCTGTGTGAGGTTCTTCACATTATTACAGTTATTGTTACACAGTATTTAAAATCATATCTTTTTTATGCAAATAGATGACATCTCATTGCTTACTTAATCTGTGTATATAGCAAAGATTAGTTATGAAGAGATGTGACATGTTCTTTGTGTAACCCTAAACATGTACTGCCAGCAGCTGTTTTATCCTCCATCACTGCTCAAACTGACATCCTTCAACTAAACCTCAAATTATGTTCATGCAACTTCAGCATTGAAATATCATTTATTTTGGTGTTGTTGTTATGCTCCTCAAGATGTATTTTCATGCTTGTTGAAAGACACTCAATTGCCTGTCAGTATAAAAGTGTTTTGTGCGATCTTTTTGTTTTTATGAAGCAAGATCTTTAATACCATTACTGCTGTCACTTTTTTTTTTTTTAATTTAAAGTTTATTTGGTGTCAAATTGATTGAGTACTTATCAGTATTCTTATAACTATGACTGTTGCAGTTATTTGTCGACAAAGACACCATCATGAATGCCGTCTCCACCTCTCATGATGCTCATCTGCTGAAGATTGACAACAAGGAAGATGACATAGTGACACGCATCAACAACTGGTTGAAAAGCATGATTGAAACCATTCACGAGGAGCAGGAAATCAAGCGGAACCGATCCCGTGTGACAGAGATCAACCATCTTATTGACCACTTGCGAGAGGAGATTGATAACTTGGAAATAGGAGGCGGCCATGCCTACTGAAGAAAAACAGGGAGAAGAAAAGAACCCAGCAAGAAATGAGGAAGAAACATCCACAAAAGCTATGTTGTGACACACACACACACACAAAGAAGATCTCTACTTTGAGGTTTTGTTTGGTGTG
This sequence comes from Conus canariensis, assembly GCA_033310375.1. NCBI lineage: Eukaryota > Metazoa > Mollusca > Gastropoda > Neogastropoda > Conidae > Conus > Conus canariensis. Next base: position 35,314,768 of record CM065715.1, read on the forward strand.
AACAGAAACTTTCAATAGTCTGTGACAGTTTAAAATAATGGAGCAAGCACAGAAACTTTCAATAGCCTGTGACAGTTTAAAATAATGGAGCAAGCAGACACTTCTGATTTGTGATATCTGTGCCTTTGTAATGACATTAACTGAGGAAACCATGAAAAAAAGGCAACACAACATTTCAAGAAAGAAAATTACTTTCAAACAGATTCCTTAAAACTTTTATATAGTTTCTGTTTGACTACTGTGATCTTATCTCAAACAACCATTTATCACTTTTTCAATCATGACATCAATGTCAAGCTTGTGCATTGATCCATTCAATCATTTATATTTTAGAGTACAACAAGCATCTGTACAAATGCAGTCTGAATGGACAATTGAAAGAAGTGAAACTTTAACAAGTGTGAATCTTTACAGGCACTTGTTTATTTCATTTTCACTATTTATTTATTTTTTTTTTTTTGTACATATCTATTTACAATCACTGATCAAATTAAAAGAAGTCAGATCATCTTCACGTTGGATATCTCTGAGTTTCCTTTGAGGGGATATGAGAGCCTGCTTCTTTTGATCAAACCCATCTTCTGATGGTGCAATAGGAAAGGCTGACTGGTCACACTTTACTGGAAACAGGTCAATAGCTTGATACACAGATCAGAATACAACAGATAAAAGATGGGTTTATTGAACTGGCCATTTGGGTATTGGTTACAAAAAGTATAATAGGAGTAAAAGAGAGTTTCATTCACACACACACAGGCACACATGCAATCATGCATCCTAGTGCACACACACACACACACACACACACACACACACACACACACCAATTAGTTGGCTTTCTCCCCCTTTGTTCCTCATTTTGCACCTGAGAAAGTGAAGTGGAAAGTTACAGGAATATAGCGTGTGTGTTTTTTGGTGTGTGTTGTGTGTGTGTGTGTGTGTGTGTGTGTGTGGGTGTGTGAAAACACGTTGGTCAGACAATACATAGGATTCAGAACTGATTTATTCAGATCCATATTGTGTGTTTGTGCACGTGTTAAGGCATAGTCTTTATTATACATATGTGTGTGTGTGTGTGTGTGTGTGTGTGTGTGTGTGTGTGGTTCCATTTATAAAACAGTTCCTCTTCCCAGAGCTGGTTCTTTGCTTCTTTCTTTCTTTTTTTCATACCAAATTTGTCCAGAAAACAATCACTGATGTCAAAAGCAAAACTTTTATTTGTCAGCGTATCATGTTCCATGTCAAACTCTTTAAAAATGATGACTGGTTTCCTGGCCCTGTTTGGCTGACATTTTGTGCCTGAAACAATATTACAATGCCCCACAGATCATCGCACATTTTTGCAAGAAACTTACCATGCATATATCAGCCAAGGCTGCTTGATACCACTGACAACAGTTTTCACATATGTACAAATACTGTTCTTCAGTATGAAAAACACACAAACTACTTCACGCTTACATGCTGTCTGATTTTTTTCTTCCCTTCTTCTCCTAGAAAGTTCCACATACAGATCTTTTCCAACAGTTGCGCATAAAAAATCATCACATTCATTGTTGTCAATCCCAGTGCATGCGGCACCATTATGGCACAGGCATGGAAGATTTGTGTCGCACGGTGGTGTTTTCACTGCACCAGTGCACCATGAGCGTAGCTGCAGCCAGCCGGGACTGAAGCCCGTACTTGTCCATGTCATGGTGCCAGGGCACCTTGCCCCAGCGCTTTGCCTGCCACAGAAAACTCTTATCAACAAATCACATTTATATCATCAGGATGGGTACATGCAGGATTCAGATGCTATTTTTGAAGATTTTTCAGTGGTAGATGAAGTTAAAAAGATTTAAATTCGTGAATTCAGTTGATATATTTGATGATTTTTCAGCGTTAGTTGAAGTTATAAAAGACTTAAACTCACACTCACTTGGCTTTCTTTTTTGAGACAGTCATTTCTTCAGACTGGCTGCCTGCCTGAACCATTTACGACACAGCCCGAATTCAGGCTTCAGGTGCACCCACTTGTGCCCATGATTCCCAACAGTGTTGGCATTTAAATCACTAAGCTGTACATTTTTTGATGTATTGATTCTGCATCTAAGGTATGCTGTAGGCACATTATAATGATATAAAATACACTGAAAAAGGTGAAAATGTGATAAAAAGCTACACATACTACCACAGTTTTTAAGGCAGTAAGGTGGTATTTTCCCCACTGAATCTGATCAGTGAGTCATATGGCTTCTGACAAAAAATAGGACACCTCACTTTTTTCTTTTTCTTTTTGAAGTACCTTGACCTCCAGGCCCTAATTTTAAAGGGCAAGGTCACTTCCAGACCACAGTTTGTGAGGGAGAATAACTCATTCAAACCTTTGTAAAGAAAGTGATGAAGCATGAGCGAGTGGGTCACACTGTGAGACCTAATTAAATTTGGCGCAAGTTGTACATGTGGCTCTGGTTGAATAATATCCGCAAAACCCAGTTGATGCTGATATAACCAATAGGATTGGTTCTTCATTTGAGATGGTTTTCATCTTGTCTTTCTATTTCTCCTCTGGAAAGTGCTAAACATGAGTAGTTTCACAAATTCCTGTGGACAGACCTGCACTGAAGCTGGAAATCAATATTCAGGATGATAACTGCCCTGTTAAACACATCTGACAGAACTTCATATTTACTTTTCTTTGATATTTCATTACGCTGATTTAACCCTTAGCAGCCACATCCACCTACAGAGGCCAGTGGGTTTTCCATTCACTACATCCTTGTCATCATATGCAGGCAGACAAGAAGAATGTGCCCTGATGCCCAGTGCGCTGGTGCTTGCAGACAGGTACATGAAAACAATTGCTGCACTTTCTTTGATATGGTCTAGGGGAAATAACCTCATTACTAGCGAGTTGTGGACCTTAATTGATGCTCTAAATAATGTGAACATAATATCTGTCAGGTAAAGGGGTGGCAATTTTGTCTTGCTCTATGAAGAGCTTGAAATTGAATTACTGAGTAGATTTGGATGATTTTCAGGTATGAGTCCCCCACCCCCATCCCCAGTATCTCCTGAGTTGATATTGCCAAAAAAAAGTAGAAAAATAACGTAGACAAAATTGATTTTTTTACCTGTCAGCCATGGTTTCTAATAGACAATTGTGTTCACACATTGAAAATACTGATTCAAACCCATGATAAGCATTTACTTCAGGTTTGTTCTTTCCTGTGATACCAACACAACACTGCTAATTATTCATAATGTCTAGTTACCACAAAAACAAACACAAAAGTTGCAAAATATGTGCATCGGCGGGGACTGGGTGCAATATGCCAGCATAGAGGACCAGTGAATCCTGCAGAGTACATTGCCCCATGCCTGGACAGTTTAACTCCTATCTGAATCTACACTGCCATAACACTTATTTCACTTCAATGCAGACGTGGTGCAGTGTAGTGTGTCAAAGCCCTTTGATTACAGATTGTTTCTTTTTGTATGGTTTGATTTTATTGTTTCTTTTCGTATGGTTTGATTTTACATCACTTCCGTTATGACTGAAGGCGTTGCTACATATGTCTCTTCTTTCCCTTTTCCAAGTGAGTGTAAAACAGTAACATTGCCTGGCATTGATGTCCACCTTTCATTCAATTTCTTCAAGTGATACTCTTGTGTTTTAGTACCATTTAACACTACCCTGTTGTAAAATTTATCTATAAACAGATAATTCTATGCAGCACTGGATGCACTCACTTGCTTAGCTTTTCTCCTGTGGATTACACAACAACACTGATAACAATAATAGTAATAATAACTGTGATGATGATGATAATACTAACAACAATAATGATAATAATAACAATAATGATAATAATAACAATGATAATAATAATAATAGTGACTCAAAGTTCTGGAACAAAAGAGAAATGAAAAAAGCCTCTAAAGACTACCAACACTTCAGAATGAGTGAACAGTACCCATAGTATGCTTAAATTATACCGCCTGGTTGCTAGTGTGGAGCAGTACAAAGAAAATCTCTGTGACTCTGGAAATAATACAACAGAATGGACCAGGAAGACAGAAAGCAAAGACAAAAGATTAAAAAAGCAAAATACTGAGTGCAGCAGAACAGGGGCTGAGGGTCGGGGCTGAGAGTATTTCTGGTGCAGAGTTTACCCTCATCCTACCTGGAAGATGCTCTCCAGTGTTGCCAACTCCACAGCCTTTTCCACACTGATGTGATGGTTCAAGAGGGCCATGGGCAGGATCACAGACCGCAGAGTTTCCACAGCATATTCATAACCTGTACAAACCATCTGCCAGCGTGCAGGAGTCAGGTCTTCTGCTCTGCTGTGCACAGAACTTAGTGCCAGATAAACCCAGGGTCAGTTTACAGAAAAAAGAAGAAAAGGTTTCAGTCTGTCATTCTGTGTGTGCATATGTATATGTTTGTCTGAGAGTAAGAGAGAGAGAGAGGGAGAAGGAGGAAGACAGAGACAGAGGACAGAGAGAGAAAGAGTGTGTAAGTTTGTATGCAAGTGTGTGACTGTGAGTATATGTGAGCATGTGTCCAGATAAGCATTACCTGGTCATCCCAAACATACTAAGAACAAAATCTGCAGACAACCTTAAAACATATGATCCATAAATCATTTCAATGAACATTCAAGCACTGTACGGAAGGTTTATAATACTATGCGCCATTAAATTAAATACAGAAGAAAACAACAGAAAAGAACAAACAATATGTGGGCTGTTCACATAGATATCAGAGCTGCCAGTGCCTCATAAACACAAAATGTAGCATTTTGATATTTTGAATGCTGCATTCCAAATCTACGTGCAGCACTCGTATGACTACGTACTGCCTGACAATATGATATATCACTTAAAAGGTGGTGGGATTTTTTTTTTTTTTTTTTTTTTTTTAATGGCTGGTTTCTTCTTTGAAACCATCTCTTTAGTGTCCACAATGTCTGACAAGTCAGACTCAGTAGCACTTTGCTTTGTACACAGCATAATGGAAGATCTTTGAGTCAGAAATCTTCCTTATTATCACATGGTTTTGAATGAAAATGGCAGGCAACAAAACTATTCAAGAAGGTTGCTAAATCGTGATTGTCTTGAGCAATTTTTCTTCTGCTTTTTGCTTCCTCTCTGTATCAAAGTGGGTGATTTTTTTTCCTTACAAAATAAATCTACAGTATAGAGATATACATTACTTTAGTTTCTTTTAAGCTGCCACTAAGTCAATGAAACATTTTTATTATTTTTTTCTCTTTTGATCTTCTATTTTGGTACAGCTCTTGGTCACAAAGTGTAGCATCTTAGCATTGTGAACAAAATCATAGCATGCTATGCAAAAAGTATAGTGCTTGGCAGCTCTGAGATGTATACAAGCAAGAATAAACAGAAAACTAGAAAATTTTAAAAAAGGAAATACCAAATAATGCCCAATCACTGTAAGACCACAGATGCTGAACAATGATGTCCTTGGTCTCCTTGTTGATATGTGGTATTGCTATGCCCTGGGTGAATCCAAGCGAAAAGTTGTACCTGAAGAAAAGAACAATTTCATAAACATATACTTAGAATACAAAAATGTCTGCAGGCTGAACACAAAAAAATGCATACTCCAAGGTCTTGCTTAATGAACTGAGTGTTTATAGACAGGCACAACTGGACTCAGAAATTTCATTTGTGTCTGGAAGTCTTTTCTCTCATATTCTTATCAACATTCATGTTTGGTGGTTCCCAGCAAACAGATTAAAGTGCAAGGAATGGGAGACTATGTGGGAAAGCCAACTGAAACAAAGACAGGATCACAGATGAGTCCCAAGGCATGGAATGTGAAACAAGTTGGGTTTAATTTATCAATTTCTAGATACGAGTAATGTCATCAGCGGAAATCTTTAAAAACATGTGAAATGATTGACGGGAGTTGTCCATTTGATCTATATTAAGTTTAGCTTTTTTTTCTCACAATTTCATGCCATGACTAACAAAACTTTCAAAGATTATATGTTGATTTAGTGCATATTCCTAGTTGTGGTGTGTGGCCTTCAGACAATCAAATCAAACAAGATGGTCTCCCCTGCCAACCGAAGATTCTTCAAAGATGGTGAGTTGTTTGGGCGCTGTAATGGATACTTAGGCATACACAGATCTTCACAGCTTTTCACCCAGTGATTTTTTTCCACATTTTTCACCAGTAACTGGAACCTCACATCTAAAATCTAATGTACTCTTACCATATGTGGATAAAGAAACATAAGCATGGAAAGGACCACTGTGGATATCAAAGCTTACTTGTCCCATTTTTAGATTACTCCATGGAGGTGTTTTCCTTTGTCTGTCTAAGACTAAGTTATAGCATACTGGGATATTGTTTTGAAAATATCATGGAGTTTTACTACGGCAACAACAAGAAGTGAGATTTAAATGAGAGCAGGGGTTCTGAACTCAACATGACAAACAGTGCCAGCAGGAAAGAGCTGCTTGACAGTGTTATTTCAAAGGGAACAGTGGAATGCAAAATTATCAGTATATATTGGCACAAGTTCCAATGCTGCCACAAAGAAGAAGATGTCAGGTTTTTCATACTTTCAATTTGAACATACCCAGAATTCATTTCGGTGTCACCTTTCTTCAAAACAAACTGAGCTTGCTGCACATAATAGAGGGCCTCAACTTTCTTAAAGCATATAATTATGGGAAGAATACTGTGGCTTTCTTGCTTGTCTCTCTTCATATGCTTATGATCCTCCAAGACAGTCTGAACAGGGAATCATGATGGCATACATACCCATACCAGGCAAGACATTAACAGTGTCTGAAGAGTGTGTGGAGAGATTCTTCCCCATCCCCTCTCTTTTCTCTTCCCTTTTCCTCCCAACCATGATATACATAGAGTTGCTGTTTGACGTAGTAGTAAGTCATTTGTCATATGTTTCTTGCATAACTTATGGAAAAGCATGCATTCTTGGATGCAAAGATTTCTGCTTAGTATCCATATCTGTCACCCATGCACAAGGATGACACCCCCAGTATCAAGTGGAGTTTTATCTTAAGTGGGAAGCCAACAGAACTGGTGTTCTTGTCACTGATTCAGCAGCATCTTGGGTGCTACACTGTCCACAACTGTGTTGAAAGGACAATCACTCATCACTGACTTTCATGGGACTTTGCACTCCACCAAAGCTGAGCAAATCAAACCATGTGCACTTCTGTACCAACGTTTATCATTAAACTGGCAGATTTTAATGCTAAAAGATTTCCAAAATAACCCAGATGAGAACAAACTAGAAGGTCACCTTATCATAACAGTATGGGGCAAAACAACTGTAACATCATAATTGCAGTATAAGGCAGAACAGTAATCAAATGATTAATGTTTATCATGAAAAGTTACTATACCAGGTAGATGGAGAATGGAAGCAAGATACAGGCTTCATTGATCCCAAAAGCTTCTTCTATCGTTTCGTCATGATGTGACCATGACCTTTAAAGTGGAAAAAATTCACAAAAGGGCGTGGCTAAAAGGATGTGATAAATAGTGTTCTGAAATTTGCTGCTGCTAAGAAAACACCAACAGGCAAACAAACATGCACACACACACACACACACACACACACACACACGCACACACACACACACAGAGGAACCCAAGAACTGTCACTCCACAATAGCAAAGAATGATTTTGTTTATAACACTGAAGTCAAGAAAACAGCGCTTGTTTACCTCTCGTTTGCCCACTGCAAAATAGGACCCCATTCTGCTGTTAGCATTTCCTTCAGTTCATCTGGGTCATTCACCCTGTACCTGTGAACAAACTTTTTTTAAGGAACCAATAAACCAAAAAAAAAAAAAAAAAAAGGTCAAAGAAAAAGACATCGATCTGTCAGTAAGTGGCTTAGTAAGTGGTGTCCTGCGTATGTTGGATCAGAACAGGCATCACTGAACACCACCGAAGTGACGCAGCAGCAGTGTAGTGTCTCATCCGGTGGGTTGCCTCTTGAATTGACACTGGCCCCTCCCTGTGGATTGCCAGTGACATGGTTGCAGCGGGCCGGGCCAGGCTATGGATGGGAGGGGGGGGAGTGGTGGGGGGGGGGGGGGGATATATTGTAACCATACAACACACCACACTGAAAATAAAAGCTTACCACATTCAAAAAAAAAAAAACTGTTTCCCCACACTTATTCAACACAAACAACGAAACACAGCAAATGAAAAGAAAAAGGTGATTGAATATATTCCTAAGTAAAGAAACAAAGAAAGAAAGAGATAACAATATAACATACTACATTCAAAGTAGCAGGTATCCCCCCCCCCCCCATCCCCACTTTTTACTGTATGCATTTAGAGTATATGTCATCGAGCCAATCCACAAACCTCAACTGATTTGGGTAAACTTAATAACAATGACATACAAAACTGACCAATGGAACTAGACTTTCCAGAGCAGCAAGTTCCTTTGATTGGAATACCATTGAGAAACAGCTCAGTTTAATTAAAACTGACAAATAAAGGGTTGTTTATTATTTTTGTTTTTTTTAACATGCAGCGATTTGTAGGCTAACGCACAGTACCAGGTTGTAGCACTTGTACCCAAGGCTGTATGAAGGTTATGAAAGAAATAGAGAGACTGGCCCAGTATCAAGAACAATAAATGGTGCACGAAATTTTGCACACTTTTAGCACTGATATACTTGACCCTAATAATGGAACAAAACAAAACAAACCAAAAAGACACTATCATTTCTGTTCATGCTGCATTATTCTGAACACAATGGCCAGCTTCAATGTTGCTCTGAAGTGCAGCATGCCTACACAATTTGAATATTACAAAGGTACTTCCTGTATGGAAAATTTTCAAATGTGATAAAAAGCAGGCAGTAAGCATGCACTTTCTCTTCATTTGAAGACAGCCAATGGGATTCAGATGAAAACAGGGGAATTTGAAAATGATGATGATGTTCCTTTACAGATAGCATTCTGACCACACATCATCTTCCATAGGAATACATTGTCTACATGATAATACTGCATGCCACAAAATTTGGAAGGGTGATGTCATATTGTGTTGTACAGAAGTAATGCCACATCCTGCGCAATTGTGTGTGTGTGTGTTGTGTGTGTGTGTGTGTGTGTGTGTGTGTGTGTGTTGTGTGTGTGTGGGTGTGTGTGTAGGTGTGGTGTGGTGTGGTGTGGTTGGTGTGGTTGTGGTGTGGTGTGGTGTGTGTGTGGTTGTGGTGTGGTGTGTGGTGTGGTGTGTGTGTGTGCGTATGTGAGTGTGTGTGTGTGTGTGTGTGTGTGTGTGTGTGTGTGTGTGTGTGTGTGTGTGTGTGTGCATGCATGGGTATATATGTGTGTGTGCGTGTGTGCATGCGTGCATGCATGTGTGTGTGTGTGTGTGTGTGGTGCGTGAGCCATTCACATTGACATCTAAAGAAATGATTGGTGTTACATCAAATCCTTTTATGCAAGTAAGATTACACATATTTCAATGTTTATTTTCACTGAACATTATTATATGTCATCAACTGTCAAGCGTAAGATTTACTAAAAACATATTCCTGTGTACCAAATCAGTTCAGTACAAGTTTTCAGTTGTCTTTGCTACCAGTAATAATGCGGGCATGAAATATACTACTGTTCAGTAATAATGTTAAATTTTATACATACATCATGCAGAAAGTAAAATACTTACAATATGGTGTCAGTTTCAAGAAAAGAAACAATGTGTTTTATGAGGTCTTCTCTGGACACCTTCAGTGGATTGTCGATGGCTGTGTTGCACAAATGTGTCTGAAACACACACAGGTCTTTTTGTTTGTTTGGTTGGTTTTTTTTTAATGTTACATACTTAGTGCTCACACATAGTTTAGGCACAGTTTGTTTAATGCATAGGGAGTTCCCCTATCTTGGGAAGCAGCTTGTGGAGGAATTTCATTCTGAATGTGGTAACTAGTTTTGGTAAGCTTAAGTGTCCTGCTGAATTTTGAAATTCATATGATTTTTTCACACTGAATTTTGCTTTTCAAGATGGTTTGTTTCCATTTAGGCCTGATGTAACTTCTGAGCACACTTTGTGTTGGCATCAATATCTGTTCATCTGTAGTTAGAACTCAACTGGTACTTTTTTTCTTTTTTCTTTCTTAGTTTAAAAAAAATTTTCAATAGTAACTGCTACTTGGGACAATCCGATTCTCCTGCTGTCTTGCTTTAATTTAAGAGTTAGGTGAGAGAATTATTCATGATGGGGCCATTCGTGAATCATTTATATTTAGGAATGTTTTCAGAATTGTTTGAATTTTGTATTTGTACATTTTGGCCAAACTTCCCAAATCCTTGCAAAAATAGTTGTAAATATATTGTAGAAAACCATTCAGTAAAAAAATCAATACTGAAATTCCAGTGCTGACAATGCTACTTTTCGTGGCTGGAATTCACAAGGTCTGTGCAATGTGAAGGCAAGGCTTTGCTTCTGAGGATTAAGCTTTCAAAACAACTAAAACAACAATAAACATTCAAAGAAAGAAAAGGAAAAAGATAAAGAGACCATATTTAACAGACAAAAGTCCACAGAGGGACAATGCTGTTTTCAGACCTGCTTTCTCTACGGGTTACGAGAAGCCAACGAGTGGAAGTGACACTACAGTCTCCAGCCAGAATGGATCAGAAGTGGCAACAAGGTCTGGACAGGGATCATGGTTTAGGAGGAACTGGTGGGCAGCCTGACAGTCTGGGGACTACTCAGTGACTTGCTGCAAGTCGCTGAAGGGGAAGATTTCATTCTTTAGACCACTGTAATCTTGGTCACAGAAAACGAAAAGATGTGAAGAGAGAAATTTTTAATTGTGTTTAACATAGTGATCTGTGCATCATTCAATGATTCATTGCAACCTACATTTGTAACACCACAGAACCAGAGTTGTGCTTTAATGTGTACACTATTAACAGCATCACACATGACATACATCAACTGGTAAGAAAGAACAGTACCCTCACACATGTCTAGCATCTGTGCATTATATGAAAAATTTGTGGTCAAATGAGTATTTTGATGAAGTTATATGTGCCATAACAAAGACAATCTGTCAGCGAATGACTTTATTACTGAATTACTGACTAAAAATGATTATGGGTTAGCATGCTCTTGTTCCCCTCCCCTCTGTGGTGTCAATGCTTTGAGGAAGGAAATGTCATACATTTATTCAGTTGCATACCACCTTCTAACAAAGTCATCACAACCACACATCATTCACTACCAACAGCCATGGGCTCTCACACACTGATGCATCCCCACACTGAGAACAGCATTCATGTTCATCCACCCACATCCAAACACCCACTCAGCATAGACACATCATTCGCTTGCAGCTAGGTGTCTTGCATTCATGCGCTCATAGAAGGGACAAGTTGCATAGCTGTAGAACAAAAATTTATCTACATAATCATGAAAACAATTAAGAATTTTATCAAATCAAAGTAGACGCTCTTTAAAGCAATAAAACAAAATGTTTTCAACGACTGAGAGCTCTCTCTACTCATAAACCTTAAGCCACACCTGGGGTATTTCCTAAGTCTCTTTCTTACCTGGTCAGGCCTTTCCTGTGAAATATCCATAATAAGGACACATCACCAAGTAGTGGATTTCATAGACCTTCACCTATCCATATCTAAGATCCTGTAGATGTCGGGGCTGTATTATGGAGTGCCATTAGAAACAAACTCCTGCTCCCTTGGTAGTCTTCAACCCTGAGAATCTTGTGTCTTACCTAGACAGTTAGCCATGGTCTGATAGGAATTAAATTTGGCACGTTGACACACTCTGTTCTCCCCCACCTCCCCCTACTCCCCACCCACCCCCCAAAAAAAGAAAAAAAAAGAAGAAGAAGAAGAAGAAAAGTTCTAAGAAATGTTTAGCCCTGCTCAAACAAAGTCTGTCTGCTTACAGAAGCAACTGGCATATTAAATCCATCTCATCTCTTGTAGTTCCTAAAGAGGAGACCATTGTAACTTTGTACACTTAAAAACAATGCACTTAAGCGCCGGGTTTAGACTGCAGTTTTAAAAAGTTCACATAAATAAACAAAAGTCTCACTAATGGTAAACCTCAGAGTTCTAGCTGAAGAATAGAGAAAAGTTTTTGTATAACCAGTTTAATATAACTGGAGCTTGGAACACACAAAAAGAGACTTGAGCACAGAAAAAAAAAATCAGTTTCTCTCAATAACAGGATGTATGACTGACTCTGTATCTTTTTTTTTTTTTTTTTGGGATAAAGTACATCAGGCATTTTCACAGAATATTAATTAAAAAAAAAAAACCCAGGAGTTAGATTGAGGTACTTTGAAAAAATGGACAGATGGTTGACACACTATGCATAAAACAAGGCAGTTGTAATACGTGAGGTGACAGAACTCACCAGGTGCATACTGTGTCTTTGAACAAACTTTTCCTGGGCATTCCACTCTGTAGCAACAGCCAAAGCCAGGGCTTCACTGGGAACTCGAAACAAACTTCCTGCTGGTGTTCGCAGCTTCCGTTTGTCCAAGTTGATCTCATACCAACCTGAACATAAGTTTTTAATGTAGACATGCACATATATAGACCGTAAGCATGCTCTGTCAGGCATTTTGAAAATGTGCATCATTATACATTCTTCATTCATTCATTGATAAAAACTTCTGACTCTTACCTACCAGGGTCTCTGACTTTGTTTCACATATGTTCTAAATCAAAGAGACAGATTTTTATCCATTTTTATGGACATTGAAATTAAAAACAAAACTAATGTAATGTGGCAAACAGGGTTACATGAACAAAAAAGTAAAGCAAATCAAACTGAGCTTCTCCATATTTTATACTGATACACAATATTAAGATCACACACACGCGCACACACACACACACACACACACACACACACACACACACATGCACACACATATTATACCCTACATCATATAAACAATTAGTTATAAAAAATGTGTATGAACTAGCAACCATGCAAGCAACAACAAGTTACAACAACAACAACAAAACAACCAAACAAAACAAAAATATTGAAGAAAAAAAAACAACAGACAAACAAACAAAGCCACCACAGGTCAGACATTATTAACATTCATTCTCATTCCGTTTCTTTCTTCCCTAAATTTAAAAAAAAAAAAAAAATCTTAATCTCACCATCTGCTGTAGCTATAGAGGCATTTTTGTAGAATTTCTTGACTTCTGGTGACAAAAAAACACATAAATCCTTGCTGAAATACAAAAAATACATGCACTGTAATCTGTTCATTTTAACTTCTTTTCTTTTGTCAACTTGTTACTTGTTAAAGTTACTATGTAGATCTATACATGTATAATATATACAACTCTTGCTCATCAATATCATTAACACATTCTGGCAAAATCCTTGCACACGTTTCTGAACTACATGACCAGCTACACCATCATACTCATATAATCTGTTATTGTGCTCTGAAAATCAAAATGACCTGACTGATACCCATATGTAATGATGAATGGTTTTCACATTTAATTATTACCCCATGCATCTATACTGAATTTAATATCAGTGTGACAAAAAAAAATGTCATACATTTATGCACTTTAGAAATAAACAGGAGAGGAAGAGAGGGTGAAGGGGGATGGGAGAACGGGAGACTAAATTCTACTTCATAAATTGATAAATCCAAAAAGAACACAGTCATACTATATACTCTCTCTCTCTCTCTCTGCATGTGCGTGTGTCTGTATGTACATACACTCTGTGTGTGTGTGTGTGTGTGTGTGTGTGTGTGTGTGTGTGTGTGTGTGTGTGTGTGTGTGTGCATGTGTGTGTGCATGTGTGTGACTGTGTGTGGTGTGTGTGTGTGTGTGTATACCCGTGTGCGTGCATGTGTGAGCCCATGTGTGCACATGTGCAAGTGAGAAAAGAGAGAGAGAGAGAGAGTGTGTGTGTGTGTATACCCGTGTGCGTGCATGTGTGAGCCATGTGTGCACATGTGCAGTGAGAGAGAGAGAGAGAGAGAGTGTGTGTGTGTGTGTGTGTGTGTGTGTGTGTGTGTGTACACATTTGTGTGTGCCTGTGCATGTGTGTGTTGGGGGTGTCCCCGCACAAGTGTGTGTGTGTGTGTGCGTGTGTGCGTGTGTGTGTGTGTGAAAGAGAGAGCAAGAGAGATACGGATACGGATACGGATACGGATAGTTTATTCAATAATAGGCCATTGCCCCTATTGAAAGGGGTGCAACAAAAAATCGTTCCAAAAGAAATGTAATACAATATAACTGATCAAAATTGATACACTAAGAAACACACACAGAATGTATCTTAAACGCTTTATATAGATAAATGGACAGATTTTTAGTTGTTCTTTCGTTATTTGATGCTAGAAGTAATCCAAGACAGAAAAGATTCAGATATTTATAGTACTTTAGATGTATATACCTTACTCTTAAATCCTTTAGAACGGGACAGCACAAAACAAAATGCACCTCATCTTCTGTCGCTTGTTTGCACAATGGACAAATTAAATCAACAGGTGTGTGTTGTTTGTAACGAAACTTATGGACCACGATTTCTGAAACACCAAGTCTAAATTTTGTCGTAATGATTTTCAGGTGCCTGTCTAAGTTCAATTTCAAATGCGTCTTATCAGCAGCTATTGTGCAAAAAGTATTGTAGAAACTAAATCTTTCACTGTTCTTTTAATATGAAAGTCCCATTCTTGCCATCTACAAAGAACCAACCTTTCCTTAAAAGCAGTAAGGAACTGATTTATTCCCTCAGCACCTTGGTTTAGCCATACATACCCAAAACCCAATGAATACAATTTACAACGAATATCGGATACCCAGTTATTTTTGTCACGAGAATCCAAATCGAACAACGTACAATATGCTTTTCGTGGTAATCTTGTCTCATCTATTCTTGTCAACTTTAGCCAGTACCGTACACACCTGACTGCAGAATTTAATGTAAATGGGATAACTATTGGTTTCTCCATATATCAAATCATTTGGTGTTTGCATTTGAACACCTAGGAACTTTTTAAGAGCAAACAGGTGTACCTTTTCACAGTGTCGAGCTGCACTACTTAATCCCCACAATTCAGCCCCATATTGAACAATTGGTTGTACTTGTGTGTCAAATAGTTTAAAATATACAACAAGGGAACTACAGTTTAATTTAAATAATTGTTGCAATATACTTAACATCGCATGTTTCGCTCTGCTAGCAAGATTTTGACATGACACAGTAAAACTCAATCTTGTTGAAAAATGAATACCTAAATACTTATAAACATTAACAACGGGTATAGGGATTCCATTGTATGACCAATGTTCTCTCGCTGCTAGTGCTAGGTATCCACCTTTCCTAAAAATGACTATATTGCTTTTATTCATATTCAGCTTTAGATGGAGTCCTGATGCTGCTCTATATAGGCTGTTTAATTGTGTCTGTAACCCAACTATTGTTTCAGACAAGAGAGCCACATCATCTGCCAAAAGTAATATAAATAATTCAAGGTAATCACACGTAAATGTAGCACCATGTTTCCCATTTCTGATTACTTCGAACGCTAATTCATTTATAAATAAAGTGAACAACACTGGACTAGTAACATCACCTTGTTTTACCCCTCGGGTGCAATTTATAAAGTCTGCCAGTTTTGAGCCGGAACGAATTCTAGTTCTGACTGTAACATACATGCTGTGGATACATCGGAAAAGTTTTCCTTTGATACCATTTTTCAAAAGAATAGGCCATAATAAGTTTCTTTCAATGGAGTCAAAAGCTTTTTCAAAATCAATAAAAGCAACATAGAGTTTGCGGTTAAGACAAAACTGCTTTTGTATTAGAGCTAATAATGTGTACATATGATCAGTAGTAGAGTAACCTCTTTTAAATCCCACTTGTTGTTCCCCAGTAATATTATGCAACTCAATCCATACCTGAATCCTGTTGTTTATAATAGAACTATAGAGTTTACTGCTTGTATCTGATAGCAATATTCCTCTGTAATTATTAGGATCATCTTTATCACCTTTTTTGAATAAAGGTAGTACAATACTTTCCGTCCACTCATCTGGGAAGATTCCCTTGTCAAACAAAGTATTAAAAAGTTTAACAAAGAAGTCAATAACGCGATTCCCAGCGTGCTTTAACATCTCCCCAATAATTCTGTCTGGACCAGCCGATTTATCAGTCTTTAACTTCCTTATCGCTAATGACACTTCTTCTCTAGATATTGGGTGGTTCATGGAACCGTCATCGTCATTCTCATCATTATTATCATTAGCGTCACTAGTATCACTAATATCATCATCGCAGTTATCAATTATACAAGAATCTTCTGTTTGTAAATTTGTTTCCAGTAATTTTTTAAAGTGATTATACCAGTCAACCATTGTTATATTGTTATATGGCTGCTTTCTTTTAAAGGAGACTCTATGCACATTTTCGCCAAACTGTTTTTGATCATTAACTGATGCAATTAGCGACCCTAACAATGAATCATTATGTTGCTTTTCTTTTAATTTTAGAAGATTTTTATACTCTCTCCCGCTATACAGTAGGCAACGCGATCAGTAGCATCCTTCATCCTCATAAATGTACTCAGCAATCCTTTAGCTTTTGATTTACTTATTTTACACTCATCATCGTACCAATCACTTTTTTCACCCATTTTGTTCAAACAAATTCGCTTTTTCAGACAACCAGCGTGAGTTTTAAGACATGCAACAAACATATTCAAGGCTTCATTACAATCACGATCAATCATATTAATAGCATCATCGAGTAATGATAATACTTCAACCGACTGCATTGGATGGACGTACGCTGGTTCAAAAGAAGGGTTCCACACAAACTTTTCAATTACCTCACAGTCAATGAGTCATTTTCAACACTTAAAGACACAGCGTTAAGTTTAGGCATTCCAAAATGAAATTCGACAGGTAAATGATCAGATTCTAATCTCTCTGAAAGAACTAAATTACAAGAAGGCAAAACAACTGACAGTAGATTTCGAGAAATCAGAAAATAATCGTTTACACTACACCCAGAGTCTGAAATATACATATAGTGCCCATCAAGATCACCATTACATACTCCATTTAATATATACAATCCCAGCGAGGCACACATATTTAACAAATATTTTCCATAAATATTGAGTACATTGTCTGAAGATTTCCATTCTAAATAATCAGAGCAACTATCAAATTCAAAATTGTAAGTATCATACATGTCAAAAATATCTTGAGAAACATTAGCTGTTCTGCTGTTCAGATCACCAGACAAGATTATATGCACATCATTCAAATCAAGCATACAATCAGTAAGACATTCTTCAAGAGAAAGAATACCATTATCAACGTCAAAATAAGCACAATAAGGTGAACCCTCAGGCGGCACATATGAACAAACATATAACACATCCTCTGTTAAACCAAACAAAGCCTTGTCAATCAAAACAAAAAGAGCATTAGAACAATTCATTTGGAGCTCTCTAACATAAGGCACAAAATCATTCTTAATCAGACATAATAAGCCCCCTGAACGTCTGCCTTGACTTGAAAACTTGATAGCAGGCTTATGAAACACAGTATAGCCTGTAAACACGCTGAATTCAAGATTTTCCACAAACGTCTCAACGAGACAGATAAAGTCAAAGTGAAACAAATATGAGAGAAATGTTTTATTGTGAATTTTAGAAAGAATCCCATTTATATTCCAGTGCAAAAATTTAAAAGATTTTGAATATCTATTATTTCCATGAATTTCATTAACATGCATTTCATCAACATGTAGAGCAGGTGTACTTTCATTACAATTTTCATCACCACTTTCGTGTACATAGACTGACGAATTTCTCACATGCACATTAACATTTTCAAAAACACAGTCATCTTCGTTACAATTGTTCTTTTGAGACAGCCCCCTATCTTTATCCTCGTCAGTGCCACGTGCTTCTGTTGATAACTGCCTCTGTTCTAAATATAAAGTGTCCCTGTTTTCCGATCGATGAGTGACATAATCAACACACAACGGTATACATGTTAATTGTTCACTATCATTAACACAAATCACGTCATGATCAAAAGAGTTATTATCTGAAAGCTGAGTATTGCGATTATTCTCTTCTCTTATAATATGAAAACACTCATCCCTCCGAGCCACTGCGGAGCCAATGTTTACAATGTCACAACCAAAGAGATCGCTCACTGGGGTCGGGTCACTGTCAGTGTCGCACACAACCTGCTCCGCACGGGAAGTTTGCCTGCACCCGTGAAACGCAACCGGTGTCACTGCAGGGCGGCCTCCCCCCTATATAATTTCCCTGAGACTGGATCCGTCCCCACCGTCAAGACCGTACTTCTTGCCGTCAATACACAGGTGATCAAAGACCATGGTTGCACGCTTTCCTTCACTTCTGGCTTTTTTCAAATGAGGGGTTAATTTCCTCCTTACCTCTCTCACTCTGAAAGAAAAGTCCTCACCTAAAAACACCTGTGACCCTTTCAGTTTGTATCTTGCTTTCAGAATCCTTTCCTTGTCCTTGAAGAACGTGCAACAACCTATCACTGGAGGGTCGGGTCTCGAATTCAGGCGGTGAGAGAGAGAGAGAGAGACTCAGAGAGAGAGAGAGAGAATCTATCATGTATGCATGTGTATGTGTGTGTCCGTGTGTCTGTATGTACTGTGTATGTGCATACACATGGGTACATGTGTGTGTGTGTGTGTGGTGGTATGGTGTGTGTGTGTGGCGTGGTATGGTGTGGTGTGTGTGTGTGTGTGTGTGTGTGTGTGTGTGTGTGTGTGTGTGTGTGTGTGTGTGTGTGTTTGTATACGCTTTAACATGTGTGTGAGTATTCAGAGTGTGTTTGTCTGTGTACAGGATGGTAGGAGAGGGGGAAGGGGGGGGGGGGAGGAAGGTGCAAATCAGGGCTGCTTCTCAGGCCTAAAAAAACAATTTCTCTTGTAGT
>CM065715.1:35338756-35413756 GCA_033310375.1 Conus canariensis
GTGTCTGCAAATGTCACTAAAGAGACTCTGGACCTCAGCCCATATTCTCCCGCGGTTCTTAACATGTTGAGTTGAAGTAGCAGACGATTGTTTACAACCAGACTTGGCAAATGTGCTGGCCGGCCCTTCTTCTTTGGACCAATTCTCTCAGCAAGCAGCTGGTACTGGTCATCTTCTGAAATGTAATATTAATAATACAATACATACATGCATGCATGCACACACATGCACATGTGCACACACACACACACCACACACACACACACACACACACACACACACATACACACACACACATAATTTTGAATAAACTGAGCACAGTTAATAACTGGACATTTGTTTTGATCAATCAATGATGAAAATGGAATGTTTGAATTCAGAGACTGTGAGTGAAAGTGCATGATAATTTTGAAGAACATATTTTTTTATACCAAGTTCTATAATTTATGGATATATGATTCAACAGTAAAACACACATTGCCTCAATTTTCAATGACTTTTAAGTGAATGCTACCAGCTACACACACACACACACACACACACACACACACACACACACACACACACACACACACACACACATCAGCTAGTCACTTTATTATAATACATGCTCCAAGTTTCCAAATTCTGATTTTCTTGCTCCTATCTTTTAGTTCATTTGCCACACTCATACTGCAGCTTCAAGCTAACATTCTCTTAATTAGTTAATGAGTCTATTTTTTGTTTTCTTTTTGGTTTTTTCCTTTTATCTCATTTATTTATCAATTTATTGATTTTATTAATTCATTGATTCACTTTGGTACAACAGTACTGCAAATTAAATCAATACATCTGCTACTTTCAATTTTCATTGAGGTCTGAAACCTGAGTTATCGTCCCTGTCAAAGTTACAGTTGCCAAATTTTAATCTTTATTCGTAATTTTCGCTCTGGACAAAATCATAAACCTTTTAAAATGACATCTGAACGAGCCTGGGTAAAAGTTATTCTATGAAATTGTTTTAAACATCGATCTTGTGTAACACAACTTCTGCTTGTCATGGAGGATTTAACAAAACTTTTAGATAATGGCAACAATGTAGATATACTTTATTTAGACTTTAAAAAGGCTTTTGATTCTGTTCCCCATGAGAGGCTTTTAGTGAAATTATCATCATATGGAATTACAGGTAGAGTGCATTCATGGATAAGGGATTTTTTTTAACTAAAAGACAGCAAAGAGTCAGAGTAGGAAGTTCATATTCAGATTTTACAGAAGTTTTAAGTGGTATACCACAAGGGAGTATTTTGGGTCCCATATTATTTACAATATTTATAAATGATTTGTCAAACTCAGTGGAAAGTATTTGCAAAATATTCGCTGACGATACAAAAATTTATAATACAACTTATAATCATAATACATGTTACGGATGGAAATGCGTGTGTGTGGAAGTCTGACTCACTCAGAATTATGGATGCATGCACAACTTTTTCTAATTCACATACACACACTCACTCATCCGAACATGGACAGCCAGGCGACAAAATAGCACTTCTTTTTTTTATGCCGCCCGAGCCATCAAGCAAAACACATACAAAATAAACACACAATTAAACGTAGGTAGGTACACCCACCATCAGGTGTACACACACAACAAGTCAATACAATTATAGCTATCAAAACTGCCGGGTCCAACGATGATGACGACGGCGGCAGCGACGAGTCAAGTCTGACAGAGTCTCTTCGAAGCTGTGGCTCACAATGAAGAAAGAAGGAAAAGAAAACTAACACGTTCGTGGCGTCTCTGTCAGCAACACGGTGACAGTCTCACCTACGAGCTGTGGCTCAAACACCTAAGAGCTGTGGCTCAACACCAGCCAAGAGCTGTGGCACACACACCACCTGTGGCTCAACACCAACCAAGAGCTGTGGCACACACACCACACACACAGCGATGGCCTCGGACGCAGGTCGCTGGCACAAAAGAAGGAGCGACGTCCTGGCTCACCAGCAGCGACGTCTCCAACCCACTGGCCCAACAGTGGTCGGTCACGGGCGCAGTGGCAGGTAGGGCAATTGTCGGCGCTCAGGCCGGCCTCTCAACACTAGCAGCAAACAGGTGGAGAACGGGGCGTCAACACAGCTATGGCCCCGGCCCTAACCCGGTAGCAGCCAGTTCCCGTCAGTCCAGGGAACACTATCAACCTGGGGGCAACTGATTAACTACCTTGATTATCATGGCCACTATTCATTGCAATCACAACTATCTTCATATTCATTAGCCACATTATATTTCACTAGAACTTGAGCCACATATCAGCATATTCGTTCATATTCATTACAATATTTTTTTTCCGGAATCATAACATTACAACATTCCCTTTTCCGGAATCATTACACTACAACATTCCCTTTCCCGAATCATAACATTGCACAGGAAAGGATTTCCATATAAACCTTTCAGACTCTAGTTTTCCAAATTAGGGAAAAGGATTTCCATCTGGATCCCCTTCAATAAACCATGAATACAATTCATTACACCCAATAATTTCATTACACAATTGATGATTATTTTTTCTAACTATAAATGTCTTTCATTAATTCAGGAAATGTTCATTTCTTTTGTTGTAACACAAGAACGCTCACTTCACTTCAGTTCATCAGCTTCACTATATGCGAGGGAAAGATTTCCACCACACTTTTGTTTAACAACACATATATTGATACCCATGTAAACACATCACACATCAGAATGAAAAACAAAAGTCTATGTCGCTCACTCTGGGAGCTTATTATCCATAGCATCAAAACTCTCCATCTTCTTGCAAACCATATTAGAATAGACACTTTTTTTTTTCATCATGAAGTTCATAGCCAGTTAAGTCACAAAATAAACAAAATATTTTTTCTTTTTTCTGAAGACCACTTCTTATAACACTCACTTCATCTATTCACATTTTCCGAAACAATTTCGTTTTGTTACCCTATCAAGTCATAGGATAACAGAACAACAATACTTTCTTTTTTTAAATAAAACCTTCACAAGAGCGCTGAGGAAGTTTCAGTCGCTCCTAAACGGGAATACAGTTTTAGTTTGTTAATAAATAAACATTCAATGATAAATACCTGACTGCTACTAGCAAACGGCTGAGTCCCTCTTCGGCCTTCTGTGACTTGTATTGCCGGAATCACTGCAGAGACTGCCTAACCAGTGCAACTCACCCGGCTTATAGCAATGCGCCGGTGAGTAGCAGTCAGCTAACTTTTGCAACCGGCTTCCGGACAACTACCTTCCGGTAAGCACGTTTGCACATGAAACTTTGTGACCGGATGAAAAACGGTCCGTCACAATACATTACAAAATGATATTGATAATTTGTCCAAATGGTCTACCACATGGAATTTGCATTTTAATGTGGACAAGTGCAACCTGTTACATGTTGGACGTAAGAACCCAAGATACCAATATACAATGCTAAACAGTAATACTGGTGAGCGTGCAGATATTTCGTCATGTGATTATGAAAAAGATCTTGGTGTCACTTTTGATTCTGGCCTGGTATTCGATAAGCATATTCAAAACTCTATAAATAAAGCTAATAAAATGATTGGTATAATTAAACGTACTTTTATTCACATAGATAAAGATATTTTTGCAAAACTATACAAGGCTTTCGTTAGGCCACATTTGGAATAAGGCAATACAATTTGGTATCCTCGATTAAAGAGGCAGTCTGCTGCTCTGGAAAGAGTACAAAGAAGAGCAACAAAGCTTGTAAAGAATATACAAAATCTTCCCTATGAAGGTAGGTTAAAAGCTCTTGGACTACCTACTCTAAAAACAAGACGAGTGAGGGGCGATTTGATCCAAGTCTATAAAATATTTAATTGTGTTGACAATATTCCTATTTCAAAATTTTTTACTGCATCAAGAGTTGATATTACCAGAAATAGTGTGGATAAAATTTATCATGAATATTGTCGCACTAACATAAGGAAATTTTCTTTTAGTAACAGAGTAACAAATCTGTGGAATAAATTAACCCCTAACATTAAATGTGCACAAAATACTAACTTTTTCAAAAGCTCTATCGATGATAGTGTATTATTGAAGACCATTTATTTTGACTATGATAAATAAAGACTTGAGCGAGTTAAAGACCTGACCGTATAAAGACCAGATAACATACAGAAGGGACATGTAAAGCCAGTTCTGGCTATAATTGCTAAAGGCAATTGTCCCTATAAACCTAAACCTAAACCTAATTTTTACCTTTGAGATCGTGTTTGTGTGTGAAATCATCGAACGTGACAGTGTTGCAGGTGGATTTATGCCTAGAAATTGCAAGCACTGTCGTTTTTTGTGCGAGTATAGGGGTTTACACATGCAGTCTCTCGCTCTGTCATTTTCTGTCTTTGTTGTCCATCACCTTTTTTTTTTCCTTACCCCCCCCCCCCCCCCTCCCCCTTCACAAATGTCAGAATGATCAATGTGTTGATTGAGGACACTCTACGGATGAAGAAGAAAGAAGAAGACCTGTGTCCTCTCTCTCTCTCTGAGTCTCTCTCTCAGTCTCTTTCTCTCTGTCTCTGTCTCACTCTCTGAGTCTCTCTCTCTCTCTTTCTCTCTCTCTCTCTCTCTCTCTCTCTCTCTCTCTCTCTCTTCTATGTGCATGATATAGGGGCATTGTTTAATCTCTGCCTTACTGAAGCTTAGTAAGGCAGCTCATAGAGTTGGAAAGAGGGTCACAAGGAAGGGCTTTAAATATACGTACAAAAATGAGTAAGAGCCTAGCTTAATTAATTATGAATTACATTAATATATTTTCCGACATGAAAATGTGTGATGATGAATTGAATTTTTGTGTGCAAGTAAACAAATCACTTTTCAGTTTTTAAATAATTTGACTAAAATTTGATCTATGAACTAGTAAAATGGTTGAATTTGAACTGTCCAGTGAATGTAGGTTTACCTAAGATAATTTTGGGTGAACATGCTGGGCTAAGAAACATCACAGACAGCATCAAAATGGACAGTTGCATAAATTAAGACACATACAGTTCTTGATCAGGGGTAGTTAGTAGTTTTTAGTTTTACATGGTACTAAAATGGATAGCATTGAAAATCTTTTGTAATGGCAGTGTTTACCGGTCATTGGTCTGAAGTTTTCTGCAGTAGGCCCACTGTGTATACATCGCTGAAGAAGTGTTATTGTAGTGCCTATTGCAAGTGACAAGACAAACAGCACAAGGACTAGCTAGTAGTACTGTGATTGTGAAGTGCATGTGAAATAAGCGTTTTTGTTGTTGTTGTTTTTATGGAAGGATCCAACTTGTTTTATCTTTCCTTTCACTACCAAGTTGCTGTCTTACTCATGACATATCATAGGATTAGGAACATTACTGATAAAAGAGATTATGAGTGGCGTCAACAGGTGCAGATTGATGCCCCATGCCTGCAAACTCACACATGAGGCAACGCTTACAAAGGGATGTTCAGCTTCAGACATTTGC
Source organism: Conus canariensis (assembly GCA_033310375.1). NCBI lineage: Eukaryota > Metazoa > Mollusca > Gastropoda > Neogastropoda > Conidae > Conus > Conus canariensis. Next base: position 35,344,253 of record CM065715.1, read on the forward strand.
ATCAGAATCACGATTTTGATGCTTTTGTGTGAGGGCCTTAAGTTTCAACACTTAGGGCACAGAAGTTTGTGGTTACAGTGTGATTTCATAGTATTAGTAGTAAATCATCTCAGGTTTACAATTTCTGGGAATACTTTTGCCCATGAAAAATTTAGAAAGAGAGGGTGTTAGTTACCGCCAATGACATTGACAAACAAAGCACATGACAAGACACGATGCATTTCAACCTCTTGGGGGGTCTTCAGGCGAAAAAATAAATCACATTTAACATTTAACTTAAGACAGTACAAACAAAGAACGAAAAATGACTCATCTGTTGTTGTCCATGTGGTGGGAGAATAGCCGCTAGGCGGAAATGACAAGGGGGATTATGGGAGAGGAAAAGGAGGGGGGGCTTGCGTGGGGGAGGGGGGGGGTGTGATAGTCTGATACGATAGGGTTGTGTGTCTAGTTTAGTGGGATGGTGTGATATCTTTGTGACGGTTGCGGTAATGGTGGATTGATAATAATGGTAAGGGGGGGGGGAGACTGGAAAAAAAAAAAAAGAAGAAAGTTTAGGTGAATAAAATAAATGATTTCGCTGGGTAATGAAAGAGGTGATGGTAGTTATGCGTGGGTAGTTGTGAAAGGTGTGTGGGTAATGTTAATAAGGGAGGGAAGGGGATGAGAGATAAATGGGTGATAAGGTATGATTGGGGAGGGGGGGGGGGGTTGAGGGGAAAAAAAAAGAAAGGAGGAGGGTAATGTGTTTGTGTGTGTGTGTGTGTGGGGGGGGGGGGGGGGGGCAAGAGAAGGAGAGCTCATATCTCTTCATCCACTATGGGGTGGGGGTGGGAGTTTGGGAGGTTCATATAAATAGTGTTGTTTAAAAAAGTAAACAATGCTGTGGGATGATGTTCATTGTAACAGGTGAAATAATGTGTTGGCATCAATATGCTGATGTCTGTTGAGAGAAGATAGCAGTGATCAATGAAAAACAGGGTATCATGTGTTGCACACACACACACACACACACACACACACACAAAGGGGGGGGGGGGGATGTGGGTGGGTGGGTGGGGGACCACATGCAAACAATGTTCTGGGTGAGTTAAGATCATGTGATCATAATGAGACTAACTGTGGAAAGTTTTCACACACATATTCACACACACATACACTCATTCACAAAAAAAAAAAAAAAGGGTAAAAATTATTATCATCAATCAGTCACTGATGGATGATGATCATATGAGATTAACGGTAGTGTAGGAAGAGATTCTTCTCCGTTCCCTTAGGCAGGAATGGTGGAGGTACTGGCAAGGGCTTCTGTATGGTGAAGGCCCTCCAGTGGTCAATAAAGTTTTGCATTCATCAGTGTGTTGGCAGGCCAGGATTGTTCTTTTGGTGTTGTTGGGACTGTTCCACCGTTATTGGGGCTGCATGGATAAATTGAAGACCCGCCAGGGAGGAGTATTGCAGAGATGTGATGTCACAGTCTGGAGTGCCCGCTTCTCAGTATCACAATGATGGTCTTCTTCTTCGTTTACTTAGGTCGGAATCCTGGAGGTACTGACGGAGGCTGCTGTCATATGGTGAAGACCCTCCAGTGGTCAGTATGGTTTTGCACTCATTGGTGAGCTGGCAGGCCAGGTTTCCACTTTGGGCCTAGCTGGGAATGCTCCGCTGTCTCTGGGGCTGCACTGCATTGATAGTTTGAAAGACTCACAGGTGTGGAGTATAGTGGACCTGTGATGTTGAGGTCAGGGGAGCCTTATCCTCAGTCCAACAATGTTCACTTGGTCTGATCTGGGCATCCGGTAGTATGCATCCCTCTTGTTGAAGTCTGGGTGCTGCTCAAGTCATTTTCCTATTTGTCTCCTTGGAAATATTTTAGATTTATTCCAAGGAGACTACCTTTTACAGTTGGGGCTGCTGTCCTCCTTCCTTTGTCAGTTGCCCATGAAATAAGTGGTGATGGAGTGGAGTCCAGTTAACATGTCTTGACTGTGCAATAATCTAGTGTGTTGGTTTATATTTAAGTCAGTTTTGTATTCCCAGTCAAAAGCATTTGAATTCCTTCGTTAACATGATTTTGCTTGTGGAAATACTAAGAATTACTGTATACTGTCCTTATTTCTTTCAGCATGTTGATCACACCAATTCCTACCTGTGTGGCTACTTGAAAATCAAAGGCTTGACAGAGGAGTTTCCAACCTTGACCACCTTTTTCGATGGGGAGATCATCAGCAAGAAACACCCTTTCCTGACCAGAAAGTGGGATGCAGATGAAGACGTGGACAGGAAGCATTGGGTAGGTCTTGGCAAACCTTTGGGTCATTGACTTGAGAATGGTATCTGTGTCCAGATTATTAATTTACTACAACAAAGAAAGAGTATTGTTTTCTTTATTGTACTTCTCCAAATCCAGAAGGATTTAAGAGCAAATGTAATTCAGTAGTTAGAATTCAAGGTGGTTTGTTGAGGAAATCCCCAGTGTTTCAATAACTTTTTTTGTTCATGGACAAGAACTCCAACTAAAAGAAATATTTTATTTGATAGATTATTTCAAAACTAAATATGAAGTGAGGCATGGCACAATAAACAACAAACAAGTAGGGTAACTCTTGCTCCCACAAGAAAACAAATGCATGCCCATAACTCCAAAGGAATGCTGCTTACGACACCGAATTGCCTAGCAGATATGACAGCACAGAGCACACAGAACAAACAAGAAAACATCCCCTAAGTGTGTAAAAGCCAATCATATGTTTGTTGTTGGTTTCTTGTTTTACAATGTTTTTGAGATGAAACCAGTTACATTGTACGCTTATGCAAGCTAATGTTACTAAAATGTTTTATTGGTACCTGGCATTATAAGTATGAATGCCTTTGAGCTGTAACTGTTTGTTTTGTTTCTCTCAGAGGGATTAAAAAGCAAGAATAAGTATGAAGGGAAAGTAAAGTCTCTGTCAGTGACCTCCCTGACCCTTCCCACCACCCACTCTTTAATCATTTTAGTTTTATAAAATGTATTTCTCTGTAACTCAGTGTAAGTACATTCATAATTTACCTGTGTTCACCTGTTTTATTAAGTTTTTCATTATGGTGTGGACCATAAAATCATACTTATGTTGATTGCAGGGGAAGTTTCTATCCTTCTACAACTTTTCCAAGACATTTAACTCAGACACCTTTGACTACGATGAACTAGATCGCACGGACTTTGTCTTCATGCGATGGAAGGTAACAATTGTAGTGCTCATTCACCAGAGCTTATCAATACTTTTTTGTGATTCAGATTTTGATTTGAAAGTGAATAATTTTGGTTTTTGTGTAATTCTGTTGTCATCAAAAGCTGCTTAGTACCTAGTTACATGTGACTGAAATGATAGAATACTTTTTTTCAACAAACAATGAAACATGCATGTAAACATTTATCCATGGAAATTTTGTTTTAATTAGCATTCAGATGTGAATTCATAATGGTAGCAGAAATCTCACTGCTCATGTTCATTTTTCAGTCTTGTTATGTATTCTGTTGATTTTGTCAAAAACCTTCACTTTTTTGGAAAAAAAGATACCTTGACTAACATTGCTTACCTTTGGTATCAAGATGTGTTTAAGGGAAAAAAAAACAAAAAAAAAACCCCGATTCTATATACATCCTTTTCCTTTCATTTAGGAACACTTTTTGGTTCCTGATCATACCATCAAAGATATCAGTGGCGCATCCTTTGCTGGCTTCTACTACATCTGCTTCCAGAAAAGTACAGCAACAATTGAGGGCTACTACTACCACAGGAGTTCAGAATGGTAAGTATGAAAAAAAAAAGTTTAGAATGGTAAGTATGAAAAAAAAAACCACGTAATGGAACTTGAGCAAAACAGATTTACTGCACTGCCAAATGCAGGAATAAACAGATTATGAAACAAATCAATTACTGCACTGCCAAACAAAGGAACAAAAAAAAACAATTACAAAACAAACAACACGTTTTGACCTGCTGGCAAGACAAATAACATTCAAGACCACATTTTGCACCCACATCAAAGAGACAGAATGAGACGAAAGCTGGAAGTGGTCTGGTCATTTTGCTTGTGTCTGGCTTCCTTTTCTTTTATTGTTTGCCATTGTTTGGATTTTGTGTGTATTGTGTTGGAGCTGTTCGGGTCTTTTGTCATGATTGTCAAACTTCTGTCGTTACATGCCCATCCCCAATCCCCTACATGCCCATTCCCAATTCCCTTGCCAGTTTTTACATCTGGAGATACATGCATAGGTCTTAAAGAGGGGGGTTTAGGCTGGTGTCCACATTTTTAAAAGTGATGAAATCATTGCTGTTTTTAACAAACATACCTTGTGTCTCAGTATTCTCTCTATTGATTCTGTATCATAGGCGTATTCACATGCATGATTTCTGTCACGGTCGCTAAGCCGGACGGCCCTACCACCCTTACCCACGCCTATCACACGCTAGGTCAGACAACACAGCACACTAACACAGCTTTACAATCGCGCACGCTTCTTTATTTCACACACACTCCATGGCGCTACCACTCACGCACATCCACAACTGCACACAAGTATCCCAATTCCCGCTGACTCACCCTACTCTACGACAATGACCTAGAAAACCCTAACCTAACCTAACACACCAGTTGCGGTATATCACTGTGACCTGGGACACAGCGATAGCCCGCACACGTGGTGACTAACTACTAGGGACGAGGATTTACCCAAGGGACTCTAAACTCTTAACTACTGCTACCACCCACACCTCTCCCCAGGACTCACCCTTCTCTTTTCACCCGGGACCACTACTGCACTGATCGCTGCGTCCCTAAGGGAGGCATCGACCAGTACCCTACACTGTGTTGGCCACTACGTCCTGAAAGGAGGCAGTAGCTAACACCCCTAACCCTACTGCCTAACGCTACACCCCTTCTACCACAAACATGGGACAACCCATCCCGGCCCAGAAAGCTCCAGTCCTCGGCGCTGTACGTGGCCCCTCACAGGCTGACACCTCCCCGGAAGACCCTGCACCCCGGCGCTGACCGTGGCTCCTCCGCGGGCCGACACCTCCCCGAAGACTCTGCACCCCGGCGCTGACCGTGGCTTCCCGCAGTCTGACTTCTCCCCGCGATGGGCACGACACCCAACGCACACACACCAGACGCCCTCTCGACGGGTCCGGGGCTCGTAGGACGTCTCCGCCTCTGAAGGCCCCACCGGACACCAAGGGTGGAAAAAGGCCTGGTGCAGCGCCCTCTCACAGGACGCCTAAACAGGGACGAGGAACCAGAGCCGGAGAACTCCCGGAAGAGTACCGGTAGCCGGAGGAGAGCTGCCCCACAGAAGGCAGACGGCCTGGGTGGTCTCCCTCTCCCGGGAAAACAACAGGTACTGGAAAGCGCCGCTCACCTGCCGGCACGCGGCAGTAGACTGCGGTGATCTGGCCCCAGCCTCAGGACGGAACAGGATACCTGCTGACACAACTGTAGGCCACTACTGTAGTGTTGCTACTACCCGAGTCATCAAGGCACATAGGCTACTTGGTAAAGCTTTAACTCTCCATCTCCCTTGCCTACTTCCCACTCGGGCATGAGAGTGACCCCTTAAATTTCGAATACATTCCCCAACCCATTACTCACTTTGGGGTTATCAGACCCATTTCCTGCCAACCCTTACAACAGCGGTAAAACAATATTCTCCCTGAGCCCATCCACGCTATTACATATGAAATTATGAATCACACCCAATTCTCGGAGAAATAAACCAATCTAAGCGATCCAACACGGACTCCATGGGCCCCCTTAGGACATACTAAATAATCTAGGAAATGGCCAATTCCACAAGGAAATGTCTCCACACAATAACCAGTAGTAATACACATCTCTCAGAAAAAAAACTTATCAATTTCATCGGTTTACAGTTCCAGCATGTTCACACAAGAGAATCGGCTCGCAGCCACAATCCTTCACATTATTACCCCTCTTTGCACTGTCAATTATAATCATATATCAAAAACAACATGATTTGTTCGCCAAAATTTCCATCCAGCACCTCCCTCTCGTGTCATCTCTTGTCAGATAACCCAGTGGTTAATCCTTGTCATGCCAACACCACCACACTTCATACAATATTACATGCTGCACATTATCCGTTTTTATCCTATCGACTGCTAAGCTTCTCGCCTTAAACTTTACCTTCCCCTTCTTTCCGACTACTAAAATTCATAATGGGACTGTCTCCCCACAACCTAAGATATCTTTCTCCAACCCCGTTCTGTCACAAACACATACATCCCTGCATGTGTGACGACTGTCACTTGTATTACAAAAACTTCTACCCTATGGACTCACTGTCCTGTACCAAATGCGTACGTCACAGATACAGTCCGCACGCGCACGACACCCGCGTCGAGAACCCTGACTCGTAACGAAAGTGAAAAGACACCAATATAAGTTGAATGGTTACGACCGTACCCCAGTATAAACCACTCGACCACAAATTGGCCTTGGCCTTACTACACAGTTAACCGATTCTAATGCTGTGCAGGTCAACTCCGAAATCGTTAATCAATTTCAACGAACTCCTACTATTTACAATTGAGATTGAGCACAATCATCAAACCCCTCTGATTCACGCAGACACATCCGCACCTGACTCATATTATGATCCTCAACCAAATGCAACCTCGTATTACCCTCTTATTGAACCCACTGACATTAACATGAACTAACCACAAACAATATCTACATCACCGTCCATCAACGGTCATTATATTGAACCCACATTGTCTAGCCAAACTGTCCTGAGAAAATCGAACTCAGGAACCACTATGTACATTACTTACAAAAATATACAGGAAAGAGGTGACAACTCAAACCGGCTGACAACAAATTTCAATCGCGGAACCAAGACGACATCATACCAGACAACCAGTATACGCAACGAACAAATACAACTAATCGCAACTTGAGACAACTACAGTACAACTCGCCATAATACAAAACAACACGACGCACTACAACACAACGAACCTAACAGATCACCAACCTGGACATACAGACGTTCAACCACACCAGTTCTGCAACTGGCTGAAGTGGCTGCCAACAAGGACGACACCGACTCAGCACAGGCCAAGGGCACCCAAACCCGACGAGGACCTGGCCCTAACTATGACTTGAAGTCACTCTTCAAAAACTAACGGCGCTGCCGCCGCACCTACAAGGCGTACGTCCACTCCGACGAACACCAGGGACCGAAGTGAAGCTACCCCAACGCATTCCGCCCTGGTCGGAATCAAGCGAACTCTACTCACCACACAAAACAACGATTGGTCAGAGCAGTGTATCCCTCCGCAGAGCTGACACGCCTGACCAACGGACTAGTTATTGCTCGTGCAACAACACGACAATTTACCACAACAACTCACAGACTTGACAACACAACAACAACCGATATCCTGCCCCGCCTTCTCTGGTATAGAACCAAAGTAACTAAAAGGGTAACAATCGGGAACGAAACCAACCTCCCGCTTCCATTCCATTCCTTCAATAAGTGAAGACTGGAATGAAAGAATACTGTATGTCCTATTTCCCCAGCCTCCTACCTAGCCTAATCTTTCTACCTAACCCTGAGGAACTTAACCTAACTCTAGCTAACTAAACCCCAACCTCACATACGCGCGAGCGCACACACACACACACACACACACACACGCCACACGCATACGCGCACACGCTCTCTATCTTGAACCACCCCTACTCTTAAACACATGGACATACTGATTTAGTACCGCCGATCGGTGACACACCCCCCTGCCTAAGTTTTAACTACAGGTTAAAACAACAACTTCTCACTCGATCGGCGTTTTAGCCACACCCTACCTATGAGAATCCAATTTCCCATCACTCATTCTGTCCTACTGTTACTTTTGATGCACTCCAAAACTTCCATCACAACAGCATCAACTTTTGAATACATCAACAATCACAGGTTACATTAATCAACCTGGTCTAACGCTGCCACATATGACCTTAATGCAGGCACTTACAGGCAGCCGTTACACTACGCACTACATATAAATTCCATAACTGAGGGGGTTCTGATTACGCACAACTGCTGTGTAATACGTGCCACAAATACCACACCTTCAGTAACACTTTGCTACGCCATTCTCTACCAAAGATAACACATGCATAGCTTCGACAATGACAACCTCTCACGACACAGGTTAATGGAACCCTCAGGTTTCTCTCTCTCTCTCTCTCTCTCTCTCTCTCTCTCCTCTCTCTCTCTCTCTCTCTCTCTCTACGGCAAGCGACTCAAAAGTCTGCCGCCACATTGTCCTTTCCAGACACTGCCTGCACCGTAAACTGGAATGGCTGCAGCTGCAGTGCCCACCTTGTGATTCTCCCACTAACAGACTTCATCTTTTCTAAGTATTGGAGTGGGGAATGATCTGTCTGGACAATAAAGGGGGTCCCATACAAATAACGCTTGAAACTTTTGTATTCCCCACACCACTGCCAGACACTCCTTCTCTATATCAGGGTAGTTTCGCTCTGCAGGGCTTAACTTCCTGCTGGCGCATGCTACAGGGCGCATCTCTTCAGGGTACTGCTGACAGAGCATAGCTCCCACTTCTGATGCATCAGTCTGGAGCACAAATGTCAACCTGGGCACCGGCAGGTTACAGACGGGAGGTTGGCAGAAATGCTGCTTCAAAGCTTGGAACGCACGTTCGCACTCGTCGTCCCATCCACCTGCCTGGTTGTTCCCTTAGTGAGATCAGTAAGGGGCTTGGCAATGTCAGCAAACCGGGGCACAAATTTCCTGTAGTACCCCACTAATCCCAGGAATCCCCGCACCTGCCGTTTGGTCTCAGGCCTAGGCGCATCCATAATGCGGGTCATTTTATCCTGCTCAGGCCATATTTTCCCTGCACCTATCCTGTGCCCTAAGTAGGTGATTTCCCTTCCTCCCAGCTCACACTTTGAAGGCCGGGCCGACAAAGAACATTCCTTGAGTCTCTGGAACACATGCCTGAGAACCTCTATATGGCTGTCCTGATCAACTGTGGCCACCAGGATGTCATCAATGAAATTATCGACATCTGGGCTCTCAAGTGGCTGCAATAGTTTCTCATCATGCGCGTGAACACTGCCCCTGAGGTACACAGTCCAAATGGCATAACCTTCCACTGGAATTGTCCTTCCGGTGTAGCAAAAGCAGTCTTTGCGCGGTCCTCTCTACTCATCGGGATCTGCCAATACCCCTTAGTGAGGTCGATCTTGCTGAACACCTTCTTCTCTCCAAGCTTGGCGAACAGGTATTCGATATCCGGCATGGGTTCAGCATCGAACTGTACGATGCGATTCAACCTCCTGAAGTCCACACAAAACCTGATCTTCCCATCCTTCTTCTTAACTAGTACGATGGGTGAGCAGTATGGCGACGTCGATGGCTCAATCGCACCCATCCTAATCATGGCTTTGACCTCCTCCCTAACCGTCTCTCGTTGCGCAAAAGGCACGGGTATGGCTTCGACCTGATAGGGATGTCTGAGGTCAACTTGATGCTGCACGTTTCTAGGTTTGTGCATGAGGGCACATCAGTCAGTACTTCCTTGAATTCGGCCACTAACTCGTGCAACTTCCTAGTAAAGTGCTGGTCTTCAGTAAGTACTACCACATCTTTAGGGCCTTCTGTGGCCTCCAAGGGAATGGTAGGAATGCCCTTGCTCATCAAGGGAGTTACTGTTTCCTCTTCAGGCTCCTCTGGCACAACAACCGCAGCTACCGAGGCTGTTGGATCTGCAGCGCGCTCGATGAAAGACTTTAGTAGGTTTGCGTGGAAAATCTTCGTCTTTCCCCCTACTGCTATGCGGTAATCTGCTTCACCCACTCTTTCTAGTACTGTATAGGGACCTCTCCATGCCAGTTCCAATTTGTTCTGCTTGGTCGGCCGAAGTACTAGTACTCTGGCCCCACAGCTATCTTCCTGGGTTTCGCCCTCAAGTCAAAATGTCGCTTGTACCTATACGCTGCCCTTGCCAAGTTCTCCCTTGCCAACTCGCATGACTCAGCTATCTTGTTCCTCAAGTTGACGACGTATTCTGCCGCTGTACGGAGCTCTTGCCTTTCCGGTTGTAACCACAGATCCCTCAATATCTGCATCGGCCCGCGCACCTGGCGTCCATATAGCAGCTCAAAAGGTGAAAACCCGGTACTCTCTTGTGGGACCTCACGGTACGCAAACAGCAGTGCTGGTATCCACCGATCCCAATCACCTGGTTTCTCCTGACATAGTCTGCGCAGCATCCGCTTCAGAGTACCGTTGAAGCGTTCCACCAATCCATTGCACTGCGCATGGTATGGTGTGGTAGTCAGACCCCGAATGGCTAATAGTCGGTAGACCTCCTGCATGATCTGACCAGTAAACTGGGTTCCTCTGTCAGTCAGTACCGACCCAGGGACTCCCGTTCGTGTCCACATGTTGAACGCTGCCTCTGCCACCGACTCACTCGTGATCTGGCGAAGAGGGACTGCTTCCGGATATCTTGTCGCAAAGTCGACCATCACCAACACGTATCTGTACCCATTCTGGGATGCTGGAACGATGGGACCAATGATGTCCATCCCAACCCGCTCGAACGGCTCACGCATCAGTGGCATCTTCACGAGGGGAACTCTTGAGACTCTTCCCTTGTCCACAGTACGCTGACACTGGAAGCATGACTGGCAGTACCGACGAATGTCAGCATGCATGCCTGGCCAATAGAAATGGCGACCAACTCGCTCCTTGGTTCGAGTGGTACCTAAGTGACCAGACATGGGTACGTCGTGGCCTAGCTTCATCACCGTGGTCCGTAGTTCAGCTGGGACGCAGATCTGACTCGCTACGTCCTTGGGACCCTCAAACCGCCTGACCAGTACACCAGACTTCCGAGCGTACTCGACTTGTCCAAACTTGGTGTGGAAGTGCGTCCCTGCTTCACACGCACTCCGAGCCTTCCTCAGGGTTTCATCCTGGTCCTGCATCTGAATTAACTGCTGGGTAGAGGTGTTCAGAATGCATTCCTCGACGGGCAGTGGTACGGGTTCTTGCTGCTCCCTGGCTCTCTGCGCGCGTGTCTGCACTGCCCCTACCAACGCCGGGTCTGCGTATACAGGCACACGTGTCCAACCGGGATCTCCTACTCTCTTTGCGAAGTTTCCGATCAGGACTTCCTGCACAGGGCTATTCATGACCAAAACCTCCAACTTCCCTGCGATGAATGGTGACTTCAACTCTATTACCGCCACAGGTAACACAGACCTTACATCTGGACTCGGCCAACACTACTGGGACTGTCTCTCCTGTGTACGCATCTGCCGGTACTAACCACTTGGCCACTACGGTGTGTCCGGCACCAGTGTCCCGTAATCCATTGGCCGGAGACCCGTTAACTTCTACAATGCACGCAGGCTCGTACCGCTGCTCAGCGCATGGGCGACACAACGTAGGGACTACTCGAGCTTGGGGCTGGTCACAACAATGAACAGCTCCAACAGAATGGGGCTCAGGGCATTTCCTAGCGATGTGGCCTGGCTTCTTGCAGTTGAAACAAACTATGGTCGATCTAGGCCCTTCTGATCTCCTGTTCAGCTGCTGTAGTGCACCATCACTCTGTTGGGATCTCTGTGTGGGCTGGCTCCCTACTGTTTCGCGCCTATTACCCAGGTTGGGCTGGTTAACTGTTCGGTCTTGCCTCGCCTTCCTCCCCAATCTTTTGGCCTCTGCTAAAACAGTAGCTTCCGTTGCAAGTTGTTCAACAGTTTTCGGGCATGTCTTCCGTACCTCGATCGTGAACTCTGGGGACAGCAGCTGGTAAAACTGTTCTTGGAAAAGCAGATCCTTTACATCCTCTGCCACACTCTCATCCTTGCCCGCTGCCGCACACCAGAGGGAAAACCACCGCTTCATCCTCCCCAGCATCTGGCCGAAAGTCTCAGCAGCGTCCTTCTTGATGCTTCTGAACTTTTCCCGGTAGGCCTCAGCATCTAGCCTGAAGTGGCTTAACAGGGCGCCCTTTATCTGATCATAGTCGCCTAACTCATCCGCACTTAACCGCATCACCGCCTCTCTAGCCTTTCCTCTCAGCAGAGACATCAGACGTGTGGGCCATGAGGTCTTGCTCCACTTGCACATCTGGGCTACACGCTCAAATTGGGCGATGAAAGCGTCCACGTCGTCGTTCTCTCCTAACGGCTCAAGGTGACATGCTTCGTTTCATCCACCTCAATCAAGCGTTTCCTATGCGCTGCTTCATCTAAGGCCTGTCTCTCTTGTATGATTAGCTCTCGCTCTCTTGCCTCTAACTCGGCTTCATCCCTTCGTCTCTTGAGATCTTAACTCGGCTTGCCGTGCTTGAGCTTCTATTTCCCTTATTGCCCTTTCTTCCTCCATCTTCTTCCTCTGCAGTTCCAATTCCATCTGTCTCGCTGCTTTCTCATCTTCGATCTTCTTCTGCTTCATCTCTAGTTCCCTTTGCTTAGCAGCTTTCTCCTCTTCGATCTTCTTCTGCTTCACCTCTAGTTCCCTCTGCCTAGCAGCTTTCTCCTCTTCATCCTTCTGCTTTAACCTTTCCTTCTCCTCTTCGATCTTCTTCTGCTTCATTTCTAGCTCCCTCTGTCTATCAGCTTTCTCCTCTTCTATCTTCCTCTGCTGCATCTCTAGCTCCCTCTGCCTAGCAGCTTTCTCCTCTTCATCCCTCATCTTCTGCCTCACTTTCTCCTCCTCATCCTTCATCTTCTGCCTTACTTTCTCCTCCATCCGGAGCTCCAATTCTGCTTCTCTCGCTGTCCTCTCATCCTCATTACGGACTGAGTCTGTGACGAACTTGGCGAGGTCTCCCCCAGCTAAACCCATCGCCGCTCCCAACTTGGCAAACTTTGCATAAGCCCCCGCCCCCTGTTCTTGATCCACCCCCGCTCCCTGGTCACTAACCTTAGGTTTGGTATCCGCCGTAGGGGCCTGTGGATCCATGACACTATCGGGGTCGTACTGCGGATGGGCTCGGGTGTGTTTAGACATAGGGTACCCCTACCACCACAGAGCTAACAAGGGACAATATCCAATATGAGCGCAAGTAGATGTTCCTAACTAGCGCTTGCCCCCTAACCAACAAACTAAAGCAACTCAGCACAAGTATACAATGCTCTCAATGAGTCACGCAACAAGCATAACTCCACCCACACTTGTGTACCTCATACATATACCCCTATGGGCTCCAACCCATATAATACTACCAATACACTGTCTGGTCACTGACTGAATCATGTGACACCGTGTGTCCACCGTCCACTGTGCATGCGCACCAGTTACCCACAGTCACAGGCCTCACTGTCTCTGGTAGGCCGCACCCACACGATCACAGTGCACTTGCACCCCTCAAGTCCAGGTGCACTCACAGCATACCCTATGCCACAACACTGCGCACCCTCATGCTTCCCACACACAGTCACCTGGGCTTACTCTGCCCTTAATCCCCACAGGATATCCGAGCACACAGCGTGCACAGTCACGGGCCAGGTACCACTCTACCTACTCACTGGGGTATACCATATGCAAGGGACACAAAAGACACCTGGTACCCTCCGGCACCTCACCTACACTGTACGGTGTAATCACTCACACTTCCAACAACCACTCAAAGTTTATTGACCATTCATACCTCACTCACTCGGTAGCGCCAACCCATTCACACCAACACAAGTGCCCTGCCCAATGCCAATGGAAACCTGCCTGAAGTGAACAGGGACACTACGTACCACCTCCCAGGGTACTGGTACGCTCCCACCAACAACCCACTTACATTTCACACAACGTACACACCGGACACAACACCCCCCTTACCTCCCTCCTAGCTACCTATCACCTACCCAGAACCACTTATGATACCCCGCATCTCCACCAAAGTGTCACGGTCGCTAAGCCGGACGGCCCTACCACCCTTACCACGCCTATCACACGCTAGGTCAGACAACACAGCACACTAACACAGCTTTACAATCGCGCACGCTTCTTTATTTCACACACACTCCATGGCGCTACCACTCAGCGCACATCCACAACTGCACACAAGTATCCCAATTCCCGCTGACTCACCCTACTCTACGACAATGACCTAGAAAACCCTAACCTAACCTAACACACCAGTTGCGGTATATCACTGTGACCTGGGACACAGCGATAGCCCGCACACGTGGTGACTAACTACTAGGGACGAGGATTTACCCAAGGGACTCTAAACTCTTAACTACTGCTACCACCCACACCTCTCCCCAGGACTCACCCTTCTCTTTTCACCCGGGACCACTACTGCACTGATCGCTGCGTTCCTAAGGGAGGCATCGACCAGTACCCTACACTGTGTTGGCCACTACGTCCTGAAAGGAGGCAGTAGCTAACACCCCTAACCCTACTGCCTAACGCTACACCCCTTCTACCACAAACATGGGACAACCCATCCCGGCCCAGAAAGCTCCAGTCCTCGGCGCTGTACGTGGCCCCTCACAGGCTGACACCTCCCCGGAAGACCCTGCACCCCGCGCTGACCGTGGCTCCTCCGCGGGCCGACACCCTCCCCGAAGACTCTGCACCCCGGCGCTGACCGTGGCTTCCCGCAGTCTGACTTCTCCCCGCGATGGGCACGACACCCAACGCACACACACCAGACGCCCTCTCGACGGGTCCGGGGCTCGTAGGACGTCTCCGCCTCTGAAGGCCCCACCGGACACCAAGGGTGGAAAAAGGCCTGGTGCAGCGCCCTCTCACAGGACGCCTAAACAGGGACGAGGAACCAGAGCCGGAGAACTCCCGGAAGAGTACCGGTAGCCTGGAGGAGAGCTGCCCCACAGAAGGCAACGGCCTGGGTGGTCTCCCTCTCCCGGGAAAACAACAGGTACTGGAAAGCGCCACTCACCTGCCGGCACGCGGCAGTAGACTGCGGTGATCTGGCCCCAGCCTCAGGACGGAACAGGATACCTGCTGACACAACTGTAGGCCACTACTGTAGTGTTGCTACTACCCGAGTCATCAAGGCACATAGGCTACTTGGTAAAGCTTTAACTCTCCATCTCCCTTGCCTACTTCCCACTTGGGCATGAGAGTGACCCCTTAAATTTCGAATACATTCCCCAACCCATTACTCACTTTGGGGTTATCAGACCCATTTCCTGCCAACCCTTACAACAGCGGTAAAACAATATTCTCCCTGAGCCCATCCACGCTATTACATATGAAATTATGAATCACACCCAATTCTCGGAGAAATAAACCAATCTAAGCGATCCAACACGGACTCCATGGGCCCCCTTAGGACATACTAAATAATCTAGGAAATGGCCAATTCCACAAGGAAATGTCTCCACACAATAACCAGTAGTAATACACATCTCTCAGAAAAAAAACTTATCAATTTCATCGGTTTACAGTTCCAGCATGTTCACACAAGAGAATCGGCTCGCAGCCACAATCCTTCACATTATTACCCCTCTTTGCACTGTCAATTATAATCATATATCAAAAACAACATGATTTGTTCGCCAAAATTTCCATCCAGCACCTCCCTCTCGTGTCATCTCTTGTCAGATAACCCAGTGGTTAATCCTTGTCATGCCAACACCACCACACTTCATACAATATTACATGCTGCACATTATCCGTTTTTATCCTATCGACTGCTAAGCTTCTCGCCTTAAACTTTACCTTCCCCTTCTTTCCGACTACTAAAATTCATAATGGGACTGTCTCCCCACAACCTAAGATATCTTTCTCCAACCCCGTTCTGTCACAAACACATACATCCCTGCATGTGTGACGACTGTCACTTGTATTACAAAAACTTCTACCCTATGGACTCACTGTCCTGTACCAAATGCGTACGTCACAGATACAGTCCGCACGCGCACGACACCCGCGTCGAGAACCCTGACTCGTAACGAAAGTGAAAAGACACCAATATAAGTTGAATGGTTACGACCGTACCCCAGTATAAACCACTCGACCACAAATTGGCCTTGGCCTTACTACACAGTTAACCGATTCTAATGCTGTGCTGGTCAACTCCGAAATCGTTAATCAATTTCAACGAACTCCTACTATTTACAATTGAGATTGAGCACAATCATCAAACCCCTCTGATTCACGCAGACACATCCGCACCTGACTCATATTATGATCCTCAACCAAATGCAACCTCGTATTACCCTCTTATTGAACCCACTGACATTAACATGAACTAACACAAACAATATCTACATCACCGTCCATCAACGGTCATTATATTGAACCCACATTGTCTAGCCAAACTGTCCTGAGAAAATCGAACTCAGGAACCACTATGTACATTACTTACAAAAATATACAGGAAAGAGGTGACAACTCAAACCGGCTGACAACAAATTTCAATCGCGGAACCAAGACGACATCATACCAGACAACCAGTATACGCAACGAACATAATACAACTAATCGCAACTTGAGACAACTACAGTACAACTCGCCATAATACAAAACAACACGACGCACTACAACACAACGAACCTAACAGATCACCAACCTGGACATACAGACGTTCAACCACACCAGTTCTGCAACTGGCTGAAGTGGCTGCCAACAAGGACGACACCGACTCAGCACAGGCCAAGGGCACCCAAACCCGACGAGGACCTGGCCCTAACTATGACTTGAAGTCACTCTTCAAAAACTACCGGCGCTGCCGCCGCACCTACAAGGCGTACGTCCACTCCGACGAACACCAGGGACCGAAGTGAAGCTACCCCAACGCATTCCGCCCTGGTCGGAATCAAGCGAACTCTACTCACCACACAAACAACGATTGGTCAGAGCAGTGTATCCCTCCGCAGAGCTGACACGCCTGACCAACGGACTAGTTATTGCTCGTGCAACAACACGACAATTTACCACAACAACTCACAGACTTGACAACACAACAACAACCGATATCCTGCCCCGCCTTCTCTGGTATAGAACCAAAGTAACTAAAGGGTAACAATCGGGAACGAAACCAACCTCCCGCTTCCATTCCATTCCTTCAATAAGTGAAGACTGGAATGAAAGAATACTGTATGTCCTATTTCCCCAGCCTCCTACCTAGCCTAATCTTTCTACCTAACCCTGAGGAACTTAACCTAACTCTAGCTAACTAAACCCCAACCTCACATACGCGCGAGCGCACACACACACACACACAACACACGCACACGCATACGCGCACATGCTCTCTATCTTGAACCACCCCTACTCTTAAACACATGGACATACTGATTTAGTACCGCCGATCGGTGACAATTTCAAAGGATATTGAAACATTATCTTAAAGCTATATTTATCTTTCAAACTTAAACTAGTTAAAATAAATAATCGTGCATTTGTTCAGTCGCGTGCACTATTTCTTTTGGTTTTGATGATGGTTATAAGATACACACTGCTAGTGATGTTGTGATAGATAGATGAGCTTGTGTCATAATCATATGATTATACATCACTGTCAGCTGTTAAGTTAAACCATCTGACAGCTTTGGTGCTTTTGAATGGCATAGTTTGTCACACTGAAATTTTGTCTGTTGATGAGATGTATAGGTTTGTTTTTTTTTAAGAAAAAAAAAACACATACAGGACTTGCCCATATGTAAACAGAACTGGAATGTACTGGCGAGATTAGAATAATATTTCAGCTTATAGACTTGCTCATGATAATCTGCTGTTATTCGGTTTGCTGTAGTTTTGTTTTATATTTTGTTTCTCTTCTGAATCCATCTATTTGTCTATGGCTTGAAACAGGACTATAACATTTCATCTAAGCAATCTTAGATTGGTGTATACTGTATTTAGGGTGTGGTTTTCATTTTTGGGATGCTCATGAGTATGTTTGTGGTTTCAACAATCTTAATTGCGAGTTATGAAATTTTCTGAAATTTTTTTTTTATTGATAATTTGTATAATATTCAACCCAAGCTGTGTGTGTGTTTTTTTTTTTTCTGTTTTCATCATTCCTTTCAAATTATTTTTAAAGATGTAAATTAAATCAAATCCAAATAGCCTACATATTACTCCCAATTGTGTGAGATAACTGTGATTTATAAAATTTGAATATACTTAATTTTGTTTTGCTGCTTGATTACAGAAGTTTGTGTCATGTTGCAGGTACCAGTCCCTGAACCTGACACACGTGAAAGAAAACAGTATATCAGTGTATGAGTTTCGCTAAACTAATATGCCAGTAGCAATTTTGTACAGAAACTTTATGTAGATATGTGTAGTGCAAGCAAAATTGCAGAGGGGCTGATGGTTAAGACTCAGAAAAATGTTTGCTTGAATGCCTGTTTTTGTTGACAGATGAGAGAGAATCTTTTGTTTGTATGCATTGATGAGAGCGAGTTTGTTTACACCCATTTTTATTGTTCAGTGTGTGCAAACAAAAGAAGTATATATTATTTGTATTACATCTTATTTGGCTGTTTGTCTTTCCATTAAAGTGTGACACTAAAGTGTTTGATTTGAAAATTTTATCAGCACTGCTACTTTTACTGTTCTGGGAATCAAGGCTTTTAGGATGATAGATTTCCAAGTCCATTGCACCAATGCCTTGAATTTAGATTTTGTAGTTTTAAATGCTCTGAGCATTTTCAGAATGAAAATGTTTTAAATGCTTTGAGCATTTAAACTCAGTGCTAAAAATAGTTTCACCATAATCTCTTATTTCAGCCATTTTTGAAAAATTCAGCAAACATACACAAAATGACCGAAGCATTCATGCTATACATGATTTTAAAGTTTGTTATATTCACTTTTAAGATATACTTTGAATAGATTTTTCATGAATGCTAGGTGTAAATTTCAGCAATGGTTAAAAGTTATGTCACTAAATTCTAAGCAGGAAAAAGTGTCAAAGGTATGTATGCTTCCTTTGAATGCAGTATCCATTAGTAAATACACAGGGAAACATCATATGATTTTTCCATCAGAGTAATTTCCTTTAGTCATGAGAACATGGCCAGTTTCGGATTTTTAATGTATGACTAGTTTGATATCTCTTCTTAAATTTAGAATTGCCTTTGTTCCACCTTCTTTGTTATGGAAAGAGCAAGCTCAGACTTATCACAAAACAATAGCATCAGAGAGAAAACTACACTTCTGTTGAACTATGGGAAAAAAGCACTGTACTTAAATGGTAAAATTAATGGCCGATGTAAATTCCATTGATAGAAGCTCACATGCATAAACAATGCTGCATTGTACCAGTGCTCAAATTTTGGCCTGTCATAGTGAAAGAATGGCATGCCGGATTTTAGTGTGGGCAGAATGCCTTTGAGTTAAAATGCATATACAGTGATTGTCTAATATACTTGTAATCATTGTATCATGTGTAACTGATGTAGTTCTTATCAAAATGTTATTCAGGGCAGATCAGACTGGTTTTATTGGTGCTTTTTTTTTCATGAAATGCAGAGGAGCAAGTCCATCAAGCCAGATTTTGATCTAATTTACCTTGTGTTTGATTTAAAAAAAAAAAAGTGAATGTACTATTTACCAACTAAAGAGAGATGAAGCAAAGTACAATTGTAGGACATAGTCTGGTGATTTTGTTATTCTAGACAATAATTAGAAAGGTCCATATTGATGACAGTTCTGATGACCAAGCAAAGCTTCTGTACTTACAGCAACCCTTTCCATCTCTACTTCTCTTTGTATCATGTTACAAGGAAGTTATGGTTGTGTGGAGTGGAAATAAATGATAAATAAAGACCGAATTGCTGTGTCTGTGTGGTACACAAATGTGTGTAGAGCCCCATCCACCTGCAGTTAAGCGTGTAGAATTTGCAGACTTACCCAAGATGTCATCTTAACCCATCTCCATGGTGGTATGCATTAACTGTGCTGCAAACTTGAACCAAATAATGCCAAGCACCGTAGGCAGGTTATCAAATGGGAATCAGAGCACAGGGGAAGTAGTAAGGACAAATAGAGATCACTTGTATCTAGAATAGTCACCTGGCTTATATGTGTTAAATTTAAAACAAACAACACTCGCATGCACAAAAATGGAAGTGCAGCTGTCTGCATTTTACTTTTTGATTTAGACGAAATCTCTCAGTCACTTTGTTTCTCTGGTATGAGTTGAAATTGCCCACAAACAGAAAATTTACCGGATGACATTTTACCAGGGTAACCAGATGAAATGATGAGTTTGTTGTTGTTCTTATAGTGATTTCCCCCTTTCACTTAATCCGTGTGGGGGACTGTGTATCACTATGAAACTTGAAGGGCTTGCTTTTTATTCAGCTACTTTTCCACTTTCCACAGCAAGAACGTGAACCTTTGTTCCTCCTGTCTCAACCATATCAGGTTTATATGTTTATGTCACAAATAAGGTTTTGCATCAGATGTATATTTATACATTTCTTATTTATGCTCAAGATTGCTGTGTAATGGAAGAAGTTTGGCTTCCTGTATTGTATTGAGCTGTAGCACACTCAGTAATTTACGCAAGATAATAAAAGGTTCATACTTTCCTGTAGTTATGTAATATTTTTTTCCTCTTGAACATTAAGGGGTGCATAGTGTAAGAGTAGATTTGTTCTGGATACAAATCGTGGGAAGATATTACTTGCCTTTCCACTGCAAGGAGAATTACCTTTTTCTCAGAGAATCGACTGTTTCATTTGGAGTGCACGCCAGGATAACCATCAGAATATTAATTGTCTGCATTACACACACACTATTTCACACCCATGTTTTGGAAGAATTTTCTCTCACTGATTGAACTGTTGAACTGAATAATAGGTCAAAATCACTTTGCATGGTGCCCACCAGTGGCATCGGTTTGATGAAAAGGGCAGGGTCACTCTCTCCTTAATTGAGCTCCGACAGAGATTACCTTCCTTGCAGACTAACAAACATTGTCCTCTTTGACTAGAAATATTTGTCAAGAACTTTGCGTTAGGGATAATTCTTCTGCTCCCCTCCCGTCCCCATTTTATTTTTGATCCTTTCTTTTCTTTTCTTGTTTTTTTTCTTTTGTCTTTGATTATTTGAGTCAGGTTTTGAATTGAGATAGAGGTTAAGAAATCATCTGGCTTTTTGTTGTTGCTGTCTTTAAAAAAAAAAAGGTTTATTTTGATGAGAAGTATTTATGTAGGCATTAGCTTTTTCAAAATTCATTCCTTTATGTGTTTAACACTATCCACACGTAGGCTGAGTGCGTGCGCCTTCCCCTTCTTCCGTAGGTGCTCAGCGCCGTTCAGTTCTCTGTGTACGTAAGGATTTCGATAGTTTTCTGATTTTTTCACAGACTCATTTTCATACTTTATAGCAGCATATCTGGTATGGTTGGAAAGAGAAAAATCAAGTACTTTTCACCTGAGTAAGTTGCATTATTCTTATGTATTTTGTAAAGAAATGACACGAGGGGAAAGCAGGCAGTCTCAACGTAAAAAAAAAAAAGAGAAAAATTACAAGACCAGAGTTTCACAGCAGCTATTTAATCATTAATTCAATAAACTCTCATCATCCGAACCACCTTGTAAACATTGATCGATCACCTGTTCGGGTGAAACAAGCTGTGAAAATCGCCGCGCTGCCATACTTTTCTGTCTAGCAGATGAAATCTGGCCTGCATGGAGCGCGGAGACAAGCCAGCGCTGAATGAAAAAAAAAAAGGGTTCTTTGTTTATGCTGTAGAACTTGACCGTGAACTTTCCTCAACCTTATCAGGAATGGAATGCCAGTAACGTGGGAACCCATCTCTAAGTTTCTACAGCAGTTAGTTCACTACCACTCTTATAGTTCAAGTGTATGAATTTTCCAAAGTACAAACACACATATGCATGCTAACAGGATGGAACAGTGAGTGGTGGAGTTAGCACAGGGAAATGTGCGCCGTAATGGAGGGAAAACTTACGGTTAGCACATATGCTTGTGCGCCGTGTAGAAAAAGTTAAAAAGTCTGGTATATGTATTGTTACCTTATCAATCTACTTTTAGTCTTTGACATTTAAAATACTTCCCTTGAAAATGTAGTAGAATTTTCTCTCTCTAAAGTCAGTTTGAAGCCAGCTATGGATGCTCCTGTGTGAAATGTGTTCGTCCCAACAGGGAGAATGCAATGCTGTTGTACTGTACCGCCCACTTTCCCCCTTCCTGTCTGTGCTCCGTTGTTTCTAGTCAAGGTAAGGGCTTTTGGAGGGTTATGCTATTTACACATTCTTACATACACACACTCACAATTTAACTAGGGACATCGGTCTACTGCAGTGCTTTTCGTTTTCAATCGTTGGATATATGCTGCATACGGAAGATCAGTTTACGTATTACATCATCTTGCTGAAAGACTAGGATTTATAGTCCAATACTTACGGTTAACAGAAAAAAACAACTACTGCAGTGTGTTGAATGAGGACTGTGTGGAACCACTTTTACTCCTGCTCAGGAATGATACTCCTGAAGGCCATATTGATGAGATGAGTTCAAAGTGGTGTGAAAAACTGTCACAGACAAAGAAGAATAGAGACAGCCACTACTCTTGCAGATGTATTATTGGATCAGTTCATTCGATCAGGATGTACCTAACTGCATTGTTGATTGTTACTTTTTACCTTTAGTGATGTTCAGAGCATCTTGAAAAGTGTTTATTATGTACCAAGCTTTAAACTTTGTGGAATGGATTTTGTTTTTGGTAAGGTTTAAATGAGAAAAGTATTGCAAGTTTAGATTCATGACTACATTGTGAGTATGAACTGTAAGTTAATTTAACTTCACAGGTGAAGATACATGATTCAGGGTTGGTTTGGGTTTTTTTTTTCAAAGGAATGTCACATCTGTATATGTTAGAAATAAAACATAATGAGTATGCAACTTCCACCCACCCCTCTTGCCCTTCCCAAATATTGGAAATGTTCTTAGCACTTGAACATCTGCGGAATGCAAAGCTGTTATGAAGACTGAAACATTCTGTACATTTGCTGAAAGCAAGCCAGATAAGGAATGTATGAAATAGCAAGCAATGCAGTGCTCATTTGTGAAGTGAATTTTAACAAGTATGTTAAAACATCAGAAATTCACTAAATTCTCCATTTTCTGTCAGCTGAGGAGTATTATCGTGTGCATTTTTTTAATATGTTATTTGCGACATCTGAGGAAGACATGTTGGTTGAAACTTCACATGTCTGCTATACCTATTAAATAAGTGTTGCATTGCACTTAGTTTTGTGTTTTTGTATTTTTGCATGCGAAGCTTAAAGCTAGGCTTTAAAAACAGATTAATTACCATGAATTGCATGGGTGCATCAAAAAAATCATTATTTGCTGCAGATAACCTGAAAAGCAAAACATTCTGCACCGCATCGGTGATTATCCCAACGAACAGTAAAATATATCTAATTGAAAATAAGAAATTATAGTAAATTTGCTTCTTAATTGTTGATGTGTGATGCAATCTTCTCATGAAGGAAGAGTGCTGGGAAGAGACAAAAATAATTGTTAATGCCCATAATGAATAAATGACAGTGATGCACCCATCATCTCCATGCTTGCTCTGTAGTGTACGAGGATTCGTACAGCTTCTTTGTTGTTGTTGAAGAACTGTGATGTTGTGTTTATGAAAAAACGCTGTTATGAGTGGCTGACGGTGAGTGGTCATCGGTCGTCAGGGACAGCACAGGGCAAGGTGGCTTGTATTTTATGTGCTTTTCAGCAAGGCTTTGTAAATACAAGACTTTGTATGTGGTGTGTGTGTAAATATGTTAAGATTGTTTGAGGCTGAGTGTACATTTTAATGCAAGAATAACTCTAAATAAAGATTTGACTTTATTCACTCTTGTCCTGTCCTTTTTTAGTGTCTGTGAATGTGACTGGTGAAGAGGAGAATGCCGGTTCATTTCTTTTCACGCTGTGGGAAATAGTGTCTCATGTCCTTTGTTGGTGGTGATTGTGGAAGTGTGTGGAGAAGTCTCTGTTGGTGTCACTAATTATACACAATATATACATAGAGAATGCAATAATGGATTGGAATGGATTCACACTTAAGTGCAAGTAAGACCTCTGTCTTTTCCCCCCTACTACTTATAAAATTGCGTATAAAATATGGTGGTCTACTTACATAATCATCAGGTGTGTTTTTTGTTCATTGAACGATGTAGTACGAAGCATAAACACTGCATGAAAAATGTAAATCTGACTACAGAGCAAAATATAAGGTTGAAGTGAAACGGAGAGCAATAAAGTCCTAGCTAGATTTTTATGTCTTTAAGCTGCATCACTGGATGCCATCATGCTTTGGTGTTCTCAGTTCACTCTGCCACTTTTTTACAAGAATATACCAGTCTTAGCTCTGCACCTCTGACCTCAAATTAGTTGGGGATATAGCAAGGAAAAGGAAGTTCTCAGTACAAAAAGAAATGCAAGAAAAAAACAACTCTTTTTCTTGAAAAGCAGGATAAATAAATCTCGAGCCTAATCCATTCTGGACCCATGTACTCTTTATTTGTTTATCCTCGTGGGAATTTGCAAAGTCAAAGCTAGAAATTCAACAGTGCACAACAGAAATATCAACATTTTCACTGTTCATGTGATAAATCTGTTTGCTATTAACTGATTTATCAAGGTTGACACAAATGTGATAGTTCAGGCTCTTCAAGCTCATTCTAAACACCAGTCAAAATTAGACCCTTTCCTTTGATGTGTGGACTGCTGCAAGGGAAGCAACTTGGCGTTCTTTCCGTAAGATAAATGTGAACATACAAGTCAACACTAGGTTAGTCTTAAAAGCTCTGAACTGAAAATCAAATGAATCTTTGAAGGAAATTAAGACAGCATCCCCTATTCTGAGCTCATGCCATTTATCATTTACAGTATGTACTGTTCAAGCTAGCTTTTTGCTTCCACCAAGTTCAACTTTGACAACACAGTTTTGCAGAGCAAAGTTAACATGGCAACAAACCTTGAGATAATTGGTTCATACAGCATATACAATGTATGCGCAAAGCTGGTTGTTACTTTTGAAAATCATTAATGACAAAAGTACTATTTTTTCACTCTGGTACAAAATAAATAAAAAGTGAACTGAGAAGGGGAAACAAACAAACAAAAAAAAATTACAAAATTAAACTGACAACCGATTCCTGGTTAAGTAAATGACCTCGAGTTGGATAGCACTCATGAATTCATCTGATATTAACCAAGGGAATTTAAATGTGTCCATACGCAAATCTGTTGAAGCAGTGTTTTAGCGTTTTGCTGTGTACATAAACCTTTGAATGGTGTACTTGGTTCATGTCCCATAGATTACAAAATTTCAAATGAAGTAATTTTTAAGGATTCATTCTGAGCATGCTTCAACAAATGTGCACTCATGCACACACACACACACACTGATGCAAATTTTGAAAAACTGATTCGAATATTGACTACAGATAGTCAAGTCCTTGACTCTGTGAGTGTGCAACACTTCTGCAGTTTAAGATGGACACACCAACCAACAGCAATGAACAAAAACACTTCAAGAGCAATGTTACAATTTATTTCCAGGGAAAGCAGTATCAATACTTCGTTTTCTGTTGCAAAAACAAAATATACAGCCGTTCACTGTTCCAATTACCAGACCATTCCGGTAAAAAATATCACAATCTGGAAGCAGTGTACACCAACATCTTCACATCGGACCAGAGCTTGTGACGTTAGTGAAAATGAAATCCATTCTGAGGGGAGAGGTGAGAACACCTGGGAAGGGTAGGGCAATTAACTAATTGATTGCAAAATACAAGTTATACTATTCATGAGATTGTAAAGTATTTATGAGCAAAAATCTACTTTGCTTTTTTTTTACTTCCTCCGAATATCAGTGAATGGCTATTAATTCTTCAGTCTAGCTAAGGAGGGATGCACGCAGATCAGCTAATTACCATTTAAAGCTACCCTCCCCTCAATTCACTAGGCTTTCTTCATAACCCCCCCGCCCTTTTTTTCAAATTTGTGTTCCCTCCTTGATCATTAAATAAAAATCAAACCTCCACAATTCATTTCTAGTGCTGCATGTTGCCCATTTCTGTCAAGGATATCTACAGAACCTTGTTTATATACTACACAGCTTTTCAAATGGGTCAATTCACTGTTTCAGATATAACCAAAAAAAGACATGGGAAAAGGGTAATTTCATTGTTTCAGATACAACAAACAAAAAACATGGGAAAGCATGGTGTGGTCTGAGCAGGGAGTGGGAAAAGGAGGGGTGGCTACGAGAGCAATTATTCCAGCCATGAAACCTTACGAATACAATGTCACCAGCAGTTCCCTATCCTTATTTGGCTGCCTGGACTCGTCAGAGCTTTGGCAAATACAGCCCAAATGGATCACATCAAGATTTGGTTCCACATCATTTTACACAACAGTGATAATTTTTTGGTGCTTGATTAAAAACGACGACGACAAAAACCTGAGCATACTGATTTAATACTGACCACATTAGCAGTGCATATGTGATCCCAGTTTTCAGCACCCTGGATACCAGATCTCGGGGATCTTTAGACTTTAAAATGATGCTCCCATCTGGAAATTCCGTGCTGGAAATTTACTCTGTTCTGTTGGTCCTGATGTTTCTGCCTTTATTTCCTTGTTTTCTGTCATCTACTTTCACTGCACCTTCCCAGACCGTCTCCCTGTATTTCTATCACAGAGTCTTCATTTCCCATCCTCAAAATTCTTTCTAAGGTGCTGTATTCTCATAGCTAAGTACTGCAGTGTACACTGGATGCCACTGCTGCAGTGTTATTAGCCATTGTTCGTTTTCCTTACATCTTTTTTTTTGTTCGTTGTGTCCTTTTGACTGATTTCTGTTCCTGGAGGAGACAAAGCAGAATGTCTGGCATCCACAGACTGCTTTCGAACTATCCATCTTTGAAGTTCAATTCCTTGTTACTGATACCAAATGTGTGTGTGTGTGGGTGTGTGTGTGTGTGAGTGTGCGTGTGTGAGTGTGTGTGTGTGATGTGTCTATGTGAGTGTGTGTGTGTGTGAGCGAACATGTTGTTGTTTCAACCTACAGCCAGTCTTGATTTGAAATCAACCATTCCAGATACAGTGTTTGGGCAAAAGCATCCCCCACTCCCCACAAATTCCCCCCTCCCCAACCACCTTCTCCCCAAATTTTTCAAAACCTTGACCAGGTTAGAGTTTTTTGCTATTCATTTTCTGATCTAAACAACAACAAAATGATGAGAGGGAAAAAAAAAAGGAAGACAGAAAGAAAAGGAAGTTGGAGGGGAATTCAGCTCTGGCCAAATAAAGGGAAACAAAAGGACTGGAGGGGGGGGAGGAGGTTGGAGAGGGGAAGGTAAACTGAAGCTTCCAACAAATTGACACAATAAAGATATAAACTTTTTTTTTTCGATTGCAGAAAAAAAGCAAGGCAATAGCAACAAATGATTAGGCTGTATGTAGTACAAAGCTTTTTGTTTTGTTTTTTGAAATATAAAGATCACCATTTTATATGTATATATATATATATCGACAATGCACACACACAAAAAACCACTATGAATCTGTACAATGTCAAACATCAAGACTATTTGCAGTTCAGAATGATGATCCACTACTCCAGCAAGACAGACAGATATATATGCAAATTAACAAAATTTCATTGGCTGCTGCAGGCTGACTGCTTACCTGCTGAAATCTTTCCTCCACAGAATGACTATCTGACAAATGAGGAGAAGGATTGGAGATGAAGGACCATGGAAAGGGATACCCTGTTGTATGATACAAATTGATGACGAAGACTTGTCAACAAAAAGTATATTAATACTGCATACTACTTGAAATGGCTACTACGCGATCATTGAATCCAGTGCTCAACTTCCTGTGCCATATGTTTTTAAATGCTCAGGAAAATTCAATGTGAGTTTCAACATCTGTAGAAAAAAAAAAAAAGAACTAAGTAAACAAAACAAGTAGTATTTCATCTGAACTGAGGAGGAAAGGGGAAGGAGGAGGGGATGGGGGCTGGAGACATGGAAATACAAAGAGGGGGAGATAACAATACTTGCAGTAAACTCAGAGATAATCATAAGATGGATGATGAAACACAAGTAGAGTTGATCAGAGAATAAGAAAGAAAGACACGAAAAGGTGGAGAAAGACACGACAAAGGGAAGGAGTCAAGAAACTGATATAGAGAAGACAGAACAAGGGAAAGAAGTAAAGAAATGGACAAAGAGAAGATGGGACAAAGAAAAGAAGTCATGAAAGGAAGAGATCAAGACGTGAACACAGAGAAGACGGGACAAAGGACAGTGATCAAGAGGTGGATAAGAAAAAGAAGACAGGGGACAAGGGAAAGAAGAGATGGGGGGGAAAAGAGTAGGCAGAACAAAGAGTAGTCAAAAGGTGGACAAAGACAAGATGGGACGAACGAAAGAAGCCAAGAGACGGACAAAAAGACAGGACAAAGAAAATGGGAGGTGGCAAGAGATGACAGGGAGAACAGAAGTGACAGGTGAAGAGAACCCAGGACACATCAAAGAAGACATGAACAAAGGAAAGACAGGACAAAAGGAAGGAGCCAAGAGATGGACAAAGAGAATACAGGACTAAAAGTCAAGAAACAATGAAACAGAAGCGAGGAAAAACATAAAGAAGAGATGGACAAAGAGAAGATATGACAAAGGAAATGTGTGATGCTCAAACAGACACAGAGCTAAAGAAAGAAGAGATGGCCAAAGAGAAAACAAGACAACAGCGTCAAGCAATGTCTAAAGATAAGAGAGGACACAGAAAGAAGCGATGGCCAGAGATAGGGCAAAGGAAAGAAGCGATGGCCAGAGATGAGACAAAGGTAAGAAGTGATGGCAAGAGAAGACCAGACAAAGGAATGAAATGATACCCCTCAAAAAAGACTGGACGAAGGAGAAGACTGGACAAAGGAAAGAAGTGATGGTCAAAGAGAAAACAAGACAAAGGAAACATGTAATGGTCACAGAGAAGACTGGACAAAGAAAAGAAGTGATGGCCACTGAGAAGACCAGACAAAGGAAACATGTAATGGCCAAAGAGAAGACTGGAAAGAAATGATGGCCAAGGAGAAGACAGAGGAATCAAGTCATGGCCAAAAAGAAGACCAGACAAAGACGGACATGCAGAGAAAAGAACAAGAACAGAAATTAGTGACCGTTAAAAGTGAAACAGGACAAAGAAAAGAAGTGACAAAGAGAATACAGGACAAAGGAAAGAAGAGACAGGACAAAGGAAAGAAGAGACAGGAGAAAGGAAAGAAGTCACAGAGGTGGGCAGTCAGCCTCTCTCACAGCCTGTGTGGGGTAACAGAAAGTAGCCAATCTTCTGCCCCAAAGCTCCGCAAATCTGCCCGGCCGCGCTCGCTCTTTTTTCTGCTGACGCAAAGCTACCACATGCTGTCCTAATCCAAACCTTGTAACACTGAATTCCAAACTGCACCATGCAAGAAGGAATTTTCGATTTCCCAGCCATGGTTGTAAAAATATCAGTTAAAATTGTCATTTTTAGATTATTAGTGCCTAAAACCCAGAGAAACTGAATGGAAAAAAAAAGAAATCCTTCAAATTATGGAAGAGTTGACCCCACTGATACGTTCTCATGCAAGTAATAAGTTGCAAAAATTCTAAATAACTTAGCATCTCATGACAGATACCTGAATGTCAAGCTATATGCATGTCGCTCTTCCACAAACTCTCCAACATATTGCTGTTTCAGTAGGAACTAAAGTCAAATGAGCATTTTAAAACTACATGCAAACTGCATGACAACCTGTTTTTTTCTTTTTCCTAACAATATTCTACCCGTCAACAATTACCTTACTCTCACGCAGATTCGAGGGGCTCAGGAGCGTGTGCGGGCTTTCTGGACACTACCTGTGGACCTTCCCATGATTCCTAGAAACAAAGCTGTGGGTGGAAACGGGACCTTCAGCAACACGAGACAGTACACAAATCACCGACATGTCAAGTAGAACCAGTCTGATATCATCTGATCTTTGGTGAGATATGTACAACAGCATTTTGAACATCAATGGTTCTGGACACAAAAATGTGACATTTCAAAGAACGAAACTATCTTCGTGTCAATGGAGGTATGGATTTGGGAGTGCTAGAAAAAAAAAAGAAAAAAATAACAGCAAAAGCACTTTCAACAAAACTGTCCCTTATTCTCAACTGATAACTTCTTTAAAAAAAAAAAAAAGTATTTTCCTTTCTTTGTTTTAATCTCTTTTTATTATACTTTTGCACATCATATGGCATCAGATGCAACTTTGGACAGAGTCAAGGTACACAAGATGACAATAATACACAATGCCGATAAAACTTGTTGCATAGAAAAAAGAAAAAAAAGAACCAGCAGTTTGAAATCTTGGACTGAGTGTCATGGTCAGATTATGGCCACATAAGCATTCATTCCTTGTCAACCAATGCCATGGATGGACACGATAACCTCAATCTGGTAAAAGTCATCCTCAGACAAATATCAGGCAAAACATAAGTAAACCACTAGAAAAAAAAAAAAGAGTGCGGAGAGATCTGCTCCATCAAAGATCAATACAGCAAACAGTATAGCCAGCTCTTTGTTGCAGAACGGGACAAAAAAAAACATATACCTGTTAATGTTTCAAAATCAATTATCAGTAAAAAAAAAAAAAAAGTTTAATATAAATAAGCCATTCATTGACTGAAAAGAAAAAGAAATGCTTCCCCTTCTTCAGCCCAACAATCAAGGCCAGCCTGTGTTCTAGACAACAGCATTTCAAAAATTTTAAAAAGTCATGACTGGCTCATTAACAAGACAATGAATACATTGCTTGAGGATATGGGATATCTCAGAAAGATACTGGACGGAAAGCTGATGTAAAAATGCTACAATCATAAATACAGTCAAAGGAGGAGGCATTT
Source organism: Conus canariensis (assembly GCA_033310375.1). NCBI lineage: Eukaryota > Metazoa > Mollusca > Gastropoda > Neogastropoda > Conidae > Conus > Conus canariensis. The sequence continues at coordinate 35,375,222 of CM065715.1, forward strand.
CTTGTTTACCTGCTGCCATCAATCACAAATCGTAAGTCTTTTCTTCACACTAACAATTATCACTGTTTGAACAACAACGATAACAAAAACAAAATTCAAAAAAAAAAAAAAAAAGAAAGAAAGATCTGCATTATAAAAGGTGCACTGATAAAAACTGTTTATTAAAATCTTCTTCCTTACCAGTGTGCTTTAAAGCGAAAACTTTTTTTTTCCTCCATAAAGCAGTTTCACTGAGCTGACAGGAAAATCAAAAAGCTTTAAAACTCACTTGCTGGCTTTCTTTTACCCAGGATTCAAAACCTTTATCGATCTGTTGGTGTGAATCATGATGTATTTAAAATTCAGATCCTGAATATTCGTCTGCTAGTGACATGACACATTATTCCTTGAATAAAAAATCACAGTTAAAGTTGCAGGTAAAACAAACCTGGAATACTCATCCCACAGATCAACTTACAAGATCTGTACATCTTTCCCACTGGTAAAGCATGTGCGTAATACTTGGTGAGAAGAGAAACGCAAAGACAAAAAAATGAAAGACGTGATCATGATTTCCACAAACCAATTGTGCATAAGTGCGTCATATTCTCCAACTTTTAAACCGAATCTGTACAATAACAGCTTCTGGACGGTAAAACAAGCAACAAACATTGTTCTGCTCAAAATGTGCTTAGACTAGAATGTCACGAAAGGTCCACATGCAAGTAGTTCCAAGATTTTTGTCAAAAATCAATATTTAGAGAAAACAAAAAAAAGTACCAAAAAAAAAAAAAAAAAAAAAAATGAAAAAGAAAGACAGCATCCTTCAAACTAAATTCGTCAGACCCCTGTGCGGGCCTCACCAGACGCCACTAAGACTGGCTAGGTCAGGGCGGCGTGGACTGGACATGGCCCCGTTTGTGGAAAACGGGTTGTTGAGTGCACGTGGCTGTGCCTGCTGCAGCAAGGTATGACCTTTATTCAAGTCTGCAAAGTACAAACAACTGTTGCAAAGTACAAACAATTGTTACATTATAAATGAATTAAAAATGGAATGTGATAATCTCAGAACTTGTTGAAAATTTTTTTTTATCACATGTCAGTATGTTAACGGCTTGTGTTCGAATTTTGTGGAGCAGGTTGGTTTTGAGATTAAGGTAAGGTAAGGTACGGTGATGTTGCTTATTACCTTACCTTACCTTACCTTAATCTCAAAATCAACCTGCTCCACAAAACACAAACACAAGCTGTTAAGATACTTGCACATGATAAGAACAAAAATGTTCAAAATAAACAACAAATTAAAAAAAAAATGACATAATGCGCCAACTTGCAGATCTTGATTCAGCAAGCAGTTTGAGAGAGAGAATGAGTTGTTTTTGTTCTTTTCTGGACACAATACAGTTGAATTTAGAAACAAGCATAGTTTCCTATCTATGTACTTTTCTGTGAATTGGTGATAACTATGTGGAACAATGCCAGAGACAACAGTAATGGCCTGTTCCACAGAAATATGACTGTTATTTGATCACTGCTATACAGAACAATGCCAAAGACAACAGCTAAGGTTTATTCCATAGAAATATTGAAGTTATTTGATCACTGCTGAACATTACACACTTAAGAATCTTTGGGGTTAGAAATGTGTCGATGATGTTCTAAAGCTGAACAAATTCACACTGCTGAGACAAAAAGATTTGAACCCCGACTCACCTGCAATAGCCAGCAACATTTTGCGTCGTGCGCCAAAGGTGGTGATACCCAGCTCTTTCAGATCCTGATCGGTCATTGTCAGAAACGTGCCCAAGTCAATCTGAAAATATGGCAGTCTTCACATGAACCCACATGTCAGAAACACACCAGTGCCAAGTCAGTCTGAAAATATGGCAGTCTTCACATGAACCCACATGTTAGAAATGCACCAGTGCTAAGTCAGTCTGAAAATATGGCAGTCTTCACATGAACCCACATGTTAGAAACACACCAGTGCTAAGTCATCTGAAAATATGGCAGTCTTCACATGAACCCACATGTTAGAAACACACCAGTGCTAAGTCAGTCTGAAAATATGGCAGTCTTCACATGAACCCACATGTTAGACACGCACCAGTGCTAAGTCAGTCTGAAAATATGGCAGTCTTCACATGAACCCACATGTTAGAAACACACCAGTGCTAAGTCAATCTGAAAATATGGCAGTCTTCACATGAACCCACATGTTAGAAACGCACCAGTGCTAAGTCAATCTGAAAATATGGCAGTCTTCACATGAACCCACATGTTAGAAACGCACCAGTGCTAAGTCAATCTGAAAATATGGCAGTCTTCACATGAACCCACATGTTAGAAACACACCAGTGCTAAGTCAGTCTGAAAATATGGCAGTCTTCACATGAACCCACATGTTAGAAACACACCAGTGCTAAGTCAATCTGAAAATATGGCAATCTTCACATGAACCCACATGTTAGAAAAACGTTGGTGTGGGCACATACACACTGAAAGTAACTGATCATGCGACACAAGAGGCAGCAGGGAGAGGAACAAGCACAGTAAGAATACGTAAAGACTGGGAGATGAGAGAGAACAGATATCACATTCGAAAGAAATCACCTCTTCTTCCACCAGCCTCAACCCTAATGCCACCTTCAATCAAACCTACCTCCCCCCTTAACATCTCCCCACCCCCCTTCATCCCCATCTACCTAATGCCATACACACACTAAAGGGAAAAAACCAACACTATGAATGAAACTTAAAATGCTCCCCCTCCCCCCATCTGCTAACCTCTCTCCCCTCCTCCCCGAAGTGTGTCTCTAACCTCCTGCTGTTGGAAGAGGTCGGTGTATTTGCCCAGCCCCAGCTTGCTGAACAGTTCCGCCAGGTCCACCTTACACCCACTGCTGTTGGCCGCCATCAGCTGCTGGGGGCTGCGCTGCTGCTGCTGCTGTGCCAGGGACTGATGGCTCATCCCATAGTCGTCTGCAACAAATGTCACGAAACAAATTCATCCACACTCATCCAATCCTCATCTTCAAATGACTTCTACTGGCTATTGAAGCAGTCATTTGACCACTGAAATAGAACTCTAAAGATCATCGTTGAGTCTAGATCATTTTCGTTAACGTCACAGCCATTAACTTAACATCACCGCTAAAACTTAATAAGTCTGGCGCATCACTTGGCTTGTGCATTCTATTTTTAGTTTATCTTGTGAGAGATGCACTTTGCGTTGGGCTACCTGTGTCTGGATGGTCAAGAACTAAATCGCATTTCTTTCAATTTTACACTGACAGTGAAAAACCTGCAAGTAATATGCAGATCATGCAGCAAATTTTGACCTGTGGCCATGTGCACTGCAGAATTTTAAATAGTTGACTCAAAGAGTCCTTTTTTTTCCTCAAAGGATTGCCTGATGCTGAAAGCGTATTTTCATTAACACATGCATATTCCCACATCCTTGCAAACAAATTTTCACCCTTGCTATGACCTTCATGTCATACAGCTTTCTTTAAGCATTTCTACAGTTTTGAACATATGTGGGTATATTAATGCCCGTGTGTGTATTTAAGTACTTTGCATTCGGATAATGGAGAATGCCTTCTTTCCTACCCATGATTTAAGCCATGTTACATCACTTTAAACATCCAATATTTTCCAGAATCGATTGCTGTAAAGCGCTAAAACACTCACACTTTTTTCTGAGACTGGGGTACTCTCCTGGTGCTTTGTTGAGGTAAGGGTCTGCGGTTGTCTTGGAGTCTTTCCATGGGTCTCGGTCTATGTCTGAATCAGACTCTGGATGAGGAGGATCAGGTGGTGCCTGCACACAGTTGAGTATTTCTAAGTATTTCTATTTCAAGAGATAACTTATATACACAGCATGCTTTCTTAAGAGTATATCTATTTCAAGAGATAACTTACATACACTTCATGCTTTCTTAAGAGTATGTCTATTTCAAGAGATAAGTTATATACACAGCATGCTTTCTTAAGAGTATGTCTATTTCAAGAGATAACTTATATACACAGCATGCTTTCTTAAGAGTATGTCTATCTCAAGAGATAACTCATATACACAGCATGCTTTCTTAAGAGTATGTCTATCTCAAGAGATAACTCATATACACAGCATGCTTTCTTATGAGTATGTCTATCTCAAGAGATAACTCATATACACAGCATGCTTTCTTAAGAGTATGTCTATCTCAAGAGATAGCTCATATACACAGCATGCTTTCTGACATCTATTACAAAGTTGGGCACTGCAAATATTTCTCTTCTTCCACTTCCCCCTATGGATCTCACTTACAGATGACTCTGTATGCTGCGTCAAATTCGACAGTATGGCTTACTAGGCACACTTCATAGATGTCTCTGTTTTCACCCTTTGTAATCAAATTAAACATTCATGGTCTACACATCCAGCACCAAACATACCAAAGATATGCTTTTCATCTTTCAGTAACTGAGAAATTCCCTGTTGCATCTCTTCTACAATTTGCAAAGAATATTGCTAACATGCTGTGAACCGCGTCTCCCTTTAACCCTCTGACTACCAGGTGTTTTCACATGTATTTCTGCAGCAAACGTTGTTTTTAAAGCATCAAGCAAACTTCAACTCTGGTCCTTTCTTCTCTTTTTCTGTTTTTCAATCGGCAAACAAAAATGACAAAACTATATTTTTTAAAAACAGTGTAGAAGTGGATGTTGTTTGCTGTGCAGGTGTCTGTTTTTGTGTTTGTTTTGACTGTAATTGGTCATTAGTAAAATTCCTGAATCATCCATAATCTGGAAGCCCATTTCCAACATGTTCGTCATCTCATGCACTGCTGCTGAAGTTTGATTCAAGTGCAAGTGCACCATTACAGTCTACACCACACTCTAAACTGTTGTTCATGATTAAGCAGTGCTTGGGTGGCTATATTGTCCACAGTTACACTGAATGGATAGTTACCTATCACTGTCACTTACAGTTGCAATTAACACAAGCTGATGAGAATTTTACACATTTTTTAAACACAAATCAAAATACTTTGAAAGCGGCTGCCACTTTTGCAACCACTGTTGTCCTCAAATAGAGCGTCTAAACACTCAAAGCTTTCCAAATACTCCATATGGGAACAAAACAAAGGCCTGCCCTCAATGGGCTATACAGGGCAGAGGGGTAGTTAAGAGGAGTATGGTAGTGAGCAGTACATGGCAGAATAATTGTCAAAAGTGTAAACTGACCTCTGCAAATTCAGCAGGGGGTTGCAGGGGCCCCTGCTCATCGAAGCGTGCATGGCTGATACCCAGTTGACCAAGCCGGTCACGGATGGCTGATTCGGGCATGGATTTGGAGAACCCCATTCCTGACCATATGTCTGTGGGTATCCTCGACTCCCCTTCTGGGTGTTTCTGCATGGCTGCACACAGTGAGGGTCCATCTCATACAACTGACCGGTCCAGTTAGCATGCCACTCTTTTTACATCACCTGCCACTACATAATACTATCCATCCTTCCTTTTGTGCATGCTCACAACCTGACAAACACAAGAACATTTTGGAATAAAAAGGACATTTCACAACTAGCATCTGTATTGAAGTTAATGTTCTTCTGCCGAGTCAGATATGCAGTTCTCACTATCTGTCAGCACCATCTTCGTAGTCTTTTCAGTGAACTCAAAGTCAGGTATAGATATAAAACAATTTCTCATGGAAAGTTGAAAACAAAGTGTATGCATGTGTGTGTGGGTGGGGATACCATAAAAACATTGTTTTCTTTACTCCCAACATTCTCCTTTGAAAGACGATGCAAAATGATCAAAATGGTGAAACATTCAATCAAGTGGTGAGCAAAGAAGGTGATCAAAAGAAATACGTGATTGAACTAAATCAATGGTTAGATAGCACCTATCAAGAAAAGATGGAACTGTTACAGACAGGGTTAGTACAAACCATAAAACAAAGACAATGAATAATTGAGCATTTAAGTTCTGAACACACACACACACACACACACACACACACACACACACACGCACGCAGAGCAAGAAAAAGACAAGACAATATAAAATGACTATGCAAATATAAAAAAAGGCTTGGCTCATGTCACAGCGAAGTAAACTTAAACAACAAGTAGGACAGGGAGCAACACACTTCCAGTACATAAATCCACTGTACCTTTCATGGCCAGTAGTTTCTCTCTGTTCATAGTCGAAGGGGAAGGGTAGAGGTGTGAAGAGGGAGGAAGAGGAATTCTTCCGTTCAATACCAGGAGCCAGCTTTTCTGACCCATCAGATTCTGCTCCAGACGATTCCGGGGATTTCTCTCCATTCCTGGGGATTCAAATCAGCACACTTCACAATTGCATTTTAGGGATGATGCAGTAACACTTAAGTGCTTTTTTCTAACACGACATACACACCATATAATCTCTTGCTTTATCTGTCTCTTTTCTTCTCTCTGTCTCTCAAGGGGCACAACTTGTCTGGCTCTGGATTTTATGAATACGAACACATCACAGAACTGTTCAGTCATCTTTGTTGCGACAAGTGCCGTCAGTGAACTTCATCCTTTACATACTGTGTCAACATCAGTCAATGGTAAAAAATCAGCATCCTTCATCATGCCAGCCAATCAGACGGTTTTCCCAGCAGTCTGCGGCCACTTTACAGCAGTTTTTTTGTGGCTATCATGGGTAGACGAGCACAGCGGAAGAAGGCCATGTGTGTTCACACAGTTCAAGTTCGCACATGTCAGCTTGCCCTTGTGTTGGAGTTTGCCATCGCCACTCTGCTACAACAGGCGGGTGAATCTAACCCTGGACCTGGTAGTCTGTGTGAAATGGAATCAAGTTCAAACAGGACTAACTGTGTCAGTTTGGAGCAGATCGGCAAACAGTTACAACAAATGATCATGACACAGGAAGATACGTCACAGAACATGACAGCCAGACTGACATCCATTGAGCATGCTCTACAAAACCATTTGGGATTGATGAAAAGGGCATTAGAAGTGATGAATGGTGACATTGTGGATCTTCATGAACATGTAGACAAATTAATATTTCAAAATCAGACTTTATGGAAACATTAGAAAAACAGAATGAAAAAACTGACTACCTTGAAAATCAATCACGAAGACAGAACTTGCCGTTTTTTGGATTACCAAAAGAAGAACATTTCAAAACTTGGGAAGCTTATCAGAAGCTCCTGCTTGGGGTGATCAAAAGTGAAATGGAAATTACCAGAGACATCAGCACTGATCATGCACACGGAGTAGCATCTGCTGTGATTGTAAAGTTCCAGAACTACAAGGACAATTGTACTGTGCTACACAATGCCTACAGACTGAATTAATGTGAAGGAGGATTTTTTCAAGGCCAGTGTGTGAGATCAGGAAAGGACTAATGGACATGCAGAAATCATATCGAAGTAACAGGATGAGAGCCGCGCTGGTGTACGACAAACTTCACGCGAATGATAGTGTGTACTCATACAACCGAACAAATGGAATCATTGTGAAGATCAACAAGCACAGGGATCAACACGATCATGTAGCAGAAGACAAAGCGTGTTGAGGAGACACACAGCACATGGCAGTAACCGGTAACAGTGACACACGGTACTTGAGACCGCAAGCTGGCAGTGCAGCCAGTTCACACCACAGGGTGGAGGGACAGGCCAGAGGGGGAAACTCTTCAGGCCGACAATGAACTCCTTCCAACTACCATATTCCCCCCTCTACCTTGGAAGAAGACAGGTGAAGACAGAAAACACGGGCCTGACAGGCAGAAGAAAGAGGCAGCAGCGATGCTGAGGGCACAGTGACAGGCATCGACAGTGACTAAGCTACGCTGAGGGTGACAAGTCCTGCGGCTCTCACAGGAGCTACAGTCGGCACAGAGGGGACCGCAGGATGCAAGCCATGACCTTAACCACTGCGCAGATGAGGGCGACAGCAACATGTACGGCAGCAGATGTAGCAATGGCAACAATACATGTACAGGTGGTCTGTGGCAACAGCAAAGGCAGTCAAGTGGGGGGGCGGACGAACTGGACGCACCAAAGGTACAGCCAGAGGTTGTGGACAGGGACGCGGTGACAGCCCTGATAGGGCCCAACTGTAGGATTACTTTAGGCTGTTGGTGGACAGGGACGCGGTGACAGCCCTGATAGGGCCCAACTGTAGGATTACTTTAGGCTGTTGGTGGACAGGGACGCCGCGACAGTCCTGATAGGGCCCAACTGTAGGATTACTTTAGGCTGTTGGTGGACAGGGACGCCGCGACAGCCCAGATAGGGCCCAACTGTAGGATTACTTTAGGCTGTTGGTGGACAGGGACGCCGCGACAGCCCTGATAGGGCCCAACTGTAGGATTACTTTAGGCTGTTGGTGGACAGGGACGCCGCGACAGCCCTGGTAGGGCCCAACTGTAGGATTACTTTAGGCTGTTGGTGGACAGGGACGCCGCGACAGCCCAGATAGGGCCCAACTGTAGGATTACTTTAGGCTGTTGGTGGACAGGGACGCCGCGACAGCCCAGATAGGGCCCAACTGTAGGATTACTTTAGGCTGTTGGTGGACAGGGACGCCGCGACAGCCCAGATAGGGCCCAACTGTAGGATTACTTTAGGCTGTTGGTGGACAGGGACGCCGCGACAGCCCAGATAGGGCCCAACTGTAGGATTACTTTAGGCTGTTGGTGGACAGGGACGCGGTGACAGCCCAGATAGGGCCCAACTGTAGGATTACTTTAGGCTGTTGGTGGACAGGGACGCAGCGACAGCCCAGATAGGGCCCAACTGTAGGATTACTTTAGGCTGTTGGTGGACAGGGACGCAGCGACAGCCCAGATAGGGCCCAACTGTAGGATTACTTTAGGCTGTTGGTGGACAGGGACGCAGCGACAGCCCAGATAGGGCCCAACTGTAGGATTACTTTAGGCTGTTGGTGGACAGGGACGCAGCGACAGCCCAGATAGGGCCCAACTGTAGGATTACTTTAGGCTCTGGCCCACTCATATGCAAGAGCACCCTTGGGTTTCTTGGAATGCTGTGTTTGTACTGTGCAATATAGTGCGTTGAGTGTGCATGGAGGTAAGGTAATGTTGCTTATAGCCCAGCCGACCGCAAAGGGACATATCAGGGCTGTCACTGCGTTGAAGTCAACTCTAGTCATTTAAAAAAAAAAAAAAAGCGTCACACATCTCTTTAAAATACACCTAAAAACGCACCAGAAACTTCGTTAAAAATCTTTCTTCTGTAAAATCTTACATCAGATGAAAAATGTTAATCTCCCTCAGAAATTAAAAGATCACATCAGGTGGGACATCTCTGAAAAGGTTCTCAAGGAGTCTGCTGTAAACTGTTTATGTCTGACATCTGCAAATCCCAACACTACAAGAATATGTTTCATTGTGAGTGGAACATGATATGGAATGCACCATTGAGCTTCTTCACCTTTTAAAAGATAAGAACAGGTGTAAAATGAGTGACCTGTACGCAAACGGCACAAGACTGTTTTGTCTTTACGGCCGCCTTGGGAACATGCTAAAACCTCTTTCAGGTTTAGATGGATTTTGTACAGTTTGTTGTCTGCGAGTTCCATTCCTCTTGCCAGGGATCTTTAACGTAAGCATGTGTTCTGGGTTTCAGATCAGTGTGAGGGATAGACAATTTGCTCAACTCTTTCTTTGTGGCTCTTTCGGCAAATATGTCAGTACAGAGGACAAAAACATGAAAAGACACACTTGACCCTGCCAAGGGGCTCCATCCAAAAAGCAACAAAAACACCAGTATTTTCACAACTGTCTGTCAGTGCAGAATGAGAAATGGGGAGTTTGTGTTATACTCCCTGTTGCAAAGAGGAGACAAGGTGGCCGATCGAGAAAATCAATTAATCTCGATCGTCCGTGTGGTGTCGTGCAAAGTGCTCGAGAGATCGACTGAAAACTCGAACTACCCGTACACGCCACCGGTCGTGTGACTGGTATGGCTATTAATAGCAATCTCTACACGTGGAGTATCACTGTGTATAGGTGTGATAGTTCTTGGGCACTAAATCTTAATAAGCAGATCAGTGTCACACACCCTTACTCGAACACGTTCTACCTGTGAAGGGTAAAGAGTACAGGTGTGATAGTTATTGAGCCCTAAACCTTAATAAGCGGAACCAGCACAAAATGCGTGCTGAACCCGAGGCTCGGCAATATGGTGGGGGAACACGACCGGCGAGCGGTGCCGACGATCGCGAGTAACAAAGTCGCGAGAGTGCCGGTAAAAGAGACAAATCTTTAATAAATACGCTCCCGAGAGTGCCGGTAAAAGAGACAAATCTTTTAATAAATACGCTCCCACCAAGAGCCTCACACGGCAAAAATACTCAGGGTCTAGTGCAAGCCGGAACCAGCACAAAATGCGTGCTGAACCCGAGGCTCGGCAATATGGTGGGGGAACACGACCGGCGAGCGGTGCCGACGATCGCGAGTAACAAAGTCGCGGGAGTGCCGGTAAAAGAGACAAATCTTTTAATAAATACGCTCCCGAGAGTGCCGGTAAAAGAGACAAATCTTTTGATAAATACGCTCCCACCAAGAGCCTCACATTTGCAAGCCACAACTGAATCAAGTATAGAACAAAACACAGCAAAGTTAACACAAAGGCAAGTATAGGCGAGACAGAGCACAAGACTTATCTTGCTTTGACGGCAGGCCGAAGATGAATGGCTTATAGGAAGTTGACACTGGCTTCTTCCGGGGCCGGAAGTGGGGTGACATCACGTGACTGTCTTATGACTGCATTGGCCACGGGAAAAAATTCGGCCTGACAGAGCTGGCTAACTGCCGTTGAATGCTATGGTCTGACATGGTAAAGTATATGACGCCAAACTGGATTTATCAAGCCATTAAACTCTAATAAAGGGCAAAAATCACCAAGGACTCTGGACATGGTCTCTTTTTCTCATATTTGCTGGTCCAAACAAATGCCTTAATCCTGCTTAGTGTGAACATGCCCTGGATAATTAGGACACTCAAACAAACAAAGAGCATGGAACTAACTCCTGACCCTTAATATTTCCTAGGTCACTGGCTGATCTCCCTTATATACCAAGGTCACTGACGTCACTAAAATGTATGTTCAGCTTCCTTCTTTTCCTTTGCAAGGCAACATGTTCCCTTGACTGCTCCAATATTTTGAGTTCGCATATTTTTTCCCCTTTTGAGAGCATTATGGATGCCACTCATGCTCCCTTTTTATTTTGTTTACCTCTTGAGAATACAGAGTTCTTTTCTTACTCCAACTCATTGTTGAGTCTCAACAAACGATGTTCAGAAACTTTGGGATTTGGTTTCAAAAGACTCCTCCTTACCAGATTTTCAACCGTCCCCTCCATGGCTTCACTGACTTTGTGCACAACTCTAACTCCTTTGGCTTCCGCTACTTTTCTTTCTTTTTTTTGTCTCAAAGTTGCAAGAGCTGCTTTCACATGTGAACACATGAAAACAATTAAAAGATCTGTTCTTATCTTCAATGTTCCCCTTTAAAATATTGCGATGCTTGCATTTTTGTAGGACATTTCAAAAAGGAGTTTTATAATTGACACTGATCAAAGGATTCACCTTTCAGTTTCAGATCTGTCATCCAAAGCTGAGCATTCGCTTTGTTGGATACTGGATTCTTCCGTTCCGTCAGCTTTTACACATAATCTGTCCACTGATCTCACTCAGTCAGACCGTCTATTTTTTCACCGATGTGTGTATGTATGCGTACATTATACCTGTCCATGCTAAAAACTTTTCCAGCATGCTCAACACAGTCCCCCTGTATTATTTTATACAATCTTTTGTTTGTGTTATCACAGCGCAGTTGTGATGATAATAACAATCATGCAACATTATGTGCAAGCATGTCAGTGCACTTTGTGAGTGTGACTCACTGGAGCCTGGACATCCCGTTGAAGAGGGTGGCAGTGACAGGCGGGGGCTGACTGATGGGCGTGGTTTTGCTGAGGCCCAGGAGGTCGAGGGTGTGACCGCTGCTGCTGAGGGTGGACGTGTCGCGTGTGATTACATTCTCCATACTGTCCTCCGACTGCAGTCCCCCCAGCTCCACTGCGACAGACCACACATGTTCCATGAGTTATTTCAGGGTCATGGGTGAACATGGCTAAACTAGACACTAGATTTTCTCTGTTTTTTGGGTGTTTTTTTTTGCCCCTTGCAGTTTTCTCTTTTATCCACAAGAAACACTTCACAATACTTCAATAATCTTTCAGCCTCTTCTAAATTCAAACTTGATCACTACTGCATTCAATATATATAGCCGTACAAGACTATAAGTATATTTCACTGTTAATCAAGGCATAATCTAATATGTAAGGAATTTGTCATTAATTTTTTCATCACAGCAGGAGGCATAAATGCATTTCAAAATCAGTATCATCTAATCTGTTTGTTCTCCCCCCCCCCCCCCCGAGTCTTTGGAAAAGATTGTACTTCAACCTTTGTTATAATGTATAAGACAATCATTGATTTTGATATAAAGGCTTTTGACATAATCAATAAGAGTGTTATGGTACACATTTCTACTGCATGTACAGACCTTTCCAAATGTACTTATGACTCAGTCTAGTCAAATTCCTATCAGTTTTAGATCAGTATCACTAATCCTGCATTTGAGAGTAACATACTTTGCCCATAAAACAATAAAATGAAAAATATCATCAGTTATTCTTTTATTATTAAAAAGAAAATTGTACCAACATGACCAATTTTGATGACAAATGATCTTTTTTCACAATTATTTTTAAATGGAATTCCAACCTTTCTCGTGTGTAAGTGTGTGTGCATGTCCATGAGTTTCAGCAAGTGAATGTGTGTTCTTTAGCCTTTATGCATATCTTTTCACCAGAAGTGATGTACTAGATTTAAAGATGAAAAACTGATTCCATATGTGTGTGTATGTATGTGAGTGTATGCAAGTACATGTGTATGGACATGCATAGGTACATGCACACATCTGTGCATGTGTGGGAGCGCGCGTTTGTGTGTGTGTGTGTGTGTGTGTGTGTGTGTGTGTGTGTGTGTGTGTGTGTGTGTGTGTGTGTGTGCATGTGTGTGTGCATGTGTGCTCATGTGTGTACGTGTGTGTGTGTGTACGTGTGTGTGTGTGTGTGTATGTGTGTGTGTGTGTGTGTGTGTGTGTTTTGTGTGCATATAAGTCTCAAAGAGAAAAAAAAAAGAAAACAAAGAAACAGAGACAGGCAGATGAATGGCAGACTTATAGGAGAGTCTTGCTCACCTGTCGTCCCGTGCCTGAAACCTATCCCAGACCGAGGACTGTCACAGGGGCTCTGAGCTGGGGGACTGGCAGAGTCACTGTTGTTGCTGCTGGTACCTGCATGACGGACAAAACAAAAATACCTATAACAATACTGTGCAAGAACAGGACCCGTCAAGTCCTTCCTGTACACTCTGGCTATTCCTTGTTCAAATGAAACCTGTAACCTTCTCTGGTTACTACTGGGAATTTCTGTCCTTTTTTTTTTAATTTAAACTCTCTCGCAAAAATTTTGCTATCAGAATTTTGCTACTTTGGAACTTGGAACTTCAGTGCTTGCAGAATTGTGCTCACAAACATGTCTGTGAAATCTGACAATGATCCACCAAACAGTTTTGAGTTATCTTGGTCCAATACACTGACACATATGCCCGCACAAAACCACAAACAAACAAAAGATTGAAAATAAAACTGTTTCAACAGCCTGCTTGGTAATTCTACTATTACTACTTCTACTAAATAAAACCTTTACACAGATAACTCTAGCCAAACATTACCCTTTATACATTCAAATGACATTCATACTGTCAATCACCTCCCAAATAATCAACTTGAGAACAAAATTTTGCACCCGCATGTGTATAATGCTGAATGATAAACTACCACCTTGATTAAAAAAAAAAAAAGAAATGGAAAAAAGGCACAATTTGAGTTTTGGCCACTGTGGTGCAATGGTAGTGTCACAGGCTGCAGCCTGGAGGTTGTCGGTTCAAACATCCATCAGAGGCATATATCTGTCAGAGTTTTCTGACCCAGCTGGCTCCAATTCAGTGTACTTCAAATATATAGTCACTAATCATCATCATCATCATATATGTCACTCCTATGACCTGAATTTATAGCACTGTCGCGACAGATACTTTGACAATCAAGAATTTTCACACCTCAATGTCTCCAGTTATACACATCAGAAGAATTCGTCCAGTCCTCTACAATGACAATCAGGGACTTTGTGGATCTACCACAATCTAATTTCAGCGAGAAGAAGAAGAACAACAACAAATAATAACCTTTACTCTGTGGTGCTGACATCCTGATGAACGGACTGGCAGGGGCAAAGTCTTTCTGGAAGCCGTTACACTGAGACAACACATCAAAGGATGCTGGGACGGAGCTGGCTGGAGCCACCACCATTAGCGGACTGAACAGACCTGTTCCCACATGAGACAAACACTTAAATATTAACAAGTGTCCAAAGGGAGAAAAATAATAACACTCTAACAAGCTCCACACCCACACAAAATTGTTCAGAACTTTCGATAAAAGAGAATTCTTCTAAAAGTAGTTTTACGATATATCTAGCTGCTGCCTAATCCTTACTTGGCATGGAACATTGCCATATTATCATGATCGCCAAGAAAACAAAACTGGGAGGGCAGGGAGCTAACCACACTTTCATCCCAAGACCTTAACAGTGATCGCTCAAGGTGAGCTCACTTCATTATGCCATATTCAAACATAGTTAAAGTTTTGGCATCTTTTCCTGACTAAGCGGGACAGTGGGAGGGTGTCTTACTGTTTAGACAGGAAAGTATATTATGAGGACAATGAGAGCCACAGAGTGCTTGGGTGCAGCCAAATGCTAAAGAGAGTCAGCGACAGAGTGTGATTTATGAACACCATTAGATGGAATTTCTCCTTCTGAAGTAATGGAGAAAGAGACTTCTTTGTCCAAAGTTATGAGCTTGAAGACAGAGACTTTTTTGTCTGAAGTAAATATGAGCTTGAAGACTGAGACTTTTTCGCCTGAAGTAAATATGAGCTTGAAGACAGAGACTTTTTAGTCTGAAGTAAATATGAGCTTGAAGACAGAGACTTTTTAGTCTGAAGTAAATATGAGCTTGAAGACAGAGACTTTTTAGTCTGAAGTAAATATGAGCTTGAAGACAGAGACTTTTACGCCTGAAGTAAACAGGAGCTTGAAGACAGAGACTTTTTCGCCTGAAGTAAATATGAACTTGAAAGATTGCTAGTGAGGATCCATGAGTGCTGAAAAAACAAAGTCTGAATTCCAAAGAACAGAGCGAGGTGTTTTCTCTCTCCAAGGAAAAGGAGAAAACTTAACTATGTTTGAATGCGGCGCAATGAAGTGAATTCACTGGGGACAATCACTTTGCTGCCTAACTGGGTATGGAGACCAGGTTCGCTTCCTGCTCTCCCAATTCTGTTTTTTGGGGGACCCTGACAATACAGTGCTGTTCCATACCAAGCAGGGACTGGGCATTTGTTTGGACAGTATGAGAAAAATGTATACATAGTTTTTTAATGTTCTGTTTTGTTTGGGTAGCTGGATGACAGAATTACTCTGTAAAGAATAAAGAACCGAAGAAAGTCATCTCTAAGATTATACAAACCCCTCGCCTATTTCTTTGATGTCACAAATGTAGACATCATGACGCCAGTAACTACATCACCCTGTGCACATGCGCGTGCGTGCACGCACACACACACGCACACGCACACACACACACACACAGAGAAACACAGCTTCTCAAAATCTATATAACAATCATAACTCATCACATTTTAATTGCTTCTGTGAACATAATCCATCCAATCAATCAATCGATCACACACACACACACACACACACACACACATACACACACACACACACACAGCCTCTCAAAATCTGTGCAACAATCACAATTTCTCACAAGTCTAACACTGTTTCTGTGAACATAATTCATCAATCAATCAACTTCTGGGGACAAACAAGTGATTGAAAAAGACATCCCATCCTACCCCACCCCTTTACTACCACTGGACAGAACGAAACAGATGATATTTTCAATTCACTGTCCTCCGCCATACCAAGACACTCGTGCCACTCACCAGGACTGCCATGCAGCCAGTGACTGGGGCTGAGGTTGGGAGCGGCAGACAGAGGACTGCCCAGCGAGGGACTCTGAGGGTTGCTGTGGCCATTCATCAGCACCAGAGAGCTGGGGGTGCTCACATTCAACAGACTGTGCGAGTTGAGAAACCCTGTCAAAGAGCCAGCCAGGCCACACTTTGTCAGTTGGCATTCTCCATTTCAGTGTGCACACACACACTAATCTATGGTACAGTGGAAATTCAATAATGATGAAAAAAAAAACTGGGTCTTCAGTAAGAGTCTTTACTACTGGTGTTTTAGACACTAAAAACATTTAAACAAAAATTCAACCAAAATTTGTTTTTTTAGAATGAACTGTATTTTAATAGGTGGCTTCCAGGTATACTGCTTCCGACACCATCCCCTCATATTACCACACAAGGGCCAGGTTGGCCAAGTGGATGCATTATCATTCTCTTGATCCTACAGTCTTACAGTCTTCATTCAATTCCTGCTTGAGTCAGTCATGTTAGTGGAGATTTTCTCCTCAGATTCAGCCTGAACAAAATTTTTTCAATGAGACTTGAATTTGGGGCCTCCTGTGTGAAGGAATGGATAAAAAAAAAAATTAAAAAAAGGGAAATAAACAGACCCTGCAAATGAGTAAAATCCTGTTTCATCTTTTGCAGAAAAGTAAACTACCATCTGCCAAACAGTTAAATGACACCTCCCCCCCCCCCCCCCCCCCCCCCCTTTTGCACGCACAAAATACTCCCATATACATGGTGTCAAATTGAGACATAATCAAAGACAGAATGTGGCTATCCTTCTGGAGGAATTGAAAACAGTCACACACACCAATGCTGAACTTCAATTTAACGATGGATAAAGAACAGTCACATACACACAAATCTAATTAACGGTGAACTTCACTTAACAGAGGGCTTAAAAAATGTCATGTACTCAAAAATCTCACCAATGATGAACTTTACCTTAATGAAGGGCTTAAAATAATCACGTACACAAAAAAATCATACCAACCATGAACTAGTTCTAGACAGAGGAACAAAGAAGAATTTGTCAAAGTGCAGTGATTCAAACATGTTCTAAATGTTATCAACACACACACACACACACACAATGCCACTTGTTGCAGTGCTTTTTACCTAAGGAGGTAAGCCCCAGGCCAGTGGTGCCGGCACCACGGGCGCTGTTGGAGGCCGCTTTGAGCAGAGAGTCAGACAGGCCCTCCGGGTGTAGGCCCAACAGCAACAAGCGGGCCAGGTACATGTTGCGTGCATTCCTCTCTATGCTCTTTACAATCACAGACTGAAACACACACATGTACACAGGATATATTATTACGCATAAATGTACGGAAACACACACATGCACATGTGAGTGCACAAACACATGCACACACATACACACACACACAATCATGAGCAAACACACATTCATGTGCAAACACATCACACACACACTATATATACACACATACACACACACACACACACACAGAGGCATACAAAACATAAAATAGTTAATCAAGTTTGTATAAACAGAACATAATTATAACTGTCACTGATCCTTACAGTCTGCTCAATAACTGACAACATGTTAACATTACACACGCACACACAGAAATAAGAAATGTATACAAAGACAGAAAAAGAGAGAGAGAGAGAGACAGAGTGTGTGTGTGTGTGTGTTGTGTGTGTGTGTGTGTATATGTGTGTGTGGTGTGTGTGTGTGTGTGTGTGTGTGTGTGTGTGTGTGTGTGTGTGTGTGCATGTGTGTGTGTGTGTATATATGTGTGTGTGTGTGTGTGTGTGTGTGTGTGTGTGTGCATGTGTGTGTGAGAGAAAGAGCGAGAGAGAGGAAGTGAACGATATATATATATATAGACAGACAGACAGACAGACAAGACAGAGAGAGGGGACAAATATGAATGAGAAAGAGTGAGGAGGTGGAAGGAGAAAGAGACAGGGGAGAGAGAGGAGGGGGCAGGAAGGGGAAGAAAGAGAGAAATCAGAAAAGTGCGGAGAGACTGACTGTGATTCACAAACTCTGAGGGAGAGAGAGACAGGCAGGAAGACACGACACACAGACAAAGCTCTGACGCACATTCAGTGAAAGACATTCCAGCTCCCCCGTCTTTCTGAATGACATGTTGAAGCCACACTTGATACACCCCCAAACAGGAAACTCGCGTTCCCCACCTTTATCAATGGCCTCCCCTATCTCTCCCCCCCCCCCCCCCCTTTTTCCTTCCTGCCTCCTCCGCTGCATGTGATATCCCGTTTCACTGCTTACCCAGAGCCTGTCTATCTGACGTTCCCCTAAACCCTTTAAACAACCACACACGTCACAGCCCTAAACTGCCATCTCGGCCAATAAACTTTCAAGTTATCAGCAGCGTGCAGTGTGTTGCCAAGTAAAACATTAGCAATGTCGCCCCATGGGCTGAAGCTTGCCTCCCTTCAGTCTACATCCGCACCCCACTGCCACTGCTGTACATTAGCATGGCTGTGTTGATATGATTAAGGTTACAACTCTTTCTGGAGCTAATTTTATTACTTCTGTTTGTATTTTTCATGGAAACATTCACTTCACTGTCTTGGAACATGGAGTGTGGTCCTAACTGTTTACCTCCACAGAATAAAAGCATTCAACGGTTATTTTTGTTGTATTGCCTTCTGTTAATCCTTTTTTTTTTTAATTCAGTTTATGTGCTGCGTGTTGATAAAACTATTTACGGTTGTTTTGTTTGTTGTATTTTCTTCTATTAATTTCTTTTGTTCATTTAGCATGCTGTATGTTTAAAATATGTTATACACACAAAAAACCTTTTGTTTTTGTTCTTGTTGTTGTTGTTATTTAATCACTGTTTTCTTTTTGGTGCTCACTGCATCAATGCACTGATGAATAATAATGGGCTAAGTTCATGCTTGAATAAACGCTATCTGTGAATTAGTGTTGAGTGTCTGTGGGCAGTCACAGTTTGTGGTCTCTCCGTCAAAACATCTGGGCCAGGCAAGCCATGTCTGCCAAATGACTGACCACATAGGATCTGTCAACCGTGCAGGCAGTGTCACTGAGAAGACAACTGAATGTTTCTGCAGTGCACGAGCTACTGCTCTCTCACTCTGTGCTCTGTCTCTTATCCCTCCACCCCTCTCCATCCACTTTCTTTCCAGCCTCTCCCCTTTCCCTCGATCCATTTCTCTCTCTTTTCTGTCTGCTACCCTTCCACCCGTCTTCATCCATTCTTTCCCCTACCTCTCCCTCCCTCTGTCTCCTCCCACCTTCTTCCACTTCCTTTAGAACCACAACACACTTCATACGTGTCATGACAGAGACAGAGACAGAGACCGACAGAGAGACAGAGACCGACAGAGAGACAGTGACTGACAGACAGGCAGAGAAGGAAACAAGAAACAGAACGGGGATACTGGGGAAAGGAGGGGGTGGGGGTGGGGAGGGAAAGATGGGGAGGGGAGAGAAAGACACACAGCAATAAAGTGATTGGGGACTGACGTTACTGACCTTGCTTGGTTGTTTAGGTTTGGGTTTGACACTGATAAACACGTCCAGCTGCTCCATCAGCTGCGTCAGTCTCCCTGAACACATCAAAACACTTTCCAACTTCACCTTTATTACAGCTGAGCATACCACAAAGGCCTGTTTCAGGGCAGCCTGCAGCAGATGACGCTTAACTTTTGTGCCCAGTCATCATCATCATCATCATCATCATCATGTAGAGGCTATTTCTTTGGCATATTATCTCCAGTGGCACAACAATAATAATATAACAGAAAAGCACTATTGAACGCACAGACCAAAATTGGACACTTATGCTTGCATCACTTAGGAAGCCAGCTCACTGAACATTGAAAATTAAATACCTTCCGAGGCAAGAAACTTTTAGCAGAGTATGAACACATTTACCATGGTAAGATCAAAACTGAGTGAAAAACTGGGTATTATAAAAAAAATGTTCTCCATCTATTCCATCTATTCATTGTCTGCTGTTCATTTATCACAATTGTTACTGCTTCAGAATGCAAAATAATGTTTTTTAGAAACAAACGTCTTTGATTTATACAGTGATTTGGAACATAGGACATACTAATGTAGAAGTGCCTACAGTTCCAATTCTAATTTGCATTCCAGCCATCAAATTTCTATGTTGGGGGCAGATTGGAGCCAACCTCTCCAAATCACCATTTCTAGCTCAAAGGCCTGACCAGTGCATTGGTTCAATACCTAGGCAAGGGATCTAACATGGCTCATCGAAGAGACCCTCTTCCCAAATGTTTTTCTTTTCTCATTCACTGATTAACACATTTAAATGTGGCTCTGCGCACTGTGGTCTAATGCGCTAAGCAGATGGACTAGTCTGCATGCGGCGACAGTCCTTGATGACAGTCACACTGGAACCAACTCAAAGGCAACTTTCTGATCGCTGCTTTGTTTGCCTACCCGTGATGGGTGACAGTTTGATCTTAATTCCATGTCGCAAGAACAGGATGTATTAAGTGTTGTGCTCGACGGTGACAATGACAATTCCTCTAATGTATATGACTGTGTATGCCACAGATATGTTTTCACTTTATAAAGTGTAAAGGGAAAAAATGTTTACCGGTACATGTTTTTTATGCCTGAAAGATTAGAACATGCAGATGCGTCCATGCTTCAGCAGTCGGCCACAAGATGCCAGCTGGGCTGATTCGCACACTGGGTGATCGATTCATTGAGCTCTGCCATTATGGATACTAAAACGAAAGTGTAAATCAAGTTTATAAACTGGCTTACAAAAGTGGACATTGAAACTGATTTACATGTACAAGATGCTTCAGAATAAAAAGCCTGTCTGAATCTGATTTTGGGGGGGGGGGGGGGGGGGCATCACCTTAGAGCTGAAAATGTCAGTATCTATTTATTTCATTGTTCTTTTACAAACAATGTTAGTAACACCACACATACAGTAACCACACATACAGTAAACACATACAGAATAACATCAAACAATATCAACAGAAGTTTTCTTCTTTTTTTTTTCTCTAGAAACAATGAGATGAACTAACCTTGCTCAAGCTCGATCTCTTCCTTCACATCGAACATCAATACCAGGGGCAAGCAACCCTGAAAGATACAAAACAATTCTACAGAATGCAGGCAGGCCAGGGACAGGCCACACACTTTTAGGCTCTTTCTCAACTGTATGTGAAGTCATGTCAAGTCAACATTACAAAATGCTGTAAGTCAAAATTAACTTTTCTGAAAGTTAAAGAACAAACGCTTAATCTTTTCTGAAGGTTAAAGAATAAACATTACAGCTTTTTTTTCATCCTGACCTAATACATAATCGGAAATGTTATACGAAACAGACATTACATTCAGGTATATTAAATGTACGGGTTTATTCACTTAATACAACTGTGCTTGCTCTCTCTCTCTTTGTTGACGAGCATGCACTTGATGATGGTGAGGCAAGTGATGGTTAGTGTTGTTGTAATGTGCATTATTCATTTTAATATAAAAAAAAAGTGTCCTGATATGCTTGTTAATAAAAATAATAGCAGTTATTAAAGGAAATCTCATCTCAGCTGTAAATTTTGTCTGTTTTTTTTCAATTGAGCAACTCAGCAGAGGAGGAATATAAATGATTCCATTGTAAAAACAACAGAACTTTGTGACATATGTAAAGAAAAACAGAGAGAGAGAGAGGTAGGATATGGAGTGGGAGAAGGGAGGAAATGGGGTTAAAGGCTTCTCATTTCAAAGTTCAAGGGAACAGTCAAACCGCCACCAACAGTGATAAAGCAGCTGCAGATTTCATACAGCTCCTCTGATCAAAGTTGCAAGGGCTTTAGCGCAAACTGTCAAACTAACCGCTATTCAAAAAATCAGACGAACCGGCTTACTGAAAATTGAAACAGGAACAAAAGACTCTGACTGTAGTAAGGAGTGGTGAAAGGTGCAGTACAAAATGGGAAGAAAACAACAGGTTCTACTTTAGAGTACCTGTTCCACACACCAAAAACAAGGATTTGCTGCTTTAAAATACATTTAACAAGTTTTCATTTGGATTTTACAATATCAATGGGAAAAAAAGTCGGGGGGGGGGGGGGGGGGGGGGGGTGGGGTGCTCCAAAAGATTTCCAGAAGCCAAAATAAGGAAATCAGCTGAAAAAAAAAAAAAGAAACTGGCTGAAGAAAGGACAACTGGAATGCCTGGATTATCAAAAGGCATTTCAGGGTTGCAAGACAGACCTGGTTTCTGCACATCTCTTTTTTGTTATTCTTTTTTTCAAAAGAAAATAATAATTCACTCAGAAACAACAACAATTTAAAAACAAAACACTTTGAAACAAAAAACCTGATTTCCAAGGACTTTAAAAAAACCTGACATGGGGATTTACAGTTAAAAAAAAAAAAAATCAATACAATGAACTCTGAACTCTGCCATATATCGTCATCTGTCAAAACAGTCGTGAGACTTAGACTTACAATGAGGTGTTGTCGGGCACAGAAGACACTTTCGATGCTGCCCCTGATCACCACGGTGCCCTTGCGCTGAGGACCGGAGGTAGAGGGGTCAGGAAACAGGATGGAGGAGTTGGTGCTCTGCATGATGCTCTTGACATTGGAGCCCTGGCGACCAATGATGAACAGGTGGTGCTGCGGGGCGATCTCCAGGTGCATGCTGACCACCAGGTTCGCCTGGACAGATGCCTGGCAAAATAGTCTCTATCAAAGGTACACGCTTTGCCATCCCATAATCTGGTAATGTCAGATACACACATGAACAGCTGCAGTATTATTAATGAGAGTTCATGACTGAATTTCAAAAGTCCTCTACTACAGTATTCATACTTATTAAAAACCAATGTAATTCTATTCCGTAGGGAAGGAATTTGAAAACATTTTGTTGAACCAAATAATTCATTGACTCCAAGTATTACTAATGATGAAAATAAAAATATTCTTTTCTAGTATGTTCAAGATGAAGACAATACTACTGATAATGTAAACAGAATGCCAGACCACCAACAATCAACGAAATCAACATTACATGCACGGTAGAGTCAGGATGAACAGCAAAAGAGTAATGGAAATAAGACGGCATAGAAGTTATAACCATCAGTCCCATATAAAAAGAACAACCAAAAACCAACAACAACAACAATAATGAGAGACAGATAAAGAAGAAAGGAAAAAAAGAACATAAGCTTACTACAAAGGTAGGAAAAATCAGAAAGAAAACCCAAACCTGCCCATTATTCTGACACACTCCTTCCCCTCCAAATGCTCTTCACAGTTCAGACAAGAATACATTCTCCCACAACTTTCCTCACAGTCCTAGCAGACTGCAGACAACACGGACAAGGGCAACTCACCATGCCAGTGAAGGTCTCCATCAGTTTCCCTGTGGCCTCCTTGACCGACTTGGCGTTGATGACAGAGCCACGGACCACCACCGTGGTGATGGGCATCCGTGGCCGCTGCTTGAAGGTGATGGTGACGTTGTACATCTGCTGCACTTGCTGCACAACCACCGACGAGGTGTCCTGGGCCGCCTGCAGCACCGCCGGGGTGGTGGGCAGCTCAAACATGAACACAAGTGGTAGCAATTCCTGCACAGTGAACACAAGTTGTCATGAAAATGGTGTCCAAGAAGGTGGAAATTTGTGTCATGTCTGGTGACCGAAGAAATTACAGTTTAACATTTCAATGTGATGACCGACAATTAAAAAACAAAAACAAAACAAACAAAAAAAAACAACCCAAAACAGACAGATAAACTGGGAGAAGGAGGGAGAATGGACTGGAGGGGAAGGAGGTAAGGAGAGAGAGAGAGAAAGAGAGAGAGAGAGAGAGAGGGGAGGGGGGGAGAGAGAGAGAGAGAGAGAGAGAGAGAGAGAGAGAGAGGAGAGAGAGAGAATATGCTTGAACAATGCATGTGATTAAAATCAACTCCTTTGGAAAACTCTAACTTATCAGTGATAACTATTCTTTTTCTTTTTGATTGCTTGTTTGTCTCATTTTCTCTTTATGGGACCCCCCCCCCCCCCCCCCCCCCCCCCCCCCACACACACACACACACAACCTTCGAGACTATCTGAGAGAGAGAGAGAGAGAGAAAGGGACAAACAGAGAGAGAGAGAGAGAGAGAGAGAAGAGAGAGAGAGAGAGGGAGAGAGAGAGAGAAAGAGACAGACTGAGAAATAGACTGACAGACGGATGAACAGGATGAAACGTTAAAGAATACTTCTAAATGGACTTAGTAGAACACTTGAATTACCAGTACACTAAGCAAATGAACAACTGGAAGTCAATGAAAACAAAAATACCAGTAACACCTACACACACAAAAATACCAGTAACACCTACACACTCAATGAAAACAAAAACATCATGAACATCTACATATCAACAATTTCACAAAAGAATATTTTCTGGCAAAGAGGGGCTTCCTGCACACTGCTTTCGAACAGGACATGTTGAATGGATGTATCATTTATACAAAGCGGAGTCCAAAAGGGGAATCCAAACAAAATGCAAGAGTCAATGCCATTATCTCTTGCGCTCATTTCGAATGTTTTCTTTTTTTTCTGCTTTCTCTCAGGTTTGCACAATGACAACTCAAATGTTGACCACTTCTCCATACTTTAATCTAAAAATAATATGTATAATCTGATGACAGTTTATCCATGTGTTTCTGACTCGTCTGAAGGACAGGCAACCTCATCCATGTGTTTTTGAGTTGTCCTAAGGACAGACTGACAGACTCTCTCTTTCTCTCTCCCTCTCTCTCTCTCTCTCACACACACACACACACACACACACACACACACACACACACTCACAGAGATAGGATCCAAAGGCAATACCCCAATATACAACACACTGCCTTGGGTAATCACACTTCAAAGTTGACGTTTTATTTGTTTCATTTTTTCCAAGTTGTTAAAAACCATTCACTGTGCAGAAACAGTCTCCTTTTCTTCTTAGATCATGGGCTTTTATCTTCTCATTAACTTGATTCTGCATGAAAGGGCTTTCTCCTGTGTCATGTTATATCTTTCATTAGATAGCAATGCTGTAAATAAGTGGGACTGTATGTAAAGGACTGTGCCTTACTTTTTTGTTTGGATGACTATTTTGTGATTAAGTGAGATTTTAAATAAAAGACTGCTTTATTCTTTTGATTTAGGCTGATATACTGTGGCGGAGTGAGATTTTTTATGAGGAAGACAGTCTTTTACTCTTTTAATCAGAAAGTCAAGCAATGACTGAGTATGATTTTAGGTGAAGAGTTGCGCTTCCTCATTCAACAAGACAGCTACATTGCGACTGAATGAGATATATTACAAAGGATGCTGATTTACTCTTTAGACAGCTATACTGGAATTCAGTGACATCTTTGCTCTTTCGATGTAATATCTGTATCATAATTGAGTGAGATTTTATGTGAAAGATGAATTTCACTCTTCTAATTAGACACTATCCAGCAACTGAGATTCTGCATTAAAGGACAGTGGTTTGCTTTTTTGATTAAGACACTGGATGGAGTGAGACTTTACATGAAGGCGGTCATTTGCTCTCTTGAATGGAAAGCTATACTGCCATTGTGTGGGCTTTTAAAGGGATGTATTTTCTCCTTTTCTCTAAATGTTTAAGCAAGCACTCTATGGTCAAGCAGCATTTTTGTAGCACTCGCTTTACCTTGTCAAAAAGTCATACTCTCTTTTCTGGGCTGATGCATGCTGAGAATATTGATGATGTTTTGGTCACCCATCAAAACGTTGGCATGGATCACTGGATCTTTGTAAAGCATATTTCGATCGTCTGCATGCATATATACATACACATACAGCAGGCTGGATTAAAGATTTAGACCGAGTTACCCCAGCAATGTTATGTTGTTGGTGTAGAAACCCCAACAAAACTGAGAAAACGTAGCACTGATCAACGTACATACACACATACACACACACACACACTCACACACACACATGCATACACACACACACACCCCTCGTGGGACAAGATGACCAAAAGTCATCAAATTTGGCGCAGCTGATGAAGAATGAATACTGATTTCCAAAACTGCCACTCTGAAGGTGACCACAGTGAAGACTACCCTGTTGCTTCCAATGAAGTAAACAATCACGAAGGTGTTGCTTCTCATGAAGTAAACAGTCACGAAGGTGTTTCAGGCAACTGTGCGCACTATTCTGTCCACGGAGATAGGGAAAATCCTCACTTAGCCCACCACAAGCTGATAATCTCTTCACTTCAAAACTCATTAAAAAAAAAATCTCTGCATGTAGCTTCTGAATCACTGACTTCTCGTCTATCACTCTTCCTGCTAGCTACATCATTAAATAGATAATACCACACATGCATGCAAGCGTGCGCACACACCACACACACACACACGCACACACATACACACAAGAGATGTATATCACCACAACCCACTCACACTCTTATTAAAACATTATCCAACAACAAACTACAGAGAGTGTGACAAGTGTCATTTACAAAACAAGCACTACCCACAACAACGAAAAAAGATAACAAATAACAGCCAACCAAAAGACGAGCTGAAAAAAAAAGCAGACAAAAATCGAAGAGAGCGGATATACACACACACACACATATATATATTCTTTATTTAATGGAAAAAGATAGGGAACAAAACTTGGGAAAAAGAGAAGAAAAAATACATGTGCAGTGAAGCATTTTCCCATAAGCTAAATTGAGGCGGTGAGAGCAGCTACGAAATGCGTAACAGAAGACATTGCAGGTTTAAGAGCCATCAAGATCACAGTTGGCATTCGCTGCAGGCAACTTTTTGGGCATTGGGTGGGCCTTCAATGATGAAAGTAAAAAAAGAAAGGGAAAAAAAAGAGGAAGATGTGCGTGTGTGTGTGTGTGTGTGTGTGTGTGTGTGTGTGTGTGTGTGTGTGTGTGTGTGTGTGTGTGAGGAGAGACAGAGAGAGAGAGAGTGTGTGTCTGTGTGGTCTGTGTGGTCTGTGTGTGTCTGTGTGAGTGGAGGGTGGGAGGAGACAGACTGAAAGTATGAACAAGAGAGAGAGAGAGAGAGAGAGAGAGAGAGTGGATGAATGTGAAGAAGTGTGTGTGTGTGTGTGTGTGTGTGTGTGTGTGTGTGTGTGTGTGTGTGTGTGCCAGTTGTGTGTGTGTGTGTGTGTGTGTGTGTGTGTGTGTGTGTGTGTGTGTGTGTGTGTGTGCACGTGCACAAGCGCCAGCACAAACGCCTGCACATGTGCATGTGCATGTCTGTTTGTCTATCTATGTGTACTTACAAATGTGTGTATGTTTGTTTTTCTGCGTGTCTATTTGCACTTGTACTGAACGTCTATGTCAGTTTGAACAAATCCTTACAAGCGTGCCAGCTTGTGTACGGGGAAGGATGGCCAGGTTTTAAAAACAAGCCGGGATGAGCACATGCTGCACCACGGTGCATTTATGTGGCAATATTAATCTCCATGAAAAAAGCACCACAGCCCCTTACAGACACAACAAAACAAGCACAGACAAAAAGCAGGCAGAGACAAACAGAAATAAGGACCTTTGCAGCTGCTCCTCTTTCTCATCTTTTTTTAAGCTGCTCTCTTCCCCCCAGCAGGGGGTTCCACCATGCCCTTCTCTCACAGCTTCCCCTCCCTACCCCTGCCCACCATCCCCATCCCCCTCCTCTTGCTGCATCGTCTCCTCCTCGTCAACAAGTGGTTGTGGATGTCATGTCTGCTTACAAGAGGAAGAAAGCTACAGGGAAAACTGCCAAATAAACGGTTACAAGCGGCATAACCACCGACTGCTTGGCAATCCTCAGGACAGGAACAGCTACAAGAAATGTTAAATACAAGAGGAAGCAGCTTAAAGGATAATTCAATACAAGATGTTACCATCAAAACTAACATAGTGGGGGGGGAAGGGGGGGGGGGGGGACCAACGGAACACATGTGGACACACTTGGAGAGTTAGGTGGGGGAGGGGGAGGGGGAACAGAGAGATAAAAGGCATGCACAAAAAGGGAGGGACTCCAAATTTCAAAAGACCCACCCCAAAAATGAGCGTCTATGCGCAAACACTTACACCGAGTCCACAATAATAAATGGACAAAGCGAAAACACAAATGTCAGAGGATATTATGAATTATGAGGCAGTTATGCAGAAGATAAAATTTTGAATGAGGGAAAGGACTAAGAGAAGAGAGTTTAAGGATGGTGGTAGGTGGGAAGGATGCAGGGGCTGTTTTGCTGCAGAAAAGCTGTTCAGAAGCTGATATTATTCTGAATGAGAAGACTGTTTTGCACCACAGAATTATTTTGCTGTTTTGTAGCAGAGAATCTAATGGACAGATATTCTGTAGCGCAGACTATTATCAATTCAGGGGCTGTTTTATATAGCATAGCCTAATTTGATAGCATAGACTATCATAAATGAGGTGGTGTGTAACTGCTGAGAACATTATGATCTAGAGGAGTGTTTTGGAGCAGGGTTGGGGGGGCGGGCATAGACAGGAGACTTGGAGGGCTTTCTTTCCTTACCACTGTAAACATCCTGTGTCTGCACTCTTCTTGTCTTCACTATCATCATTATAGTAAACATCCGGCATCAAACCTTCATGGAATTACACACAGTAGGTTAAATTAGTCTTTCAGTCACCTCAGAGAAAACATCCCAACTCACCCGAATCTGAGCTCTGGCATTTTCCACTCCTGCAGGCTGACCAGCAATGGAAACCTGAAAAAAAAAACCCAAAATGTTACACATACATGCTTTGATTATTATAGCAGCCAACTGCCATTACAGCCTCAGTCCTAGACCTTGACTACGAAGCTCTTTTTTGACCTCTAATGCATGTGGCAGCCTATGCCCTCCAATCCCCTCCCCCCTCCCCAGTTAGATCATGTCAATCACAATTTTGATCTTTAAACTGTTTTTCTGTCCTATGCTGCCTATCTGACATTATGAGATTGCTATCATTTTATCCACCGATGTAGGTAGACCATCTTCTTCATTTCCATACGGATTACTCAGGAAGTTTTGCGCATTGATTTGCACAGTTTGAGGATAATGGCTGTAGCAGAAGCAGCCACCATTTGCAAAGTGCTTCAACTCTCCTCTAAAAGATTTTAAAAACGATTTTTCAGCCTGTGTTGAGTATGACTGTAAATGACAGAAATAGGTGAATATTCATTCAATACTACTGCTGACAATTTAGCACCCTGGGTGCTACTGAAGGACAACTCAGAGAACCCCATGGACTGTACAGGAGCAACTGCACTCCCATGAAATTCGAAGAGCAGCGTCTCAGATGATAAAGAAGAGGGGAGTCGGAATAAAGATTATAAACAGATTTCAGATTTCCAGAATGAAAAGAGACCATAATGGTAAGTTTTAAACATAAATAATGATCATTCATACGGCAAATTTTGATGTTATTTAGATCTAATAAATCTTGCGTGTGATTGAAAAAACCGCACACACAGAGTTTCAACATTCAAATTAAGTTTAGTTTGTACTCTAAGAAAAAAAGTAGTTGCAGGAATGTTATGTAAAAAAAAAAAGAAAAAAGAAAAAAGGAAAAAAAAAAAGGGGGGGGGGGGGGGGAGGATATGGAAAGAGTTGAATTACCTTTTAAATTCCACGTGAGTTTTTTAAATTTTCATGCAAAACATCCATAACATGTACACACTACACACCTACGCGTATGCACATAAACACACAGCATGCTAAGATATGCCTACAGTTAAACATTGTCTGCTAAGCGACTGACAGCATCTGTCTGCTGTCATTTTTTAACACTACAATATAACTGTAAGACCATGTAGACTGGGGATGATAAGTGCCTTTTCTTTTTTGACGAGTCTTGATCTATGCCAGTCTCAAAACAACCTGTTCATCCTCATCACCACCCTTATTCGCACAATGTTCAACATAAAGGAAAATAAATCAAAATATTTCACATGTCCAAAAGAAGTAAGAAATGAATAACTAAATATGCTGCACCTGATGAAATTCTTCATTCTTTTTACAGATTTTTTTTTAAAGTTGGTATAGATAAACCATGGAAAAATACTTTTAGACTGGCCTTTTCAGTTTCAGGGACTGGACATGGTTTTGAACTTGGAATTTCAATCTGTGCATAATTCTCATTTTAAAATGCTTTCATTCCTGTGTTGCCCTCGGCTGTCAGTTAGGCTACAAACAACTTGAAATTCATAAGTAAATAAATGAACTATACCTGAATATACAGCTGATGAGAAGGTCAGATCCGAGACGTAACAGGCTGATCCCTTTTCTCTTCATATCATTCCCCCCTCTCCCAACCCCTTCCTTCTTTCCCCACCCCCACATAGGCCGAAGCTGAAACTTCTGACTGGCATGACATTTACAACACTGCCAAAAGAGTCTGGAGCTATGCTGACCTTCTGCAGTCAATCTGCCCTCATGCCTATCCAACCCAATAAAATTTCTGCGTATTTGGTGGAGGGAAAAATCAAATATATCCATCAAAAAGAAAAAGAAGAGGCATATACAGAGAAGTTGATACTGAACGAAAGAAATAAATGAGAAAATACTACATAATAGCGTTTGTCCAATTGACAAATCTTCAGAAAGTATAATTAAAGGGATCTCACTTTCACCATCTGACAAGTACAGTACAGCAACCCCCTTCAGCACTCCTGTAAATTGAAAACCCAAACAAAAAGAAATTAAAAAAAAAAAAACCCCACCATAAATAAATGACCCGCTGACAAGCTCAGAGCATACAAGATGTTACAAGATGCACACATCCACTGTGCCCCCATCCCCATACCCCACTTACCCTTCACCCCCTCAAGCCCCGACCTCCCCCTCACCCCCCCCTTCCCCCCCCCCCCCTGCCCAGGGTAGAAAAGCAGAGTTTCTATTTCTGTGACATTTAAGAAACACAGCCACAGAGCAGAGAAGGGGTAGGCCTCCTCGCAGCTGACTGCCACGCTGACCTGGTTGCTCTTCTCCTGCACGCTGTTGCCACGGTTGGAGTCCGGGAAGTGGATGTGGCAGCCTGTCTCCATCATGACCCGCTTGATGTTGTTGCCCCCCTTCCCAATCACGTGCGAGTGCTCTGTATGCGACACGTCCATCTTCAGGGTCACGCGGTTACTCTGGAAACAACAACAAAAATCAAATCAAATCAAACAAACAAACAAAAGCCAAACAAATGCCAAACAAATGCAAACTGGTTCAGTAAAATCTTTTTTCCTCTTTTCTTTTAATTCTTACTGACAAGAAAATTATAATGCTACTGAAATAATAACAAAATATTTTTCTCTTTTGAGTGCAGCCACTGACAGCTTTCTGAATGTCTCCCTGAGTTCAGGGTCAGGATACTTAAGTTTCAATGTAGAATATAATCTTGAATAGGAAGGCTGTGTGGGTGAGACATCTAGGTGAAGACAATCTGATCTCCTTTCTCACTGGTACCTATGTCTCTGGGATCTGCAGTCTAAGAGCCAGGAGGGAGGGGGGGGGGGGGGGGGGGCGTGGACTGTGCTCATTCAAGGGCTTGTTTTATCAGAGGTGTCTGATACCCTCTGTCAGTAAAGGTGCTCATAACTGCTGCTTCTCTAACAGAGTTCTCATTGCCACAGAGTTGAAAAGAGTTGTAAGAACTGGGAATAACCCATGCTCTTCTTTCATGGCTGAGGGTTTGCTGGAAAAGTACAGCAAGTCGAAACAGGAATCTGTGGGTTTGTTATAAACTAAAGTGCAAAGGCACTATGAGTCTGGCTGAATGCTAATTTTGATATCCATGAAGGAACAAGACATGTCAGATACCTCCTATATGAATTTGAGGGATGGGTGAAAGTGATCGACAAACTGGATGAAATCACACTGTCCAGGTTTGGAGATGATGGAGATTCTAAAGCAGTTGTTAATTAATCTCTTAAAAAGACATCTCGTTGGCAGGCTGAAGTGCTGAGAGAAGATTTGTGACTCTATATCTCCCATAAAAAGACAGGCATACCATAGGCCCATCTTTGTATCCACCGCTACTCCTCTTGTTCATTGGTAGTGTTCATTTCAAAATTCAAAGAGGTAAAGGGTTATGGGATACACACAGACACACACACACATATGTGTGTATGTGTGTGTGTGTGTGTGTGTGTGTGTGTGTGTGTGTGTGTGTGTGGACACGCCCACACGTATGTGTGATGTGTGTTTGTATGTATGTATGTGTGTATGTATACATATATATTTCCTTGACTTTATGTTCTCATTTTCTTCTTCTCCCTCCCGTTCCCCTTCTCCTCCCCTTCCTCTTTTTTTTTATTTAAATCTTATTTAAATCTTTGCCAAGTCATTAATGTAATAACAGAAGAATTGTTAACCTGCACTTGTTTTCCCCCACTACTAAACTGTTCAGCATAATATATCCACAGAGAGAGAGAGAGAGAGAGAGGCACACACACACACACACACACACACACAAGTAACACATGTATAAACATCCTTTCGAACCACAAACACATGCTTACCAATACGTGTACAACATATTCAAGAAACCTAACACACAATATCTAGTAATTACCTGCACTCGATTCTAACTACAGCTGTATAGTGATGAGTCAGGTGTGAAATGTGACCACAGAGGACGTGATCTTAAAAGGTGACTGTGTGTATGTACGAGTGCACTGTGGTTGTGTGTGAGAGTCTGTGTGTGCGTGAAACTGCATGTACGTGTGTGTGTGTGTGTGTGTGTGTGAGGGTCTGGGACTGAACAGACCCAACATTGTAAGTCACCCGTCTTTTGAGTCTCATTTGTATGGTCTGTTCCGGCTGAGGTACGGTGCACTGTGTAAACCAGTTCTGTTTCTTCTTTTTCTCTGCCTCTGCAGGCTTTAAACTCCTGCCAGCAGCCCCCAATTGTAGGCACATAAACTCACAACAAACCAACCTAACTAGCCTTATGGGTGGATTCTGGCTTGTACAGACATTTTTTTTTCAATGGCCATAAAGGCAGCCACACTTTGTCTTCGAGGTGCTTTAAAGAAAATTGGAGGAAAGAGCCCTGTAGGCAGAAATATGAAAGAAACCTAAAAAAAAAAAAAAAAGGGGGGGCTTGAGAGAAATCTAAAGCAGGACAGAAAAGAGGAACCTCAAACTACTTGACAGCAAGCTTGACAGTCTTTGTGATTCCAGGACATGGAAGAGCCTTTCTTTAATTTCATGTTCAGCGGTACCCCCACTGTCTGTTCTCTGTTTTAAATCACTAAGTTCATAAATCTTAACCAAGTGTTTGAGAATTATACGTAAAACAAACCAGTCGTTAATACTCATTCTCCCTCTCTCTCTTTCTCTCATCATTGATACACACACACACTCTCTTTCTGGTATGCATACATGTGCGCGTGCATGCATGCACACACACACACACGTATGCAAGCAGGCACACACACACACTCTCACACACACCACACACACACACACACACATACACGCACACACACGCGCGCGCACACACACACACACACACACAACACACACACACACACACACACACACACACACACACACACGCACACGCACGCACGCACACACGCACGCGCCGTTAGAAGCATGAAGTGGGAGAATGACACAAATTATAAGAAATGACGGGTGCCCATGGAAGCACCTTGCAGACTTTGTGTTGAACAGATGAAAGCAAGATACACAGTTTTGCTGGTCTCAAGCGCCTGTTCTTGATTGTTCTGTCTGAATCACATCCGGCACAGGTGCTTTCATCACTGTCATATACACAGGTGAAGCAGATACACTTTCTTACAACTGAGGTGAAAGGAAAAAAGCCTGGCCATTGGATAGGAACTTTCCCACAACTGAGGTTTCTCTATCCCTAAGGTCAGTCGCATCCATGAAAAAAGAAACCATGTTTTTCTTTGAATTGGCGAAGTATTGTTATTATGGTTGATTTTCTTACATCCAAGATATTTTAGTGATACAAAGAAGGTGTGAAGCAGGTGTGTGTGTGTGTGTGTGTGTGTGTGTGTGTGTGTGTGTGTGTGTGTGTGTGTGATTATTAAAAGAAACGTCTATATTTTTCAATTACAATCAGCTACCCTAAAGTCATTACCATTTTCCTTTATGATGAATATATGAATTGTTGCTCCTTTCCTTAATCTTAAAAAAAAAAAAAAAAAAAACCCTGTGTGTCACTTATATACTATTAACATCTGCATATCTGAATCAGCCATGTACACTGTTTTCATCCGAATTTAACCATATTAGTAACAGTGACATGACAATAATAAGAAGAAATTTTCTTTAATGCTTCCAGACACCACAAAGCAATATACCACAAAAACAGCACACTTACTCACCTGCACTCGGACACAAACTACACTGGAATGTGCACCTACTGCCTCCCCCCTCTTTTCTCACTCTTGTCTTTGTCTCCGTCCCCCTCCCCTCCCCACACCTCCCACAGACATTCTTTCACCCTCATATTCTTCTGGTTCCAAACATTGAATATTGTACCAGTTCTTATTTCTCCCTGTTGCTTTTCCAGCTTTGCTCAGCACCTTTGCTGATATTTTTGTTCCAGTGTCCACAAGATCATATGCAATGATCTGTCCTGGTTCAATTCTTGCTGGATCATTTCTAGTAGCCATCTCTGTGTCATGTGGATGATGTTCTTCATCTTCTTCCAAGATTTCTGATTCAGTGTCTAGATCTGACGTTGATTCAGGAATATTTTCTTCACTGTGCGAGATTTCTTCATTTTTAGATCCTGTATCACTTCGATGTTGCTGACAATCATGTGCAGCCTCACTCACCAGTTGAGGGTCTTTCCTTGCCATCTTCTCCTGCTCTAGATCACCTTTGACCTTTTGTAGTCTGCTTTGGTGAACACGAATCAAAGTTCCACCACGACGCACAAAGATGATGCTCCCATCTTGTCCAATGACGGTTCCCGGTCCTTTCCATTCATGACCATCAGGTCGCTTGTAGTACACTCTGTCTCCCATCTGGTACTGACCTGACCATGGTCGAACCTGTTTCCTCAAGGCTCTTTTGATTTTCTCTGAGCTTTCTGCTTCTGTGAAAGCTTTCCTTGTAGCATGCAAACTTGCGATATGCTCTCCGACTGTCCTACTTCTGGTGATTCCCTCCAAAGCAGGTAGTTCATCTGTGAAAGTGGATGGAAAATTTGGATTCTTCCCAAAGACCAGCTGATATGGGCTGAAACCATGTGTGTTCACCATGGAGTTTTTCGCTGCCAAAGCCCAACACAAAGCAGTCTCAAAATCCATGTCTTCCTTGTCTGTCCTGACTTTCTGCATGATGTTTGTCAGCGTCTGATTGTGTCTCTCACACAAACCATTGTTCCATGGACTGTATGCAGCAGTAGTTTTGACTTTGATGTTGAAGTTTTCACACATGTCCCTGAATTCTTCATTGTTGAACTCTGAACCATTGTCACTGAGTACAACTTTTGGTGGGCCATGTATTGCAATCCAGTGCTTCATGAAGCTGTCAACAATGACAGAAGCCCGTTTGCTCCTGATGATTACTGCAGCACTGAATCTTGTGTATTCATCAATCATGTGGAAGTACCAGACATTTCTATCCAATTCATGTAGATCCACAGCCACTGTGTGATTATAGTCTTCTGCTAAGGGCATCCCTACCACTGGCTTTGGTGGGGTCTTCTTGTGATGTGCACACACATCACATTTTTCAACAATTTCTGTCATATCTCTGTACACTTCTGGATCCTTTATTCCGGCATTTTGCATCAGTTTCTTCAGGTTTGCAGTAGAGGCATGTCCAAATTGCTTGTGAAGCTTCAAAATAGTCTGCTTCTTTTCACTTTCATGCAGTTTTCCTTCCAGCAACAGGATTTCACTCTCCTCACCGTTTTTTGTTTCCTGTTTGCCACAAATGTCGATGCAGTAATGCCCTGTTGTGTGTAGTTCAACTCCACTGGTTGATGAAACATAGTAGCCTTATCATTGCACATGTCCAACACAGCCTCTGCTCTTTTGAGTGAATCCTTGCTCAACAGAAGTGGTAAGTCAATGTCCACAACTTCAGTTTCAATAGTGCACTTTGAATCTGGATATTCCATTTTGTATTTTCTGCAAATATTGTATCTTCTTTCATACTCAATGATGAAATCGCACATTGACATGTCTTGTCCTTTCCTCAGTCTTTCAAAGTCTGAATATGCTGTGTAAGCCAAGTCAACCTCATCTTGTAGAAAAAGACTATCAAGTGCAGTCAATAAAATATCCATCCCATCTCCCGTGTTCAACCGTGCAACATCGATTTCTAGTGCTTTTGCTCGTGCTTGGCCCGTTAATGACAATGTAACGGCTAGTGCTTGTTTCTCTGGCTTGACGTCCATTACCAGTTTCCATACTTCCAGTTCGTTTTTCCACGTCTCATAACTTGTATCTGGCCCTAGGCTCAGCGGTGTTTTATAGCTCTGCACCATGATTTTTACAACTGGTGGACTACTATATGTCCTGCACTTAATGAAAAACACACTAACATGACTGTCTGTGAATTCGACACACAGTCTGTATTTGACACCCCCCCCCCCCCCCCCCCCCCACAAACACACTGACATATACAAATCTATTTAGTCCTCCCTCTCCTCATGCTTCACTATACATACAAACCCCACCCTCACCCAAGCACGCACTAACCAGAGGGACAAGAGCTATACAGACACAATCATAAGTATAAAATGAATAGCATTAGGTAAAAAGACTGTTTGAAATAAGATATTGTTTTGAATTGTTTATAAGAGGCTGCTCGAAGTAGAACATTTTAAGATTTGTCTTCAAAGATGCCGGTGACAGACTGTAATGGACAGAGAAAAGAAGCTCCATGTTAGAACTGCTGAAAAACTGAACACCCTTGAACTGGAATTCTCTCTTCTGAATTTTCAACTTAAAAAAAAATCCTGTCAATTAACAGAACCGAGAGGCCTTGCTGGAGCCTTAACTCTCTTCAGTTCTTTCCCTTGAATTTCGGTCACCAGTGATCGATGGTTTTCTTCCTGGAATTATGGTATTTAAAACAACATTTCTGTTATCTGAAGCAATATATCGCCTAAAAAACCTGAAATAGACATATTCATCACAAAAATATTATTATTTGTCCATCATGCAAAATGCAAAAATCGCAAAAAAATCTCAAAGTGTTAAAGTTCTAAATTTCAACAGTATGCTGGGACATCACTCTAGAAATGATACTGAAGCAAAGATATGATTATTTGTTCTGTATTCTTTATTGATTAGGGGGTGGATCTTTACATTTTCAAAAGAAAAAAGGGAGAGAAAGAAAAGGGCACAGTGCACCAACACCTCATTCAAGTTTGTTCCCAAGCTCCCATCTACTACCTGAAAGTGTAAAGGAAAGCAAACAAATATAATTTTTCACTCATCCTTATAAATGATATGGCAATTCACTCATGTATCCGGCCTCCATTTAGCTTTATGATACTGAAAAAATTACCAGTTTTACATCCACAGAAATAAACAACTCTCTGACAGATGTGCGTTTTGATTTTTCTTTTCTTTTCCTTTGACGCAGTCAGAACCAGACTCATTATGCAGCAGTTGTCCTTTAATGATATCAAAGCATTTAATGAAACATACTGATAATTGTTAAGAATGCATTTAAATATATATTGTATAAAAAAAAAAAGGCAGTTCTTTACTGCTAGCCATAAAACGATCAAAGGCATCTTCACAGTAACACTGTAAAGACCTACCAGGAAAGTGCAGATAAAAAACAAAGTTTTAATTTGTCA
This sequence comes from Conus canariensis, assembly GCA_033310375.1. Classification (NCBI taxonomy): domain Eukaryota; kingdom Metazoa; phylum Mollusca; class Gastropoda; order Neogastropoda; family Conidae; genus Conus; species Conus canariensis. The sequence continues at coordinate 35,413,202 of CM065715.1, forward strand.
AATACCAGGCCGGAACATTCGTAAAGTGCTGAGGCAGTACCTCAAGGCTAAGTTTTATTTACTGAAGTATGTAACTTTCAACAACAACAGCAAAAGGTCATTTTTCTGGGAAGCTAGTCCGTATAATTTTTTTTAATCCAATGAAACCAATTTGTAAATGGCAAGGGTGGTTTTCATAGAATGAAACTGTTTAAACCTTTCATAATAAACTTAGAAGAAAAAGTACTATGCTGACAAAGAAAAAAGAAACAAATAATAAAACAAGTACTGTTTGTCTGTTTCTTTCATTTGGCAGCATAGTAATTTTTCTTTGAAGTTTCTTTCAGTTTGCACCTCACTTTAAAACTTTATCAATAAACTGTAATCCATACTGGCACTTCTCTCTCCCTCTCTCTCTCTCTCTCTCACCCACACACATCGCTATATACACAAACAAACACATGGATCATCTGTCAATTTCACACAATTCTGAGACCTTCAAAGACTTAGCACTTCCTACCCCCTCTCCCTGTCCACCCTCCCTTCCCATTCCAGGCCCCTCCACTCCCACCAATT
>CM065715.1:35418756-35436256 GCA_033310375.1 Conus canariensis
TGGGGATCTGCAACAGGCCATACAGAAACACTCTTTCAGCACACAGAACTTCTGCCATAGTGCAGTCTGGGCAGACCCTCACTGCCTGCAAGGTGGTTTTTAATGTACATGTGCGCGTGCGCGCACACACACACACACACACACACACATGCACACGTACACACACACACACACACATGCACTATAAAAACACACACACACCACACACACACACACATAAATATATATATATACACACACACACACACACATATATATATATAAAGATTGTAAATATACATATAATATTTATGGATATTTATAATTATGGGCTTGAATGATTTCTTTTTGAACCGCAATATTTGCGAATCACATAATTCTTTCCTCTCCCCAAAACTCCATCTGAAAAAAAAAGCATCACCTAGCTTTGCAACTGCAAACAAATTACAGTCATCAAACTGCCACCAAAATATTCAATTTAAAGTGTAATCCAGTTTAAAAAACAAAACAAACAACAACAAAGACACACCAAAGAAAGGAAGAAAAACAAATTTTGCAGCAAATTTTCATGAGTTTCCCAGTCACAGTATTTGGCAGCTGTGAGGCCTGATTTATAATTCCATGTTTTGATATTTCCTGCTTGGAAACTGCTGTTAAACATGCAGCGTCTGTGAACCAGTCTGAGCCACCACTGGAATACAGAGGTCAGCATCGCTGGCTCCTGACTGGGAGGTCGTCGATTCAGTTTCCATCAGAAGCATAATTTTCCAGTGAGCTTTTCTGCCCTAGCCTGTTACTACCTGTACTTTTTGAGCGTGCTACAAGCTCAAATGGGAAGACTGGTGCTTTATAGCGTCAACTGTATCTTTATGATTATCATAAAGAAAGTGTTAAAGTCCGCAGACTTAGTTTCAGGCCTGGGTCTGATGGTGACTCCAGAGTTGATTCCCTTTCCATGTCGAAGCTTGTGATGAGTTCTCCATGCCGAAGTCCTCAATGTCAGCATGTTCATGGTGACTATCAGCTACCATATTTTACCAACTATAAGGCTATACTTTTTTTTCCTAAAATTTGTCCCATGTCTGTTAGATGGCATGCCTAATGTGTGGCTAAGATCTGAATGTGTGAAATACTGTCTGTTAGATGGCATGCCGAATGTGTGGCTAAGATCTGAACGTATGAAATACTGAATCAGAATTATATCAAGGTTAACCTTCCAACTTGAGGGAAGACTTTCGGGAGGAAACCAAGAATCATCACTAAATCAGTTCACATTAATTAACACAAGCAACGCACATTTAGGGGAATGGGATAGGATGGGAACACTTCACTCAGATCACAGACTGTTCCAGAATCACTGTGTGTACTATTATGAAGAAAAAAACACTACAATCAACAATGCCCAAAACTACCTTCCCCTTACAAAATGTTGCACCTTGTGTACTGTTCATATGAAAAACAGTAAACAAGTTGGGTATTTTTTTGTGTGGTGTATCTCATCCAACAAAGTGCTTTGCAGTCCATAAAACTCAGTATTATTATCTGCATGTTGGATTGTGAGCTGGAAGGTTCTGGGTTTGAGTACCATCAGCAGGACATATGACTTGTGTGAGATTTTTCAGCCCTGATCAGCTGCAATCCAGAAGAGTTCCATTTGTTATGGGTTCTATTGAAAATCTTCAGTTACAGACGGAGTTGAATTTCATCCACTCCAGAATCCCTCTGAGAAAGATGTTCAATGTTTCTCATCAACACTGCAAGTGCCTGCATCTCTCTGGCCTGGTTGATGCCAGGATAATTACAGAAAGCTTAAGAGTACAGCCCTGCCATGCTGCCTCACACATGATACTAGGAACTCCAAAGTATCATTCTCATCAACCTCGTTGATCATGATCGAAGAACAGTTTCCACGTCTGTGTCCCTTCATGCTCTGGTCTTTGTGACCTCTGTTTTGATTTCCTTTCGGTTCCATGCCTGTGGGAGTTTGTGTCCCAGTCCTGGGTGTCAGCGCCTTCATGGGGACTGTAGCTGGAGAGTCACAGCACGGCAGTGCCTTCCAGAGGACGAATGACGTCTCGCTCACACTGGCTCTGGGTGTATGTACTCAGCAGTTATTATCGTCTGTGACGCCACAGCTGTGACATGCTCAGTCTGAGTGTCACTGTGTAGGTAGTGCCAGAATTCACAGTCATGCTTCTGACCAGGTGTGGAAGGGTAAGGGTAATGTTGCTTATAGCTCAGCCAACCCATAGGGCCATATCAGACAGGAAAAAAAAAAAAAAAAAGATTAAAAAAAAAACTGTTACTTAAAATTTCATCAGGAGTGATGAATGCCATAGCAGTTTCCATCAAGTAGAGATGCTGCTGACTCATGCTGACTGTGAAACTAAGCTTTTATATACTAGATCAGAGAAAGCACCGACTGAACTTCCCAAAATGACTCGGCAGCAGTTCAGTGTCTCCTCTGGTAGGTAGCCTCATGACGACCTGACATTGGCAGCTCCCTGAGAGCCACTGCTGCTGGCACTGTCAGAGAACAGGCCCTGGGCATCAGGCTGTGCAACGGTGAGCCAGGATTGAGCGGTGCAAGAGTTACGCCATTGAGAGCAGATGGAATACAACACAGCAAAAAAAAAAAGAAGGAAAAAAAAATCAGCTGAACAAAGGTGTCTATCTTGTGCCATACATAGAGGGAACACACTGTTCTCAACTTTCAGCCAACAATTCCTTCAGTGTTTCTGCATCTGTGTGGTGCGTGTGTGTGTTTGTTTGCATGGGAGTGTGTGTGCGCGCATGCAAGTGTGTGCGCGCTGATGTTTGTGTGTATAAGTGCACTTGTACATGCATGAGTGCCTGTGTGTATGTATGTTGCATTTGTGTGTGTATGCGTGTGTGCATGTGTGAGAGAGAGTGGTTGTGTGTGTGTGTGTGTGTGTGTGTGTGTGTGTGTGTGTGTGTGTGTGTGTGTGTGTGTGTGTGTGCGCGCGCGCGTGTGACAGAGTATGTGTTTGTATATGTGCTTTGCCTGTCTACACATAGTATATGAGTTCATGTGTGAGTACAGATGGGTATGTGTACTGCCTGTCTGCATATGGTATGCAAATGCATGTTTGTGTGTGTTTGTGTGGATGTATACGACTGAGTGTATAAGTGTAGCACTTGTCTGTGCATAAGAGATATGTGTGTGTGTGTGTGTGTGTGTGTGTGTGTGTGGAGAGAGAGAGAGAGTAGAAGAGAGAGAGAGAGAGAGAGAGAGAGAGAGAAAGAGAGAGAGAGAGCGCTCCTGCTGTATGTATGCACATACATGTGTGTGTGAGTCTGCATATGAAAGACTGTGTTTGCATATTGTGTATGCACACACATACATGCACATTTAGGTTTACATGCTTTGTCTTTGCCTAAGTGTATGTGCAACATGTGTAAACGCACACAACTCAAACTCTCATTCATACATTTTGCTTCCATCCACTGGATGTCACACACACACGCACACACAAAAAAAAACAACCACGATGGCTGTTTCTCATACATCCACCATCACCTAATCAGCAGTGCACAGTATTCCGTTACATGGTGTGAGCCCACACAAACATTCCAGGGACAGGCTGGCAATGAATGAGTTGTGACTGAAAGCCTTATCTTTCCCCCCGGGAGGATGCCCAAAAAACATGGGAGGGAGGGCAGCAGGCTTGCTTGTACAGCTGGACAACAGGCACTCTGTTTCAGTGGCCTCATTATCTGACACCAAGCCATGTCCTATATCTGCTTACCTTGGATCACCCTCAAAAACCCTATCTCCCCATACAAAACAAGGCCCTGTTTATTCTGCCTCAGCATCTTGGACAAGTTGACGATTCTGTTGAACCGGAATGAATGGAGAAAAGACCTTCGCCTCTCTAACAAATTTTCTGCCTGGCTCTCTCTCTCTCCCCTCTCTCTCTCTCTCTCTCTCTGTCACTCTTTTCTATCCATCCTTCTCTCTCTTTCCATCTATCTTTCCCGCCCCTCTCCTATCCCTATTTTCTCTGCATTTCTCTCTCGCCCCAACCCTCTTGACTCTCCCTATCACATCTGTGAAGAGAACTGAACAAAATCAATGTGTGCCTATCAAACAATTAAACATTACAACCTCCTTAACTCTCCCCATCCCATCTGCGAAGAGAACTAAACAAAACAAATGTGCACCTATCACACATTCAATCATTACAAGCCTGTTAACTCTCTTATCCTGTATGTGAACGGAAGTGAACAAAATCATTGTGCCTCTATCATGTATTTAATCATTGCAGTGCCCTTAAGAGAACAAAAGGAAAGATCATTTTGAACACAGAGGTAAGGTAAGGTAATGTTGCTTATAGCCCAGCCAACTGCAAAGGGCCATGTCAGGGCTGTCACCACGTTAAGATCAACTCACGAGTCATAATAAAAAAAAAATTTTTAAACCTTTCACACATCTCTTTAAAATGTTACTGACTGCACTGGTGTATCTCAAAAGGAATAACAATGGCAGATACAATAACATCCTGACAGGAAACCCTAGATAATTCAAGTGTCTTGAGTTGTTACTTTTTAAGTCAGAATTAAAAAAAAAAAAAAGAATAGACACCCTCGTATCTGATTATGATTTACGCAGGTCTGCCAAGCATATGCTTGAATATTGGTAAAAATAATACGCAATGTTCCCAATTCACTTTCCTTGAATTACAAAGCAAACAAATAGAGCAAAACAACAACAACAAAAAACCCTACTCTCATTGAAATATATTTTCAATCAGGGATTCTAGTGCTCAAACTTGAAGACACACATGGACACAAAACATGAGTAAGGTAAAAAGTCTCCGTGACCTAGAGTCTTAACATTCAGTCATGTCCCCACCAGCCATCAAATTCTGGAATAAAAGATAACATTGATGTATGAAGATTTTTTACCTTTCACTTTCAGTCCCACATACATACTATTACTGTATATTGTTTTCCTTCTAAAATATACTAAAATGGTCAAATGATTAGAAAATGCCTCCTTTTCCTAACACACACTCACAGAGGCCAAAACCGTGTCACAATGAATAATGACTCAGGACATGGGTTTTCTAATTCTAAATCATTGAGAGAATGAACAAATAATGTTCCAAAGCACTCTTTAAAAACTGTTTGTGGCTATTCATGTCTAATTCTGACTTAAATGTTGCAGAATGGATGCAAATCCTGGAATTTACATTTTGTAGTCTATTTAAAGTTGAAAGAGTCTACATTTGAATTTGTCACAGAATAACTGAATGAAGCTGAAACTGACCTCTTTTGATCTGTTTTAGGCTGGGAATTTCTACATTTGAATTTGGATCCCAGTATAATTGAATAATGCTGAAATGTATTTCTTTTAGTCAGTCTATGGCTTTGTGTTTCCCAGTGATGAAGTTACGTCACAGCCTGAATAATTCTGAAAAGTACCTCTTTGAGCAGTTTTTGGGATAGGAGTTCGTAATTCTGAATTTGTGACACATAATGATTGAATAATGCTGATAAACACCTCTTTGCTAATATGTTTTAGGACAGGTTTACAATTATGAGTTCAGGTCATAAAATGAATGAATAAAACTGTAATATACCTCTTTATACCTCTTTTATTAGACTGGGCATTCCTATTCTAAAATTTTGTCACAAGACTGAATAATGCTGAAATGTTATCTCATTTGGTTTGTTCCATGTTATGTGTTTGTGATTCCAAACTTGTGACAAAGAATGATTGAATAACGCTGAAATGTACCTCATTTCATCCGTTTTAAGTGGCAGGATTTTACTTCTAATTTTGTGTCACAGAAATGATAATAATTAGATAAAACTAACATCTACATCATTTTCTTTCTTTTTTTTTTTTTTCATTTAAGTCTGTGCAACAGAACAACTGAAATGATAACATGTACCTCTTAATAAAACTGTAAAGCTCACAGCTGTTCTTTCTGAATTTGCTTCAAACAATCAATGAATACCACTTTAACTGTCTGTGTTACCTGCCTTTACATTGGGGTTTTCTAACTCTGGATTCGTGACAAAGAATGACTGAATGAATAATGTTGCAACTCCTTCAGTCTGTTTTACTTTTAGGCTGAGCGTTCCTATTCATGAAACTTGTGTCATGGAAAGACTGACTAATACTGAAATGAGTGGGAAGCCTGGTTAAGTCTGTTTTGAACTGTGTGCTTCTTATTCCAGATCTGTGTTACAGAATGCCTGAATAATGTCCAAGAGTTTTCTTCAGGTCTTTTTTTTTAATGAGGGATTAGACACACATGAATATGGTCACACAGAGAGAAAACAGGGGCTAGGACAGTGCAAAAGAGAAAGCAGAGAGAGAATGAGAACAAGGGACAAATAGAGAGACAGACAGACAGACAGAGACGGAGAGAGATAGAGAGTACAGAGACAGAGAGTGAGAGAGACAGATACAGAGAAACAGACAGACCCTTAGAAAAACACAGACAGTACACTGACCTGAATGCACAACGATGTATAGGAATTCCTCTTCCATATATTTTATCTTTTCAATCACATCCTGCCGCATCAAACTCGTCTTTCACTCTGCTAAAAAAATAATCTTTCAGCAGAAAGTTTTTAAAATCCCCTTACACCCACACGGGATGTGAGTAAAAGCGTTTCCTCCCCTCCCCCCTTCCAATATAAACTTTAAAGCAGAAAAATTTCTAAACCTGACACACCCAAAAAATAGCGATTTAAAAAAATTTTTTTCCCCAAAAAATTTTTTTTTTTTTTAAAAAAAAAAAAAAAAAAAAAACAAAAAAAAAAAATTTTAAAAAAAAAAAAAAGGCCCGGGTTTTTTCCCCTTTTTTTAAAAAATTTTTTTTTTTTTTTTTTTTAAAAAAAAAAGTTTAAAAAAATTTTAAACCCCCCTCTTTTTTTTTTCCCCCCCTTTTTTTTTTTTCCCCCCCCCCAAAAACCCCAAAACCAAAAAAAAAAAACCCCCAAAAAAAACCCCCCCCCCCAAAAAAAAAAAAATTTTTTTAAAAATAAAGGGGGGAAAAAAAAATTGTTTTTTTTGGGAAAAAAAAAAGAAGAAAAGGGAAAAAAAAAAAAAAAAAAGGAAAAAAAAAAAAAAACCCTTTTTAAAAAAAACATGGGTTAAACCGGAAAAAAAAAGGCTTAAAAAAAAAAACCCAAATGGGGGGGGGGGAAAAAAAAAAAAAAAAAAAAACCCCCCAAAAAACCCCCCTTTTCCCCCCCCTTTTAAGGGAAAAAAATTTTTAAAAAAAAAAAACCGGGGGGGGGGGGGGGGGGGGGGGGGGGGGGGGGGGGGGGGGGGGGGGGGGGGGGGGGGGGGGGGGGGGGGGGGGGGGGGGGGGGGGGGGGGGGGGGGGGGGGGGGGGGGGGGGGGGGGGGGGGGGGGGGGGGGGGGGGGGGGGGGGGGGGGGGGGGGGGGGGGGGGGGGGGGGGGGGGGGGGGGGGGGGGGGGGGGGGGGGGGGGGGGGGGGGGGGGGGGGGGGGGGGGGGGGGGGGGGGGGGGGGGGGGGGGGGGGGGGGGGGGGGGGGGGGGGGGGGGGGGGGGGGGGGGGGGGGGGGGGGGGGGGGGGGGGGGGGGGGGGGGGGGGGGGGGGGGGGGGGGGGGGGGGGGGGGGGGGGGGGGGGGGGGGGGGTTTTTTTTTTTCCCCCCCCCCCCCCCCCCCCCCCCCCCCCCGGGGGGGGGGGGGGGGGGGGGGGGGGGGGGGGGGGGGGGGGGGGGGGGGGGGGGGGGGGAAAAAGGGGGGGGGGGGGGGGGGGGGGGGGGGGGGGGGGGCGGGGGGGGGGGGGGGGGGGGGGGGGGGGGGGGGGGGGGGGGGGGGGGGGGGGGGGGGGGGGGGGGGGGGGGGGGGGGGGGGGGGGGGGGGGGGGGGGGGGGGGGGGGGGGGGGGGGGGGGGGGGGGGGGGGGGGGGGGGGGGGGGGGGGGGGGGGGGGGGGGGGGGGGGGGGGGGGGGGGGGGGGGGGGGGGGGGGGGGGGGGGGGGGGGGGGGTTGGGGGGGGGGGGGGGGGGGGGGGGGGGGGGGGGGGGGGGGGGGGGGGGGGGGGGGGGGGGGGGGGGGGGGGGGGGGGGGGTGGTTTGGGGTGGGAAAAGGGAGCAATGCATCCGCCCCCCCTCCAAATTCTTTTTCTTTGGGGGCCTGCTCCCCCCAATCCAATTACAAAGAAATAATCCCCCCCTTTCCCCCCCAAAACCCCACCCACCCCCCCCTCCACCCCCCCTTCTTCCCCCCAACACGGCTTATCAAATCCCCAAAATGTGGCCAACCCCCACCTTCCTCCTAAAAAAACTCTTCCCCCCCCCTCCCCCTTTCCCCCTCCCCTCTCCTCCCCCTCCCAACCCCCTTCCCCCCCCCCCCCCCCCCCCCCCCCCCCCCCCCCGCCCCTCCTTCTCTCCTTCCCCCTTTCCCCCCCCAATTCCACAGTCATGTTATCACCCCAACCACTTTCCCTCTGTCCCTCGCAACATCCTCCTGTTCCATTCATTTCCCCCACTTTTTTTTCTTCTAATTTGGGCTAAGTGAACTGTCACGATCCACTAAATAAAATACATAATTCAATAATAAATATATATATATATAAATATATCATAATTAACGTTATGTGAGAGACCTCTGGCAGGAGGTTTGGGGAAACACAGACGGATAACAAACTCTTTCAGATCCGTCCAAACCTTTTTAAGGAGTTCCCCCCCCATCTGCTCTGGGGGTCGTAAAAAGAAACATTTCTGTGCCGGCTGCCCACACCGGCCTTTCGTATTTTAACCCATTCGTCCCTTTTTTAAAGAGTGAAGAAGCTCCGTGGTCCATTCCATGTCATGTGCCACTCACAATGAAACATATTCTTTTAGAGTGTTGGGACTTGCACGATGTGAGACACAAACATTTTACAGCCGAGTCCATGAAAATCCTGTTCAGGGATGTCCCGCCTGACGTGATCTTTGAGTTTTTGAGAGAGATTAACGTTTTTCATCTGATTTAAGATTTTACGGATGAAAGATTTTTAACGAAGTTTCTGGGGCGTTTCTAGAAGATGTCTTTTAAAGAGATGTGTGAAAGGTGGGTTTTTTTTTTTTTTTTTTTTTTTTTTAAATGACTTGTGAGTTGATTTTAACGTGGTGACAGCCCTGATGTGGCCCCTTGCGGTCGGCTGGGCTATAAGCAACATTATCTTATCTTATCTTCCTCTCATCACCAATGCCAGTGTTGGTTTTGTCTCTGTTCTTTCCCCCCCTTCCTCATCCGATCAAACTTAAATGAAAGGACTGGCACTGATCCATCAAGCTGTCTGTTTGACTGGATTGTACCAACTTTTCTTTTCTTGCCATCACTGCCCTTGTTTCGGTGCTGTTATCTTTATTATTGCCATTAGTGCCATCTGCTGTGCTTGTGTGTGTGTGTGTGTGTGTGTGTGTGTGTGTATGTGGGAGAGAGAGAGAGAGAGAGAGAGAGAGAGTGAGAGAGTGAGAGAGAGTGAGAGAGTGTGTGTATGTGTATGCATGTATTTTCATGTGTGCATGTGTATGAGTGTAAGTGTGTATGCACCTCTGTGTATGTATAACTGCCTGTGTGTGTGTGTGCCTGTGTGGGTATGCATGTATGCATATATGAGTACAGGTGCACATTTATGTGTACGCATGCAAGTGTTCATAGTTTACACCTACTGGAGTATGTAAGGATGGAAACGGCAACACAAGAAGGATGAGTATTTCGAGATGGTTCTTTATTAATGAAGAAACTAACTATGCATTGGCAAGCTGAACATATCTTCCAAGATCAAAGACAAGAGTTGTTAACATACTCTTTATTTGCCTATTGTACTTAATCATACCAGTCTGTAACAAGCAATGATCATTAATCATGTCTGCTATTTTTGGCCAAATTTCATGGCCAACACAATGCAAGGCATTACCCACCAAAGTAGAATGGCCTCAGTCAGTCAGAACTTTTCAAACTCTTTGATGCTGAAAATGATCCCCTTCTTTCCATTTCACCATCCTGGTTATAAACCTTGCGCGCCATAAAAATACTCACTGGGAAAGCCTAGGTGGGAATGAGAGTGACATGGTAAGAATACTAACCAAATATGAAGTGTGATAAAAACAGTTCCGTGTGTAATACGTTGCAAAACTGTAGCATGATTTAAAGGAAGACGCGGATGAATGGCCTTGCTGTTAGGAGTTCACCTGAAGCCACCTGGATATGGAGATGGCTAAGTGGGCTGTGGTGAAAGAAATCCCGTTGGAACCATCCGCCCTGGTCTGGAAACAAAGATGTTAGGAGTTTTCACTACAATCCCTCTGGCTCTGCTGGGAAAGATCATCTGGCACCAACAACTCCCAACTGCTGGCAAAGGGGTCACATGAGCCAGCCTTTCTGCACAGGATGCTACGGAGTGAGGTCAAAGAAACTTGCTGAAAATTCAGGACACTAGTGCTGACCATGCGCAGGGAACCTGAGTAGGGTCACGGCACCGGCCAAGGGGTGCACCAGATCTGAGAGCATGATAAACCTGCCCGTAAGCACCAGGAACCCCCCCCCCCCCCCAAGGGGTGGTGGCAGATAGTCTGGTAGTACCAAGATAGTGGAAATGAATCTTGAGTCTGCCAGGGCAGAGAGACCAGCACTTTCTGAAGCTGTGGCATAGCAGCACCCTGGAAAACTAACCACATTCAAGAGAGGTATCAAGCCTATCAATATTCCACCACTCACTCATCCATGGCCCAATGGAACTATTCACTCTGATGGACCTGAACATCCCTTGGATTCTCTTTTCGGCGCCCATGGACCCTGAGTTGTTGTGTAAAGGGCATTCCGATATGCGCTCTCCTGGGGTGACTGGAGACAACGATCCCATCCTGCCAAGAATTAAGCTATGTTCAGCAGCATCATTTGCACAGCCTACTACATAATCTTTGAGGATCTTCACCATGTGCAACCAGGTGAGAGTGATAGACTGTCATGGACAATGCGGGAAATCTCATCCCTAGCAAGGCAAAGACTGACTCACAGGCAATTCAGATTCATCCTGATTTGTGATGAACCCCTGAAGGGAGAGGGGTTTGAGTGAGAGATGGAGTGTAAGGTTAGGCATGGGAAATGTGTGTGTGAGTGTGTGTGTGTGTGTGTGTGTGTGTGTGTGTGTGTGTGTGTGTGTCTGAAAGAGAGAGAGTGAGACAGACAAAGAGAGAGAAAGAGACAGACAGACAGACAGAGACAGAGAGAGAGAGAAAGAGAGAGAGAGACAGAGACAGAGCGAGAGAGAGAGAGAGAGAGAGAGAGAGAGAAGACAGACAGAGAGACAGAGAGAGATTTACCTTTCTTTGACTTGGCACCAATTTTCAGCTTTGACGGCCATGTTATCTGCGTATTTGTTTCATCCATGACCTGTCAAAAACAAGCGAACAACACACATAAGATATGAAATATCAGTAGCTGTGTTGTGACCATACACATCCATAAAATACATGATGTAAAAAGGTATGCAGCATTTCTGGAAAAAATATTACTACTAGATTCATATTTCCAAATCACACACGAAAGCCAAGTTCTCATAGGTACGGCTCAGTCACCTAAGCCATGAATTTAGGACTGAAAAAGTCACATATACACATAAACAAACATGTGGGTGAGCACACCCCACTCATGAATTCAGGCACAAAATGCTTACTCACAGTGTAAACAGTGATGCTCACACACACACATTCATGCATATATTCACCACACACACACACACACACACACACACACACACACACACACACACACACACAACTACCAAACTTGGTATATCAAGTTTACAGAAAGAATGCAATATCTGTATTCTGACAATAAAACCCTTAATTCAAACAAAACTACATTGTTCTAAGATAAAGTTTGGTGGATTTTTTATTTTTTAAAAATCAGATTTGGGGGAAATGTGCGTTTTGAATTTTTACTTTACAAATAACTGTTTAGGTGAAGATTTTTTTTTCAAAATATTTCCAATATTTGTGATAAAAACATCTGGGATCTAAATGAAAACAAAATGAGTTGATGAAACAAGAAGTGGCTTTTTGACCAGTTGGTAAACCCATGCTCTATAGGTTAGGCTAGTGCACACACACACACACACCACACACACACACACACACACACACACACACACACACACAACACACCTGAAAACAAAAGCACTTGGTTCAACTTGGATACAGTGATAAGAAGGGAAAGAAAAGACAGAACCAGGAGAGAGACGTAGGGTTAGGTGGCATGGGAGAAGGCAACAACAGCACACAGAAACAGATGGATAGAGGGAGATACGAGTAGCTGGAATAAGTCAAACACTGACAGACAGACAAGTCGATGTCCAACAGAGACAGCAAAACGAAAAACAGAGAGACAGAAATACAGAGAGACAGAGAACACATATATCCAGAAACCTCAGGAACAATACACAGAACTGTAATTTGTAATAAGAAAACATGCTACATTATTCTTACATCAATGCCTGAACAAAAGGAACTGCACTGAGGCCAACATGTACTGAAGTTTAAACATCCTTAAAGGCAGTCGTGTGATACCCTCGTGTCACGCTACATTATCAAAAAATGAACATGCGCTGCATTATTTGATCCCACACAACTATAACGGCACTCTAATCTGGCTTTGGCAGCAGAGAGAGAGAGTCAACATAAGATCTATCTGAAAACAGTTCTGGACTTGCAATATAATGCCGTAAAAATAAAGCCCACAGATTCTTTAAGGAAATGCCCCCTCTCCCCCATCTTTTTTCTTTTTTTTTTAATAACAACCTGGTCTGATATTTCAGAATCAATGAAATGAACCTTACCCATAGTTTGGAAAACACATACACACACACATTATCATACATGGACACCTTCACTTTCATCATCTCTCTCATGTTACTTTGGGATTAATATTTGTGAACAATTCTAGGTGAAGATTATCGGCACCATGCAAACCATGTGCACCATACACACACACACATGCACACACAAACACACATACACACACACACACACACACACACACACACACACACACACATACACACAAAGAAAGACACAGTTACCACGCCTTGTACACACCGCCTGTGCGTAAACGCACACACGCCCATGTACGCACTCATGTAACACACACACACACACACACACACACACACACACACACACACACACACACAGCCCCTATCCCCGTCTCTCACTCTCGCTGCAATCAACCACTGTGTGATGATGGCCGTGTCATGTCTATTTGCAATACCTCGAGCACCTTCTCTTTTCAGAAAAGCTTACACTTCAGTGCATGCAAAAATACTTTTTGTCTGAGCACTCACAAGAACACACATTTGAAACTCTCAGACACTTGTGAGAGCAGACAAAATAAAACTTTGATGGATGAAAACTTGATAGCTGATAGATGCATTACATTAAGGCCTTACAATGAAACCAAAAACCTAATGAGGGGAAAAACATGTTTATTAACATCATTTTTTACTCACCCTTTGAAAAAAATCCTCTGCACCTTCACGAAACTCATCTCCGGGAACTGCAATAAAACAAAAGTGTCACTTGAATAAACCTTACCAATTCTTTTGAACAACAACATTATCAGACCGAGCTTCATAACGTAACAAGTTATGAAGGAAAAGAGCCTACATCCTGTTTAATCAAATCATGAATGGGATGTGTTTTGAATTACACTACAGCATTAAGCCAAATTTTCCATTGAAAAAAAATGTGTTGTAAATTTTTCTTACTCAAAGAATGAGACCCTCTCTACAAGGCTTGGTAAAAAAAATTACATGAACTGGTAGCATAGTACTGACACTGCCTTGGAAAAACAAACAAACAACAGTCATTAAGGCCCCGAATTCACTGTGGGACCGACATCCTTCCAAAAACAACATGCATGATCTATCCATTCGAAAGAGTGAAAATCATGGACCAACACACACACACACACACACACACATACACACACACACACACACATACACTACACACACACACACACACACCACACACACACACACACACATACACTACACACACACACACACACACCTTGTCTCCTCCCATACCTACAACTACCTACAGACTGGGACTTTCCTTCCTTCCTTCCTTGGCTCCTTAAAGCCACAACACCAAGCTCACTGGGTTATGGTCTCCATGTCCCTCCCACTCATCCAGAAACACCTTGGGACTATACACCATGAGGTCAACGTTTGCCAGATGGTCTGCACTTAGAAAGCACACCACTCTGAATTTAACTCAGAACTGAGGGTGGCATCTTGCCACCTGCCTCACCCACACCCCAGCAGCTAACGAGCAGCATGATTCAGTGACAGTTTGGATCCTGGAGAAACAGAGTTCCAGGTAGAGTTCTTTCTACCCATTCCTATTCCCTGGGGACATACTCCATTACCTATCCTCATTCGTCAATAACAGGAAGACCCCCTATCTACCAATTCTCATCGCTCACTCTGTCCTGGGGATATACTCCACCTCCTATCCTCATTCTCCAATAACTCCCAATCTACCGATTCCCCATTCCTCACTGCACCCCACGAAGATCTCTCTCTACTGATCCCTGACCATGCCCTGAGAAGATCCCTTGCTATCGATCCCCATCCCTACCTGTCCCAGGAAAGAACCCATCCTGCCCATTCACATCCTTATGGTGTCATGAAAAAGATCCCTCTCTATCCATCCCAAGCCTTCACTGTGCTCCAGACAGACCTTCTCCACTCATCCATCACTATACCGTGGAAAGACCCTTTCCACCCAATTCGCATTCTTCCAGAGAGACCCTCCCCTATGACAATTTACATGGAAAGACCCCTTTCTACCAATTCCCATCATAGAAAGACCCCTACCACCCAGTTCCCAATCTTCACAACTATTATCATTAAGGAAAGTACTTTTAAAGTGCCTGTCCTCGGTTAGAGACCAGGCCCCAAGCGCTCTACAATCCATGCTCTCATTTAAACAATGGGCTGCCCACCTGGTACAGACCCTGAAGTACTGCCTATTTGCAATTTATTCCATCATTTCCCTTGTTATTCAGTTGAATACAAGTCACTCAGTTTTTCACCCATTCTTTTGATTTTCCACTGACAGATGCATCCCTTATTGTGCCGGGAAAAGACCACTCTCTATGCATCCTTTATTGTGCCAGGAAAAGACCACTCTCTATGCATCCTTTATTGTGCCAGGAAAAGACCACTCTCTAAGCATCCCTTATTGTGCCAGGGAAAGACCACTCTCTAGGCATCCCTTACTGTGCCATGGAAAGATCACTCTCTAGGCATCCCTTATTGTGCCAAGGAAAGACCACTCTCTAGGCATCCCTTTTTGTGCCAGGGAAAGACCACTCTCTAGGCATCTCTTACTGTGCCAGGGAAAGACTACTCTCTATGCATCCCTTACTGTGCCATGGAAAGACCACTCTCTATGCATCCCATACAGTGTCATGTGAAGACCCCTTTCTGCATATCCCATTTCCTCATAAGAGCCCCAGAAAAGGTCTCCCAATCCATCTCTCCCTATATCCAGGGAATACCAGGAGGGGGAAAGAGTTTTTTCAACAAGGTTACTGAATCCACATCATTGTTTGCCTATTTTCTGTTCCCCATGTATTTCAGCTCTGCATTTCGACCTGTTTCATTTGATCCAACTGAAAATATGAGTGTCCTATAGTATGCTTCCATGACGTTTTCACCATCGCTTGTGTGTGTGTGTGTGTGTGTGTGTGTGTGTGTGTGTGTGTGTGTGTGTGTGTGTGTGTGTGTGTGTGAGCGTGCGCGCGTGTGTGTGTGTTTGTGCGTGCGTGCGTGCGTGTGTGTGTGTATGGTGCCCTGCCTGTTGGATCAGATCAGGTAGCACTGAAACCCCACCAAAGTGACAGCAGTGTTCTGTCTCCTCCATTGGGTTGCCTCATGACAACATGATACTGACTGCTCCTTGTGAATTGTCTGTGCCAGGGCTGTGGCAAGGACAGGCCAGGCTGTGGCTGTGGATGAGGGCCGGAATTAGCGGCATGGGCACAACGTCACTGAAGTGGCACACAAGATGGGACAACAACAACAACAAAAATCATGAGGCTGATAGTGATAACTACACCAGTATCATCACACTGATTTTGAATAATAGCAGCAGAAACAACAAACGGAACTGTGAAAGAAATGAAATCAAGACAAAATGATAATTATAATGGTCTGGTGAGACAAAGGCAATTCTACCAATGGCAATGAAGCTGACTGATCAGAATGAATTGGTGATGTCTGCTGGCGCAATTGAAAAGTTCTGCTTGGCTGGCAGACTGACTAGCCCCCGTCCAGACAACCACAACATGAAGGAACAGCCAGTCAGTTTGTCTAGAGTAAAAGCCAACAGAGCTTCCTGATGCAGAAGGTTAGCAATCTGATTAATTTTCTCTCCATTAATCAAAAGGAGGGAGAAGAGAAGAATACCCTGTCCAAATCACGACCTGATGCAGCAACAGGCTTGTTTTTTAAGGGCTATTTTCCATAGAATTTCCTGATGCAGAGGTCAATGGTTAAAGAAACTTATTCTCTCCCTCTTAAAGAATATAATGAAGATGAAGAAGAAGAAGAAGAAAAAAGAAAAAGAAGACGAAGAAGAAGAAGAAGACAAGAAGCAGAAGAAGATGATGTTGATGGTAATAATGCTGTGAATGATGATGATGAGGAGGAGGAGGAGGAGGAGGATAATGAGGTGGAGGAGGAGGAGGATAATAAAGATGATGATGACAATGATGATGATGATGATGATGGTGATGATGGTGATGGTGATGATGATGATGATAACGATGATGATGGTGATGATGGTGATGGTGATGATGATGATGATGATAACGATGATGACGACTATGAGGACAAGGAGGCCTTGGAGGAGGAGAAGGAGCATGAACAAGAAGAAAGATGAAGAGGAGGAGGAAGAAGAGGAGAAGACGCAAGATGAAAGAGAAGGAAGAAAAATGTGCTGAGTACATGAAAAATTACTCAAATGGTGTAAAAATTACAATGTGTTGTATCACATTCTTTATTTCAATGATCAGTGCCTGTATAACCCACGTTCTTTTCAGTATTTTTCCAGTTTGTTTCATTTGTTTCCTTTCCTTTTGTTGCTGTTGTTTCCTTTCGGCTGGTTCTCCTTTTCCCTTTCCTGTATTCCTCTGTTTGTTTCCGTTTCAACCAGTTGTCAAAACAGACCTTCAAACTGTTGCAGCAAAAGTCTGGAAACAAGAGGTGATATGAGCTGAAACTGAATGCCTTGAACAGAGGAGTGAAGGGGGCATGATAAGAACCAGCGGAATCTGAGAACCTGACAAGGAATAGATAAGAAGCACAGAGAGAGAAGGGAGAGAAGTAGATGGTGAGAGGAGGAGGTGGAGGAGAAAGAGAAAAGAGATTTAACAGATACCTTCCAGAAAAAGTGAGAGAGAGAGAGAGAGAGAGAGACAGAGACAGAGAGAGAGAGAGAGAGAGACA
>CM065715.1:35446256-35458756 GCA_033310375.1 Conus canariensis
CCAGTTACAGACAGCAGAAATTCTTTCACCTTTGTGAATGGAACCATTGCTTCATGAGGGAAGAACTCATTCGTGTTACCGGGGACGATTAGGCTTCACTGAAATAGTGTGAACTGGCTGATCGTTCACCCAAAATATGCCAGAATTCTGAGCCGTAGCTGGCAGCATGCGGCAAGGTCGCCACTGGACCAGAACTGGGTTACTAGAATTATTTGAATTACGGACCAGTTTTCAGAAGTATATTGAAAACAGGGGGAGGGAGGGTATGTTCGTTTAACGATTTGATCTGCAATTTTGAATGGTCAGTGGTATTTTTCTGTTTTTTGTTTTGTCAGAGATCGAAATGAATGCATCACTGTTGGCGGGACACTAAGCCTTGATGTTTTCCGTCATGTGTAGGCCTACATTAAGTATTTGCTTCGGCTGAAGAACAGAAAGAGCAGTCAGAATCCACGGAAAGAGATGTACACAGCTATAAAAGCCTAACCTGGAAAAAGAAAAAAAAAATCACTGACACGGGAAACGACAGTAAATGGAATAAAACAATCGAAATATGATTAGTACGTGCGCACAAACCAGTCCATCCACACCCACGAGTGCACACACGCACGTACACGCACGTAGCCTACACACACACACACACACACACACACACACACACACACACACACACACACACACACACACACCACATACTCATACCACACACACACACACACACACACACACACACACACACACACACACACACAATGGCGCCATTGAAAGATTGAGCAGTCGTGCATGACTGGATGGACTACTAGTCAGTCGAACAATCGAACCAGTCATCGTAGAAAGAAAAGAGTGTGTCAGATGCGCATGCATTATGGTATTGATCTGTCTGGCTTCACTAACCAGCTGGGACGTGTGAAAGACTTCAACGTGCCACATCGATCGCCTACCACCCCCCACCCCCACCCTCTCCTCCCGCATCATCACCACCCCCACCCTCCGACTCCCTGCCCCCCCCCCTCCCCCTCTCCCACTCCACCCCTTTTTCTCTCTTTCTCTGGATCAGTTTGGTCGGGTACTGCGGATTCATTTAGAATGATCAATCATGTTTCTGGGTCATCTCCAAACCTATGCCGTTTAAATTCACGCTAAGCCAGTCTAAAATGAGCATATGTTTAGACTGCTACCCTACAGATTTTTCTCTTCTTCTTCTTCTTCTTCTTCTTTTTCTTCTCCCCCTTTTTTGGAGGGTGAGGGGGGATGAGGGGGGGGGGGGGCGTGGGGAAAGAGGGAGGGGGGGGGGGCGACCTTGAAACTTTTCGTTCTAAATTACGCATGAATTCAGGAGCTATTGGGTTGGCCCAGGCATTCTCTGTCCTGAATGTAGCGAGAATGTTGATTTTCATTGAAATTCAGATTCCAGGGCCTAAAACTGCTTTTGTTCCTTTTCTTTTCTTTTTTTCTTCTTTTTTTTTTCTTTTTTTTCTCTTCTTCTGTTCTTTCTTTCTTCTTTCTTTCTTTCTTCTCTCTCTCTCTCTCTCTCTCTCTCTCTCTCTCTCTCTCTCTCTCTCTCTCTCTCTCTCTTTTTCTTTAAATTATCAAGCCTTTCTGACTCTTTCGATGTGCATTGGAACGCGATTCAACCAAATTTCAGATGCTCTCAAATCACAGTCTGTTGAGAGGGGAAAAAAAAAAACACCTGTTTACACATTTCACAGCTAGTCATGACACCTGAAGCCATAGGAGCTAAAGTAAACTTCATTATGTTGTGTTTACAATTTGTGAAATCGCCTTTCAGCTTCCGTTTTCTTATTTCATGTTTTTCTTTTTAAATGCTACGTCAGCGGGTGTTTTGAAGAATGTTATTACAAACTGACAATTGCTGCCGTTTTGATTGCTAGTAATTGTATGTCAGAGCGTGGATGTGTGGAGTGAAGGCGACCAGCATGCATGTGAATACAATCAACATACATACTAATGAGAGGCGGAGGGAGGGGAGGGGGGTGGTGGTGAAGGGGGGGAACGGAATAGCCTCAGTTGGTACAGCTGATCTTCATGAGTCTGTGGTCGTAGGTTCGAATCGCTGTCGGGTCGTTTCGCCCGGAAATAACATTGGTTCTAACTCAATTGACCGAAAAGTCATGATCCTTTGAGACTATACATCTAAATCCCGTCTGTAAATGCACACATGACATCTTGAACACACGTTAAGTCTCCTTGTACATGCTTATTTGTAACAATTGGAAATATAGATCATAATGATTATAGTCTCTCTCTCTCTTCTCTCTCTCTCTCTCTCTCTCTCTCTCTCTCTCTCTCTCTCTCATAATGTATGGATGGAGGCCGAAAGCTTCGCTTCGGCAAAACTTTCCTGTGTGAAAAGGTAAAAGACTTGTGTTTAATCATGATAAATGATCTAACAAACTTCATGCGGTGTTACACGGATTGGTCCATAAATCCCCTTGGCACGGGCGAAGGGACTGTGGTGGAAGGGGAGAAAAGGGAGGGGATGTGTTGAGGGGAAGGGACAAAGGTCTATACATGAGCAAAACGCCAGAAATCTCTCTTATTCTCTCTCTTATCATACCAGCAAGGTCAACCCATGGGGCATTATCGTCACACAGATAACATACCGCTGTGCTCACCTTGTAAACAAAAGAAGAGAAAGAAGACGAGGTGCACGTTTGTATATGCTTTTCTTGCAGGGTTTTTAAAAAAAAATATTTTTTATCCATTAACCCTGTTTGTTCTGGCATAAAAACAATGAAGGCTTTAAAAAAAAAAAAAAAAAAAAAGCAAGAGACCCATTAAATCACTCACAGTTTGCGATCTTTTATTGTCTGTCTCAGCGCATTATGCTTTACACACACACACACACACACACACACACACACACACACACACACACACAGAGAAGGCGAGAAGAGAGAGAGAGAGAGAGATGTGTGCGTGCGTGCGTGCGTGCGTGCATGCATGCGTGTGTGTGTGTGTGTGTGTGTGTGTGTGTGTGTGTGTGTGTGTGTGTGTGTGTGTGTGTGTGTGTGTGTTATAGATGGTGACGGCTGGATGCTTCAGTTAAGTTAACACTGTATTATCATCGATGCTGACTGCTGGACATTTCACATATGTGAACATTCATGGTATGCACGTTGACTGCTGGACATTTCACATTTGTGAACATTCATTGTATGCACGTTGACTGCTATCCATTTCACATATGTGAACATTCATGGTATGCACGTTGACTGCTGGACATTTCACATATGTGAACATTCATGGTATGCACGTTGACTGCTGGACATTTCACATATGTGAACATTCATGGTATGCACGTTGACTGCTATCCATTTCACATATGTGAACATTCATGGTATGCACGTTGACTGCTGGACATTTCACATATGTGAACATTCATGGTATGCACGTTGACTGCTGGACATTTCACATATGTGAACATTCATTGTATGCACGTTGACTGCTATCCATTTCACATATGTGAACATTCATGGTATGCACGTTGACTGCTAGACATTTCACATATGTGAACATTCATGGTATGCACGTTGACTGCTGGACATTTCACATATGTGAACATTCATGGTATGGACGTTGACTGCTAGACATTTCACATATGTGAACATTCATGGTATGGACGTTGACTGCTAGACATTTCACATATGTGAACATTCATGGTATGCACGTTGACTGCTGGACATTTCACATATGTGAACATTCATTGTATGCACGTTGACTGCTATCCATTTCACATAGGTGAACATTCATGGTATGCACGTTGACTGCTGGACATTTCACATAGGTGAACATTCATGGTATGCACGTTGACTGCTAGACATTTCACATATGTGAACATTCATGGTATGGACGTTGACTGCTAGACATTTCACATATGTGAACATTCATGGTATGGACGTTGACTGCTAGACATTTCACATATGTGAACATTCATGGTATGCACGTTGACTGCTGGACATTTCACATATGTGAACATTCATTGTATGCACGTTGACTGCTATCCATTTCACATAGGTGAACATTCATGGTATGCACGTTGACTGCTGGACATTTCACATATGTGAACATTCATGGTATGCACGTTGACTGCTAGACATTTCACATATGTGAACATTCATGGTATGCACGTTGACTGCTAGACATTTCACATATATGAACATTCATGGTATGCACGTTGACTGCTATCCATTTCACATATGTGAACATTCATGGTATGCACGTTGACTGCTAGACATTTCACATATGTGAACATTCATGGTATGGACGTTGACTGCTAGACATTTCGGTCATGTTAACAGTGTATGTTCTATGTGATGACAACTGGATATGTAGGTCATGTTATCATCATATTACAGATATATTGACGGCTGGATATTTCAGTCATGTTAAAGGCCTGTCACACTGCAAATACGCAAACATCGCGTATAAAATGTTCCCGATACGTGGTGAAACGTGGAGCATCAGCGTTATGCACAAATCATCGGTGTTTCATACTGTTTTCTAACGGCCACCGTGCGCCAACCCAATCCATACGCGCCACATCCTTTTGGACTGTTCAAAATAACTGGCGCGCAAAGATTTTCTGAATTTACGGGGACTATACGAGATGTTACCGTGAGATATACGCATTCCATACGCAATAATTGCGTCGAGTGCGCCTTTCTTCCGTGTTGCATCGGTGCTTATGCGTGTTTTTAGACAAATTTGCGCAAATCCGCGTAAGTTTCACGAAAGTTCCAGGCGAAAAACACAGAAGTATCACTTATATACCACGAATTGAGCGGACATATCACGTTATAATACACGTATTAGACGCATGAAATACTAATGATAGACTGATAAAACACGAATGCATGGCGCAAGATTGCAGGATGAATGGCGTACATGTGGCGTATGGTCGGAGGGCTATAAATTGGCCGATGTTTCCTCTCAAACCTCAGTCTGTGCCGAGCTGCCGAGGAGAACACATCTAGGATCCTTCAATCAGACCCCCTTGAACAACCCTAGAAGTCATCACATGAACCCCCAACGGCCAGATGTGGCAGTGTTCCTCCTCCAGCAGCATAACAACCAATTGATCCAGCTCCATGCCATCCTGAATCGCAGGCGCAGAAGAAGGAGGGAGAGAAGGAGAATAGGGAGAGTGTGGGTCCGGCCACGGTGGCTCCCATCTCTGCCGCCTTGGCCTCCCACAGGTGCTTCCGGGTCTTGCATTGGCTGCTCCCCCTCCTCCAGATGCCATCGTTGGCCTGGATCCACTCCACCAAGGCGTCTTCCTGCGGGGCTGTTAGGGCGTAGGACTGTCTATCAGCAGGTTGGCTCTTGCCCTTGCCCTTGCCAGGTTTGTCAGAGGCACCGTCTTCAGGCTCATGCTCTTCAGGGTCAGGCTCGTCTCCAGCACCAGCACCAGCTACAGCACCAGCACCATCAACAGCGGCAGCACCATCAGCAACCTCTCCTTCTTCGCCACCTGCAGCCTCCTCGACATCTTGGGCCTCATCCACCTGCGGCTCAGGGACAGGCTCTGGAGTAGGGGACTTGGCCTTCATCCTCTTCCTCGTCTTCTGGGGACTCTTGGGAGTTCTCTTCTTGCCCATCTTTGCTGGTCGAGAAGTCGGCGATGTCATGCTGAACCACTCATCGGCACTCGGCTTATATTTGCGCGGTGCGCACGTGATTCAGACGCCTAGCAACCGCCGACCAATCGAGAAGCGTGCGCGGAGCTTCCGTGTTTCATCAGTGGAGCATCCGTCTTTCATTCGCGAATGCGTGGAGTATACGCGGGTTACACGCGGAGGATACGCCCGCAATCAGTGGATTTGCGTGTCCTGCAACAAAAATTGGACATTTGGGCGGTATTCGCTGATATACGTGGAGCATCCGTCTTTCAGTCGTGATTTGTCAGTGCTTTATCAGGGTTTTATTCGTGATACATCTGTCAAAATTTGACGCAAAGACCCCAAAAATTTCTCATTTTTTCCACGTATCAGCGCGTACCAGAAAATCTGCCAAAACTTTGTAAGTGGTATATGCGCATTTCATCTGTTTTTTCTGTGTGACAGGCCTTTTATAAAATTAACGCTCTGTGTCATAGATGTTGACCAGTGGACATTTCAATTATGTTAACACTGTATGTTATAGATGTTGGCCAGTGGACATTTCAATCATGTTAACACTGTATGTCATAGATGTTGGCCTGTGGATATTTCAATCATGTTAACACTGTATGTCATAGATGTTGACCAGTGGACGTTTCATTCTTGTTAACACTGTATGTCATAGATGTTGACCAGTGGACCTTTCAATCATGTTAACACTGTATGTCTTAGATGTTGACCAGTGGACGTTTCATTCATGTTAACACTGTATGTCTTAGATGCTGGTCGTCTGTAGTCATTAAAACATAGAATTAAAGAACACAGTCAGAATTAGTTCATCTGAAAAAAAATCTGGGTGAATAAAATAATAAATAAGTCTATGTAACGCACGTGTGGAATTAACTTTATGTCCTTTTCTTTATAACGTTCCCGCGATAAACCGTTCAAGCCTATCTTAAAGTGCAGTAACGCAAACAGACTAATTAAATTCTGGCAGGGAGATAGCTGTATGTATAATCATACTGGGTCATTTTGACACAGCAGTTCCTTCTTCTTCTTCTTCTTCTTCTTCTTCTTCTTCTTCTTCTTCTTAGTACCTGTGCTGCCGGTGGTGTTGCTGCTGCTGCTATTACTGCCGCTCAGTTCATCTTTATGTAGAACTGACTTGCTGGCAAGAATGCAAACTCTGTCTGTCTGTCTGTCTGTCTGTCTGTCTGTCTGCCTGTCTCTCTCTCTCTCTCTCTCTCTCTCTCTCTCTCTCTCTCTCTCTCTCTCTCTCTCTCTTGCGCGGGCGTGCATACCTGTGTATGCGCAAAATAGATTCGGAAACTTTGTGTGTGCGCGCGCGCGTACGTCCATACCCGCCAGTGTGGTTATTTAAAAACCAAAAATACACAGATGAGATGTGCGTAAGAAATGGATTTTTTTTTTCTGTACAGTAGGCCCTTCACTTTTTCTTTCTTTCCTCCCCCCCCTCCCCCCTCCCCCCCCCCTCCCCCCTCCTCTGTATTTTGATTCTTCATCTCCGGTGCTTTCTCAGTAGCATTACTGGCAAGATCCTCCTTCCTGCTGCGCTGTACACAGCCACACCTAGTCAGTTATGTCCTGTCGCAGCCTCAGGACTGACAAGTCCTTGGGATGCAGTCTGTCTACACTATAGGTCGTCATGAGGCAACTCATCGGATGAGACACTGCCTTGCTGCGGAGACGCTTCTGTGGTATGATGAAGTGGTGACTGTTCTGATCCAACGTACGCAGGAACATCGTCTGCTGAGCCCGCTCGCTGCCGCTGATAATACCTGAGTAGTCGCAGAGCCAGAGTGAGTCAGCTTCCTGTGTGTGGGTAGGCTTTTGTTGTTACAAGCTGTCTGGACACTTTTTTTTTTTTTTCTGACGGCAGTTTTCGCATGGAGTCTTTTACTACTGTTGGGAGCTGACGTTCATCGTCTTGTGGTGCGATACTACCGCTGCTGCCGCTGCTTTTGGTGGTGGTGGTGCTGCTGCTGCTGTCGATGCCGCTACCACTCCTGCTTACTGCTACTGGTACTGCTACTACTACTATTACTTCTATTACTACTGCTGCTGTTACTACTACTACTGCTGTTACTACTACTACTGCTACTACTGTTGCTGCTACTAATATTACTAGTGCTACTACTACCACCACTGCTACTATTACGGCTGCAGCTGCAGCTGGTGCTGCTGCTGCTGCTATACCACAACTACTTCTACCATACTAGAACTCAGTGTGATAAAGATTTGTTGAGTGTTCTGCCTCAGACACAAATGAGCACCAAAAAAATACCCACCCATTGAAACTACAAAGGTTATGAAGATGATGAGTAAACAAGGAAACCAGTCCAAAGAATGAGTCACAGACAGACAGACAGACAGACAGACAGACACACACACACACACACACACCTCTCTCTCTCTCTCTCTCTCTCTCTCTCTCTCTCTCTCACACACACACACACACACACACACACACACACACACGCACGCACTCTCGCAGGATGCACTCATGCACGTGCGCGCGCGCGACACACACACACACACACACACACACACACACACACACACACCAGTGATGTAACTTTCAGCAGGCAAATAGAAATGACCATACACACACACACACACACACCACACACACACACACACACACACACACACACACGCACGCACGCACGCACGCACACACCTGCTGCAAGCACAAACAGACCTCCTTGTACATAAACGTGAACACATGACCTTGTACAGAAACATGAACATATCTCCTTGTACATAAACACGAATACATCTTGTAGATAAACACGAACACGTCTCCTTTTAAATAAACACACACCCACACACACACACACACACACACACACACACACACACACACACACACAATTATAAATGAATGAACACGAACACATAAATAAACACGAACACATCTTCTTGCAAATAAACACGTACACATTTTCTTATAAAGAAACACGAACACATCTTTTCGTAAATAAACATGAACACGTCTCCTTGCAAACAAACACGAACGCATCTTGTAAATAAACACGAACACATCTCCTTTGTAAACAAACACAAATGGATCTGCTTTTAATCAAACATGAACACATCTCCTTATAATTAAACATGAACACATCCCCTTATAAATAATCTCAGACACATCTCCTCATAAATAAATAAACACACCTCGCAGTAAATAAACACGAACATACCTCCCTGCAAATAAACACAAATACATCTCCTCGTACATAAACACGAACATACCGCCCTGTAAATAAGCACAAACACACCTCCTTTGTAAATACACACGAACAGATCTCTTGTCACCGCCCAACAACTGTGGATAATCATAAATATCTCCAATTCCTCAAAACAAAAGACTGCACGTTATACATACCTACCGTGTGTAATACATCGGCAACGGGAAAGAAAAAACGCCTCTCTTCCCCCTGCGCAAGAGTCACAAGGTTCTTTAAGTTCACTGAGTTTTCCTACTAGACACTGTGGATGATAGTGGTCGACGACGGGAAGCGCACGGAAGCGTACCGGAGACAACAAGCAGCCATGTCATCACTCTGTGGTTTGCGGTCCGTTAGACCGCGGTCACGCTGAGATTTTTTTTTTTTTTTTTTTTTTATCCTTCCGTAAATGCCACAGTACAAAATCACTAATGCGTGATTTACTGGATAGAGGATTAAATGTGCAAGTGTACAAACACTCACTTTGGCCCGTGTATGAAAAAAAAAGAAAAAAGAAATAGGAAGAAAGGCCGGGAAAAAAAAAGTAAAAAAAAAAAAAAAAAAAAGAAAAGAAAAAGAAAAAAAGAAAGGAAAAGAAACGAAAGGAAGAAAGAGAACGAAAAGGGACAGAAAAAAATAAAATAAAAAGAAGAAGAAAAAGGAGAAAGACAAAAATAGGCCACTAGAAAGCGTACGAAGTTTGAACGTTGAACGCGCTAGTCGTAATGCCGTTGGCTTAGTGTCAAACAGGTGTGGCTACAAGGTTACTTCAAACGGCTTAATATAATATTGTGATTAGGCTTTCTGTGTGTGGCCTAACTAGATCAGCAGAAATATGTATCCCTGTTTGCAAGAGCACGTGCCATGACATTCACTCAATGGAATCATACTGACAGCGTATATAGACCAAGAGAGAGGTGACGGTATTTTATGGTGTCATCATGGTATGAGTGTGTGCAATCTAAAACTCGCACTTCCACACGAACGTTTTGAAACATTGCGTGACAGCTTAATTTGTACAAGATTTTTTGGGTTAGATGATTTTGACCAACTGTTAGCTTTGGGTCTATATGATTATTATTAATGGTGTACCAGTATGAAAAAAGTATCATTTCAACACACATTGTAACACACGCACGCAGAGAGAGAGAGAGAGGTGGTGGTGGTGGCCAGTATGAAAAAAGTATCGCTTCGATGCACATTGTAACACACGCACGCAGAGAGAGAGAGGTGGTGGTGGTGGCCAGTATGAAAAAAGTATCGCTTCGATGCACATTGTAACACACGCACGCAGAGAGAGAGAGGTGGTGGTGGTGGCCAGTATGAAAAAAGTATCGCTTCGATGCACATTGTAACACACGCACGCAGAGAGAGAGAGAGGGAGAGAGACAGAGAGAGGTGGCGGTGGTGGTCTGAAACTACCAGAGTTCAAGAAACTCCCCAACCCATCGACATTCTTCTCAAAGGCCGAACATCATCAAGCGTCCAGCGATATCATGCTATGAACATGGGATACGTATTGGAGAGGGATTAAAAATGGTTATTAACACAAAAATCCCACCTATAGTAAGCCTCAGATTTCTAGCCGCGGAACAAAGAAGAAGAAGACTCTGAACACTAAAGACCTGACACTTCAGTTCCCCTAACCACGATGGGCAGTCAGCAACTGATCATATGAACAAAACAGAATTTTCTTTCTTATCAATAAGACTACCCGCCTTGGCTTAAGGTTGTGTCAGGCCAATTGACATAGGCTAGAACACCAAGGCTACATCAAAATGTTGTTATGCTCTGCATAGTTATTCGGGCATTGTCTTCAGTTGTGACAAACTCCTAGCATAACATTATCAGTCTCCAAAATCCCCCGCAGTCGGAGTGTAGCTGTCCACGTGGCGGGGTAATCAAAAAACGGTCACACACGTAATGTTCTCATCCCTAGCTGATGCATTTGTACCACACTGTTCAAGTACTTAGGCTGTTCGGATGATCCCTGGAGTCTTTAGCCAGGTTATGACAACAACAACAACAATAAGACTCCTATCCTTCAATCTGCACAGCTTACTGATTCACACCAAAGGCATATTACATACATTGTCGGTGTGTTTGATACAACGATGTAGTGAATGGATGAGATCCGTAGATCTTTGATATCGGACGGACCGGAGTCTGAACTTAACAGACAGTGCTGCAAGTATAGAAACCGACTGAAATAAACAGCACATCGTTTTGCGCCCAGTTCGGGGAGATCAGTGACGGTCAGTTCGTGATTCGTTTTTATTGTCTCGAATGTTCTTTGTCTTACTTGAAGAAGACCTGTTATGTCGAAACGCGTCGTGTTTGTCTTGTAACTTGTTTGTTTCCTTCGTATGGCGGTATAGTATTTTTTTAAAAAATAAGTTTGAAATGAACTGTTCAAGTTTCAAAGACTGTCAAACTAGAATGGAATTTATTAGCAACGACATCTAGAAATCCTTAACAACAACAACAACAACAACAACAACAACGACGACGACGACGACAAGGACGATGATAATGATGATAGATGATGAAGATGATGATATGATAAGGCCCTAATAGAAAGACTTATTGGGAGGTGAATCTGGGACAATGATAGCACACACACACACACACACACACACACACACACACACACACACACACACACACACACACACACAAATGTTCAAGGAAAAAGTCTTTAAAGTGTGTGTGTGGGGGGGGGGGGGGGGGGAGTTCTTATACATCGATCTTCTTCACTGAGAGGTTGCACTGTCATGTCCTGTCCTGTCCTGCTACGTCTTTTTTGGCTTAAATCCAAATATTTCTTTGTTTTTTTGTGTGTGTTTGTTATACGGGTCCCATTTAAAAAAAAAAAAAAAAATCTGACATTGACATATCTCTTTTACCAGACGTATCTTTTATGCCATAATATTGTGCCTTTTCCATAAAAGATCGAACCGTGACGACGAATACGTTCACCTACAATTCTCAATTGTTCCGTTCCTTTTACGTTCGGGCAACCGGTGTATGTTCGAAACAAGACGGAATATGGCGGTTTCCGTTCGACTTCCGTTTCACGGGGACTGGCTTCTTTCACTGGAGTAGGCATACATTTTATAAGACTGTGCAGACGAACGACAGGCAGACAATACCCAATGGTTTTGTTTTTGTTTTTTTTTTTTTACTTAGCCTTTCGTTCTTCTCTTTCTCTCTCCCCCCCCCCCCCCCCCCCCCCCCTTTTTTTTTTTCTCTCTATTTCTTTTTCGTTGTTTATTCATCGTGTCAACTTTTCTTTCCACCCCACTCCTCTTCCCTTATCTGGAAAGAATGAGTAGTTACTGTTGCGCGAGTGGTGGTGTGTGTGCACGCGTTCGCGCGCGCGCGCCCGCGTGCGTGCATGCGTTCGTGCGTACGTGTGTGTGTGTGTGTGTGTGTGTGAGCGGATGTTTATGTGTGTCTTTAAGTATATTGTTCAGGTTCTTACAAACGGCTGGGTCGTTTTCAATGCAGGTAAAGCAAATGGACGCTAGAGGAATGCATTAAAAGTGACCCGCCATTTTGATCTTGATCTATGGGCCCAAGGTCCAAAGGTCAATAACGGCCATAGCATTTGTGCTTCATTGAAGCAAAC
>CM065715.1:35463756-35473756 GCA_033310375.1 Conus canariensis
TGTCTTCGTTATAGGAAATCTTTACACCGCTTCTTGTTGCGATTTCAAACATTTTTTTTCCCTTTCAATCTCGCTTCAGGTGGTGAAACTGCACACACGATCCATAGTGGATGCTAAATGTTCCCTGTGCAGTATCTATTTGCCGATATGTTTTTTGTGGATGTTTTATAGCATTATTGTGTTTTTGATTCGTTCCTTGGACCTCATTTTTGTCCACCGATGGTGATACATTAAGGGAAATGGCTGCAGCTCGCAGCACAACCTACTGTTATCTGCTTTTAGGATATTAACGATATGACTGCCCCATTATGAATTGTGGATATAGATATGTTTGTTGTCTGTTGTCCAGGACAAGACGTATTTTGCTCTGTGTGGATCCAGCCTTTAAAGATGGCTGTGTGGTCCGCTGAGCTTTGAAACTAAACACTGAAATATATCGGTCGATCTGTCTACTCGTGCCGTGCGCACTCGTTCAAGCGCACGAGCTTCTTTGTGTACAGTGTACGTGTTATGCTTTTCTTTCTGTTTTCCTAAGACCATTCTTTGGACTTTTCATAAAACCTTAGCCTTTGCAAAACAAACAAATAAATAAAGAAAAACAGAAAAAACAAACAAACAAAACAAAACAGAAACAAAAACAAAAAAATCGACCGTCGTTGCAGACAGTTTAACAAAATCAGAAACCCGCATTCCGGGAATCCACGTTAAAGACCTTTGTCGGGCCCTTCCGTTTAGCGCGTGCATGGGTAGGCCCACATCTGTTACAAACTAGCAGAGAGCGAACAGTGAAACAGTGTGGTCAGTTGCCTTCGTTCCTTCTTCCTGACCCCGGCCGCGCAAGTGGCTGGCATCATTCTGGCCCTGATTTCCGACGTCCCAGAATCGGCATACCGTCACATTCCATACTGTCACAACATTGTGCACACTGACAGCGGTGGTGACGCAACTCGCTTATGAGAGAAAGCTGTGTAAAGAAGGTTGAAAATGGTGGGGTGCTTACACATAAAAATGTGTGTGTGTGTGTGTGTGTGTGTGTGTGTGTGTGTGTGTGTGTGTGTGTGTTACACATACCAGCCGACCACCCCCCACCCACCCACTCCCGCCTCCTTTCACTCGAACATGCATTGGGGCGAAAACGGCGAGAAATGAGCGGCCAGAAACTACAAAATACGGTGAAGATTCAGACAGGTGAATTATGCAGGCCTATGTGACAGTCTTTTCAGCTGTTAGTCACAAAGACGTTTATAGAATTCGGTGTATCATATGTCCCAGTTCAATTCAGTTCGTGTTATTTATATCCCCGCCGTTTGTATTTGTTTTTTCTGTCCTCTCCCGCCTGTGTCGTAACAAAATATATTGTTTTAACAAAAAGAGACGTACACATTCTCACTAAGCATCCACCCACTGGTCTCTGCTGGTTCAGGTTCAGTGCCAAGATACTGAACTTTTCAGATGCAAACATGCGCGAACAATACGCTGTCAAAATCCAAACTTCGGAGCCGGTCAAAGGGTCACAGATTGTTTGTATTGCAACGATTTTTTTCTATGATTTTTCAGATTAAAAGTTGAAATATTTTCTTTGTTTTATTGTTATTAGTATCAGTATTTTAATCCGTTTTATCTCCCGCAATCTCCCAAGCAGCCTCGTTTTCATTCCACAGCCATTTTACGCCCCATTCGAAGGGATCGTGATTGTTCGTCCTTCGTTTTCATTGTCTTGAATGTTATTTATCTTGCTGGAAAATGCCAAATAGGCCGAAACGCGTTGTGTTTGTTTTGTAAGTCAAATTTTTATTGTTTATTCTTTCGTTTGGCAGTAATTCTGTCTTTGCTTTTGTTTCAATATCCGCCTGCAGTCATCCCACTTTATAAAACCAAGATAATGAAATTTTCGGACGCAAACGCGCGCGAACAATACACCGTCGAAATCCAAAACTCGGAGTCAGTCAAAGGCTTACAAATTCTTTACATTATAATGGACTTTTTTTCTTTTTTTAACGATTTATCAGACTGAAACATGTACAACATTCGAACGAAAACAAAACGTGCATTTCTTTTTTCAAACAGTATAGACCATGCCTGGCCAACCGCAACCGGAACTAAAAAGACACCAACAGAAGGAGGAATGCAGAAGAGTGGAGCCACGTTCGAACGGCAGGTCCCTTAATTCATCATCATCGCGTGTCAGACGAGAGTCGGTGCGCTGGCGGGAAGGCGGGAAAGGTCAGATTTTGCGTGAAGTTCAAGCGCTGCGCGCGCTTAATGACGCAGCCGAGGTCGGGGATGTCAAAGATGCGATCGGTTATGGCTGGTGAGAGAATACAGCGTTAGTGATCAGGTGCAGCTGCGGCACTGCATGGTTTGGCAACGTGATGGGCTGAGCATTCGTATGGGGAGATACCAAGGGCAGTGTGTGTGTGTGTGTGTGTGTGTGTGTGTGTGTGTGTGTGTGTGTGTACCTGTTTCAACTCATAGTACGCATGCAGGATTACTCTCTCTCTCTCTCTCTCTCTCTCTCTCTCTCTCTCTCTCTCTCCACACACACACACACACAACACACACACACATACACACACACGCGCGCGCACGCGCGCGCACAGACAGACAGACAACACACACACACACATTCTCTCTCTCTCTCTCTGTTTCTTTCTCACACACATAGGCCTATACACACACACACACACACACACACACACACACACACACACACACACACACACACACACTTACGTGTCCTGTACTATGCATGACGTTGAAGAGGAAAGGCGGTGGTGATGAAGCTGGTGGTGATAGCATGAACGGTTTTCTTGTCTTCTTCTCTTGTCTTCGTCTGTGTGTGGTCTGGAACCAAGAGTGAGTATCCGCGGGGGACTGTAGTGAGCGATGTATAAGTTGTGTAACTGCCGGTCTTACCTATATTTGTTTATATTTTTAAAAAAATCTTCATTTATTTATTTATTTATACTAAAAATTTCTATGCTGTTGTTGTCGTCTTCATCATCATCATCATCATCATCATCATCATCATCTTCATCCTTACTATTTTTATTACTGTTGTTATTGTTATCATTGTTGCTTTTGTTGTTCCATTCTGAAGATTTGTTTTTCTTTCATTTCTTTTTCAAGTAGAGACACCTCCAATCTCAAATTTATTCAATAAAAATTACTGTTACGCAATCTCCCCTCCTCCCAACCTCCCCCCCCCCCCTTTTTTTTTTTTTTTTTTTCTTTTTTTTTTGCACACCGGCGTCTGCACATTCGCTTCTCGCAGTCCTGACTCCTGATAAAGGGACAACATCAGTCAAATGACGTGGGTTAAATGAATTCGAACCTCACTTAACTCTACACTATACATTGTCATTTCTTCTCGAGGACCCAGGACATCCTTCAGCAGTATGGATGAAGTACAACTCTTTACAAACTGTTCATTTATAACGTACCAAAAAAAAAGAAAAGAAAAATTAGCCGTAATCAGCACGGATAAACTCCCTCAGTAATACAAATGTACAATAAAGATGATCAGTAATACAAATGTACAATAAAGATGATCATCATTATTACCTGTGTTTTAACTTTCATTACAACAGCAACGAACACGAGCAATTAAATATGAGTAACTAGAATCCTATTATGAGTCCAAGCAGAATCAGCGAAAGTGACTGTAATTAGTGTCACCGTCATATCCATCCTCCTCATTATTCGCTCTCATTATAATTTGGCTTTAACAATCACTACCACCCTTCACTAACCATCAGAATTATTGTTCAGCAGTTCCTTGAATTTGCTGTCAATCTGTCTCCCACCTTGCCTGTTTCCAAAACCTGACATCTTGCCATTCTCTATACAAGTCTATAGCCCATTTCTGACCTGTCTAAATCTGTCTTTGGTCCTACCTGTTTTTTTTTTCTGACCTTTTTTTTTTTATTTTTTGTAAACGTGTCTTTGGCCGTATCTATTTCTACTAACCTGTCTGTAAACGTGCCTTTGGTCCTACCTGATTTCTACTGACCAGTCTGTAAACGTGCCTTTGGTCTTGCCTAATTTCTTCTGACCTATCTGTAAATATGTCTTTGACCATATCTGTTTCTTCCGGCCTTTCCATAAACCTGTTTCAGGTCTTGTCCGTTTTTTTTCTGATCTTAGTGAAAACGCGTCTTTGGCCTTACCTGTTTCTTCTGAGTTTTCTGTTAATCTACCTTTGGCTCTGTATAATTCTTCTGACCTGTCTATATATTTGTGTTTGGCTCGACCTGTTTTTTCTGATCTTTCTGTAAACGTGCCTTTGGTCCTGCCTATTTTTTCTGTCCTTTCTGTAAATCTTTCTTTGGCCCTGCCTACTTACCCTGACCTTTCTGTAATCATATTTTGGCCATGCCTGTTTCGTCTGACCTTTCTATAAACATGTCTTTGGCCCTGGCTATTTCTCTTGTCCTTTCTGCAAACATGTTTTTGGCCGTGCCTGTTTCTTCTGACTTTTTTGTAAAGATGTCTACCTGTTTGTCGATCCTTTCTGTCTGTAAATATGCCCTTGGCCCTGAAAAAAAATGTCTTTCGACATTTATGTAAATCTGCCATTTGCCATGACTGTTTCTACATATCTCTTCTGGCCTTTCTTGGCCCTGCCCATTTGTCCTACCTTTCTGTCAACGTGTCTCTGGCCCATGTTCTTTCTTCTGTCCTTTCTGCAAACCAGTCCTAGACCCTCCTTGTTTCTGCTGACCTTTCCGTACACCTGTGTATGGCCCTGTTTGTCTCTGTGTCTAGAAATGTCTTCTGATCTTTCTGTAAGCCCGTGTCTCGCCTCATGGTTTACAGAAATCTCTCCTGACCTTTCTGTCGACGTGTGGGGCGCTGCCTGTTGCTAGGTAACATTATAATGTGTTTTCGTAAACCCGTCTCTCGCTTCCGTATTTCTTTTCACCTTTCTGTACGCGTGTTTGGCTCTGCATGATTCTAGAAATATCTTTTATCCTTTCAGTAAACCTATCTTTTATCTGGCCTTCCTATAAATCTGTCTTTAGCCCACGTCTTTTGTATATGTTATTTTCATCTTTCAGCTTTATGTATGCCTCTTTTCTGTCGTCATATGTTCTACACCCTCCCAGTAGCTGCTTTGCTCACGCCATGTTAGCACGTGCAGTCCACAAGGACCAAGCAATATCAGGCTGACATAAAGCAACCCATCAGAGGAGACACCGCACTGTCGCTTAGTCATGAGAGGTGCCTGTTCTCCTTCAACATGGCCAGTAAACCATCTACTGTACCCCCTACTGACGACAGGTATCGCTTTTGTCGCTGAACCAACCGATCAGTCAAGCCAACGAAGCGTGCTTTGTCTGATCAGTGTCGTGAGTATGGCCGTGGTTCCTCCTTTCTAACTGCAGACAACGGACGACGCTTTCCATGAGAAGTTCTAGTTGCAATTCTGCCCCCCCCCCCTCCCTCCCCCCCAGTTTATCGTCTTTGTTACTTTTATGATACGTTAGAAGACCAGGTCTTTATCAGTCAGAGCCTAACACCTTTATCATCGAGCAAAATCAATATAGATTCTGAGTCTTGGCTCTTGACTGGCGGTTGCAGAATAGCTGTCGATTACTGAATGAACTCGGACTTTGTCTTGTTATCCTTCTACGAAGACAGACTTGATAACACCAGGCGGGTGAAGAGGCTGTATGGCAGCTGTTCATTGTTTCCATATATCACGTGCAGCATTTTTGCTCCTGACAGAAAAGATGGTATCCTGTATGAGAGATAAGTAAGATGGCGTGGTGTGAGATGAGACGTGTGCACGCGCGTGTATGAACTTTAAAGGGTGAGAGGGAAGGGAAGGGTGCGACAGAGAAGTGGAGGAGAGGGGGGGGGGGGGTGTCAAAGGGGCCTTAGGTTGGAGTTTTCGAGCAATTCAACCTGTGAATTATAAATCCATTTTCCATAAAGTGTAAGCACCTTTCTAAATTTTGCCACACTGCGCATACATACTCTCTCTCTCTCTCTCTCTCTCTCTCTCTCTCTCTCTCTCTCTCACACACACACACACACACACACACAGTGTGTGTGGTGTGTGTGTGTGTGTGTGTGTGTGTGTGTGTGTGTGTGTGTGTGTGTTCCTGTGTGTCTGTGTGACTGTGTGTGTGTGTGCGTGGTTTCTGACGCAGAGTTGGCCAGTAGACAAAGACCATCTTGTCTGAAATAGAAAAGAAAACACCAGTGGAAATACAAGAGACAGATGAGTAAAACCAACATATATTTCACGGCAGGTTCAGACTAATCACACAAACGCAAACACTGCACACCCACACCCACCCACCCACCCACTCATTCACTCAAACACACACACACACACACACACACACACACACACACATACACACACACACACACACACACACACACACACACACTCACTCACCACACACACACACACACACACACACACACACACACACACACACACACACATCACACACACACACACACACACACACACTCACTCACACACACACACACACACACACACACACACACACACACACACACACACACACACACACACACGCACGCACGCACGCACGCACGCATGCATGCAAGATTGATGTGAATCATGCCCGGCTGTAGCTTGGTTTGCATTTGATCCATCATCACAAAAGATTTGAACCTGGCAGGTTGCGCAAAAGACACAGACGCTGTCTTTGTGCTCAACAATGATGTATTCACCACCGGTATGGAAGACGAAGATTCCACCCGGCGTAAAGCCAGCATGCTGAAGGCACTGTTTCTTCTCAAAGCATGCCTGAGGGCTTTGCCACTTCTCCGAGCATGCCTGAGGGCACTGCCACTTCTCCGAGCATGCCTGAGAGCACTGCCACTTCTCAAAGCATGACTGAGGGCACTGCCACTTCTCCGAGCATGCCTGAGGGCACTGCCACTTCTCCGAGCATGCCTGAGGGCACTGCCACTTCTCAAAGCATGACTGAGGGCACTGCCACTTCTCAAAGCATGCCTGAGAGCACTGCCACTTCTCCGAGCATGCCTGAGGGCACTGCCACTTCTCCGAGTATGCCTGAGAGCACTACCACTTCTCCGAGCATGCCCGAGGGCACTGCCACTTCTCAAAGCATGACTGAGGGCACTGCCACTTCTCAAAGCATGCCCGAGGGCACTGCCACTTCTCCTAGCATGCCTAAGGACACTGCCATTTCTCTGAGCATGCCCGAGGGCACTGCCACTTTTTCGAGCATGCCTGAGGGCATTACCACTTCTCCAAGCATGCTTGCGGGCCTTCTCACACGAAACGCAAAGTCGGGAAAACTTGGTGAGAAAAATGTTTCATGATATTTTTTTCTGCAGTGGTTGGTCTGTTCTGACCAAGTATTCTGACCTTGAACGCCAAAGTCACTCCTGTGACAAGACAGTCTTTGGTTCCAGCTTCCATCAACCTTTCACCTACCAAGCCCAGCTGTCAGGATTAATGTACCTTGCCCTCTCAGACTCCCTGATTCTTCCCGTCCCTTCAAGTCTCCAGTCAAAACCTGTTATTTTAGGAGAGTATGATGAGCCTCTTACTATCAGCTTTGTTCTCTTGGTGCACCACTGAAACGTAAATGTTTGAGTTGTTTGGTGTGTGTGTGTGTGTGTGTGTGTGTGTGTGTGTGTGTGTGTGTGTGTGTGTGGCTTGCTGAACTTTTTTCCAGTCGTCTAAATATAACTCTGACGCATGGCTCAGTTCCCCTATACACACCCCCTCCACTTTTCCTATCCCACCCCCATGTTTTCTCGCATTTACTGCTGTGTGATATTGAAAGTATTTTCTCTGGTTACTATTACCAAACCCACCAGACATATTTTTTCAAACATGTCAACAGGCTTGTTACAAATTTGTTTGGAACAAGAAGCCAGATAAGATTAACCGAAAAACTGCCCATAAAAGTATCAAAGATGGCGGTATTGGTCTTCCTGACCTAAAAACGTTTGTTTTATCTCTGAAGCTGTCCTGGATACGTAAAGCTGAAACGTCAACCCATAAATGGCGAAATATTCTGTTGCATAACTTCCCTAAGTGGTCGCTTATGAAAAAATGTGGTCCAGAATTCGTTTCAAAATTCACCAAGTATAATCAGTTTTGGGTTGAAGTTCTTGATGCATATAAAGTTTTTTACTACAAGTGTTCCCCGCAAAACTCCACCGAACTTCTTGCCGAACCATTATGCCATAATAAGCGATTTCAAATTGGAAAGAAGTGTATTGTATCGAAAAAACTAAGTAGCAAAGATATTAACTGTCTCGCCCACTTTTTTGATGATAAAGGAAAGTTTTTGCCACATGCACTTTTTAAAGAAAAATGTAATGTAAATATTGATTTTGTTACTTTTGCTGGCTATAAATCGACTATAATGGACTATGTAAAAACGTCTGGTATCACTATAAAAAATGATAAGTACATAAACTCATCATTGTGCTTTAAACACCTTTTTGCTATAAATAAAGGTTCCAAATTGTATTATGATATCTTTATTGCAAATAACCTTAAGCCAAAATGCTGTGATAAATGGGACATAAAATTGTTAATGCAAAATGATTGGAAATCTTGCTTTTTGCACGCGCATAAGATTCGTGATGTAAGGCTGCAGTGGTTTCAACTGAAAATATTACACAGGTGTTTATGCACAAATGTTGTTTTAAAGGAGATTGGAATCCTTGAAAATAATAACTGCAGTTTTTGTAGCACATTCAAAGATAGCATTGATCATATGTTTTGGAAATGTCACCATGTACAAGTATTTTGGAATGCCCTCATTGGTTTAATGAAAGAAAAATGTTTGAATGCTGAAAATGTACTTTTGACAGAAGCACTCGTACTATTTGGCTATGACAATATGATTGTTGGCGACACCGTCTTTTACTTTATAATACTATTTGCGAAGCATTACATATATGTTTGTAGAATAAACAACACCCTGCCACAAGTACATGTATTCATAAACAAATTAAAATTTAGATACAAAATTGAGGAACATGTTGCATATTTAAAATTAAACCATGCAGAATTTTTGACCAGATGGCTGGCATACAGACCATTAATGGATACTGTTTAACAGTTATACCCTTTTGTTATTGTTTTCTTTTCTTTGTAAACAACTTGCACTAATAGATTCAGAAGTGTAAGATGAAGTGTATGAATGAACACTTTTTTGTGCATTATTAGAGGCCTGAGTGTAATATTTT
Source organism: Conus canariensis (assembly GCA_033310375.1). Lineage (NCBI taxonomy): Eukaryota > Metazoa > Mollusca > Gastropoda > Neogastropoda > Conidae > Conus > Conus canariensis. The sequence continues at coordinate 35,472,982 of CM065715.1, forward strand.
GCCAAATGTAATGATGTAAAAAAACGTCCCTGTCAGCATGATTTTTCTTAATACATCCACCCCCCCCACCCCCCACCCCTCTCTCTCTCTCTCTCTCTTTCTCTCTCTCTGTTTTTGTTTTGTTTTGATTCGATAATGTTTGCATGAATATGTGAATTCAAATTGTTTGGGATGATTTCTTTCTTTATTTATTTCTTGATATACATATTTGCTTTCCCTCATTACTTTTCTCCCCCTTTTTGTTCCTGTAAATATATATGAATGCAAATAAAAAAGGTTTAAAAAAAAAAAAAAAAAGAAAGTATTTTCAGTACTTTTGGTCGAGTTTCATTCGTCTGCATATTTGTATTGAACGTCACAAAATGGTTATTTCGACGTTGCTTTTTCCTTTATTTATCTGTACAAGTCAGTGTTTTGATTATGTATGGTTTCTCCTGCTTTTTATGCACTTGCACACAGATTTTCAGTATGATGATGATGATGGTGATAATGATGATGATGATGATGATTCCTAAAAGATAGCATTGTACCGTTCTTTTTAATGAGGCAGAAGAAAATAAACCCACTCTCCAGAGGGTAACACCTTTGCCCGCACCTTTGCTGGTCTGCAGAAGCCTCTCCTTACCACAGAGAAAAGAATGGAGGTCTATGCTACGAGTCTGGCCATCAGTTACATCCTAACTCCCTTATCCAAACCATTACGCAAGGGACTGCGAAGGGCGGAGAACAGAGCGGATGATCAAGCCTAGCTGTCGCCATAAATTGACCCCGAGCG
>CM065715.1:35483756-35488756 GCA_033310375.1 Conus canariensis
TTGATCCAGGTGACGCAACAGTGCAGCCATACCGTACTTCAATGAATTTATCGTCCTTTGAAGACCGTTGTTCAGTGAAATAATTGTGCAACAAGACTTTGGTATAACTGTTCACCACCATTGAGACCATCAATCGGTGAAATCTCCAAAACACTTCTTCTTCTTCTGCGTACGCAGGCTGATACTCCTGCGGACATTCCCTGTATAGACAGGCAAGGATTAATCCCATCTACCCAACAAAAGGAGTGGAGTTTTGTGTGTATGACCGTTTTTTATCCATTAAGGCAGCCATACTCCAACTGCGGGAAAGGTGCATGCTATGTGTAACGTGCCATCCATACCAAGGGCCAAACTGGCCTTCTTTTCCGAAAGTTGGTGATGGATTTTACGCGTGTGCAAGATGTTATGCGTGCGTTCACACACGGAACCTCGGTTTATAGTCTCATTCGAAGGACTGTATGGGGAATGGAGTCAGAACCAATGTTAACTCCGAGGGAAAAATCCCCCTGTACCGAAACGGCCCGGCGGAGATTCGAACCCGCAACCCCAAGATTACGAATCCGGCGCTCTACCACTGAGCTATTCCGCCCCTCCCCCCCCCCCCCCCCCCCAAAACACAAGACACACTCTTTATTGCTGAGGGTATCACAGAAGCCTGAGGGCTTTTTCATGCGGCACCTCCACGAGGGAAAACTACGAAGGAAAGAAATAAGAACTTTCTTTGAGGATAAATCTCTGAAAAATCTAAAGAAATAAGAACTTTCTTTGAGGATAAATCTCAGAAAAATCGAACTTTCTTTGAGGATAAATCTCAGAAAAATCTAAGTGCTACATCCGCCAAACTTGATCATACGAATCACAGGACAAAACACGACGCGTTTCGGCCCCATAGGTATTCTTCAGGCAAGATAAACAACACTCAGGACAACGAAAATGAAGAACAAGCAATCACTTATCTCGTCAAATTCGGCGCAAGATGGGCGTTGAATACTGAGTGTTATTTATCTTGCCTGAAGAAGACCTAAGAGGTCGAAACACGTCGTGTTTTGTCTTGTGATTCGTTAGTTCATGTTTGGCGGATGTAGTACTTAAACTTTTAAAGATTTGTTTAGATTACCGCCTACGGTCAACTCACTTTGCAACTAACTTTCTTGGAGGATGTTCTGAAGATTTTCCATTGAAATAAAAGAACGGAAATAGTCGACATTTCGACCATAGATCATCTTCAAAATGTCGATAATGTCTATCCTTTTGTTTCTATGGAAATTCTTCAGAACGCCCTCTAAGAAAGGTTTTATTGGTGAAAAAAAAATATTAGCAGTCAAAAATTATTTTTGATAAAGAGGAAAAGAGTGGAATCAATCGGGATTTTTTTTTCAATTTAAGAAGACACCTATGCACATGCTTAATGATAACAAAGAAATGTAAAAAGAACACTTATCGAGAGAGAGACAGAAACGGACAGAGGAAGAAATATATGAGTAACAGAGAGAGAGAGAGAGAGAGAGAGAGAGAGAGAGAGAGAGAGAGAGAGAGAGAGAGAGAGAGAGAGAAGAGAGAGCACCGAATTGCTTATTCATACAGGACATAATTCCTTGCCTCTTATGAAGCGGAGAAATAGTATCCGCTGAAAAATCAAAGCAAAACAAAACAAAAACAAAACCACGAATAATGAAGAAGCAGCGAAACACCAATTCCTTATCAAAACTCTAATCACGGCTATCGTCGCGACACAATGTCATTGAAGTGCTGACTGCAGTTATATAGAGGCGGGACCTTAGCCATTTTATACTGAGTATAAAGGAGCCTAAGCCATGTTATAAGCACATGTGTGATACAGGAGCCCGGATGGGTTTAAAGTGGGGGTGGCATAACCCTGAACGTATCCTCCTGCAGACTTCTGTCGTGTGTTAAATTTACAACGTAATTATGTATTCGGTAGCAGTCACTACGGCGTGTGTTCGCTTCTGTGTGGCCATGAACGTTAACGCTTAACGAGCTGTGTGTGTGTGTGTGTGTGTGTGTGTGTGTGTGTGTGTGTGTGTGTGTGTGTGTGTGTGTGTGTGTGTGGCGCGCGCGCGCGCGCGCGCGCCGCGCAAGCGCGTGTTTGTGTGTCAGTGTGTGTGTGTGTGTGTGTGTGGTGTTGTGTGTGTGGGCGGGCGTACGTGCGTGCGTGCGTGCGTGCGTGCGTGCGTGCGTGTGTGTGTGTGTGTGTGTGTGTGTGTGTGTGTGTGTGTGTGTGTGTGTGAGAACACATGCACGCACATGTGTGTGAAGATCTATACATTGTGCCTTATCTGCTTCTGCTTGCTAAAGATATATTCAGACAGCTAATGTTGCATTCATTTCGGTATTTCGGGACCCTATAATAATACACTGTCGAGCTTCCAACCCTGGAACTTCAGATCACCGAGACAGATTGAATAGGATATAACATGGCCCACCAGAGCATGAAATGGCCCAGAGCAAGTTCATAGCTGAGTGGTGAAACAGCCTACGCCATTTTGTGTCTAGACTGTAAGGTGGGCCTAGGCCATTTTAAATCCAGGTATATTCTGGGTGGGGTATATCTTAGCCTGGTCCCACCCGTTCATGCATCCCCCTATGCAAAATGCTACATTATTGGGTCTATTTTATGGGGTGTGGAATGTGTGACCTCTCCGTTTATTTTTGCCATGTAAGGAGCCACACTTGGTCTTCGCAAGATCAACTCCTTTTCGGAAGGACATGAGAGATAAAACGTCAGGAAACCAAGGCCAGGATTCAAACCACAATGCCAAAGACATCCACGTGCTGATTATTCAGACGGAAAATTACTGGAGGTTATCGCTGCCAAACGTCAGACACTCAGCTTGCCACCACCTGCTAATGTGAAAGAGGAATGTGAGAAATTAGATAAACAAACAGTCCAAAAACTGTATGCGCTGAAAAGGAAGAGCATATTGGAGCACAAACCAGCCACATTTGGAGACATTGCACATGGAAGTTGAAGGAACATCCATGGAGTGAAACAACCAAAGGTGAAGGCTCCTCAAAAATCCAGACGCCAGCGAGAGATGGATAATACCCAGAAGACAAAGAGGAAATTCGACGACGACGAAGGATGCGCCAGAAGCTGTGAAGAAAAGCTAGAGAAGCTGTGGGAAGACCCGAAAGCACAGCACAGTGCTCTCAGCAAATGAGAATCAGCAAGAGGCAGACGGAGCAAAATGAAGAAAACCCCAGATTGATTCTCCAGAGAGCTCTTCCAGTTTGCCAAAAAACTATTCAAGCAGCCAAACTCAGGGACACTCACAGTGGACAAAGACACCCTTGAGCAGCATCTCAGGAAAACATATTCCGACCCTCAAAACGAAGCACCACCTGAAATTCAGGACTTGGTGTGGCCTGCAGCGCCAAAGAAAAAGTTCAGTGACAGGCCACCATCACTGGATGAGGTAAAGAAAGTGGTTTAAAAAAAACCTGAGCCAAATCTTCGCCTGGGCCTGATGGAATACTCTGCCTGCTGTACAGAATGTCCCGATGACATTGAGTGGCTCTACAGACTGATAAAGTCAGCATAGAAGAACTTGAAGATCAGCGACCGATGGACGATAGCTGACAGAGTGTACATTACCGGAGAGCAAAACCCGAGGGCCATCAACCACTTCAGACCAATTTCTACTTCTTAACGTTGAGAGGGGAAAGCTTCTTTGTCGTGGCAGCCAGGGTTACTAAATGTCTCACAGAAAATGAGTTCTTGGAAATGTCAGTTTGTCAGGAGTGGTAGGCTGTAAAGAACATGCCACGATGATTTAGGAAGCAATCCTAAGAGCTAAGGCAGAGAAAATGTACTTCGACATTGCGTGACGAAGTCTGGCAAACATGTATGGATCAGTTCAATTCATGATGATTCGACTGGCCCTCGAGACGTATTATGTCCCAAGAAACATCCAAGGAATGCCGAAGAAGTATTTCCATGGCTTCTCAATGAAGTTCTCCACAAAAAGATACACAACAGACTGGATCAATCTGGAAATTAGCACAGCTATGGGCTGTGCAATTTCTCCAACACTAATTGTGTTGGCAATGAAGATTACTTTGAAAGCAGCCATGGGCCATACAAATTCAGCAGACCTAGGGAATGGATAGCAAATTCAAATATCCTTTCTAAAACCTTTCATGAATGACGCAACAATCCTTTCCAATAAAAAAAAAAAGATAAAACGCACAAGATAATGAAGCAGTTAGACTAGTTAGTTACTTCATCTGGGATGAGTTTCAAATTAAAGAAATCATGAAATCTCTCACTGCGGAAAGGATACAAGTACATCAACTATAGCTAGCCAAGCCATTCCAACAGAGACAGAACCAGCTAAAAGCATTGGAAGATAGTGTGATGACTCCTTGAAAGACACAAGCAGGGGAGAGGAAACCAAGCGAATGGATGGCACAAGAAAGCCTGCAGATAATGGACCGTGTGGCTTCCCTGGCCAATACAAGGTTTAGTATCTACAGTTCATGCTAATAGCAAAAATCCCTTGACTTCTATCGATATACAGACATTTTAGTATCTACAGTTCATGCTAATAGCAAAAATCCCTTGACTTCTATCGATATACAGACATTACCACTACCGCAGAGTAATCAACGGAGGAGGAAAGAAAAAAAATGCACAAGGAAATGGCGCGGTGGCCTACCTGGTCTCACTGATGCTGCGTACTACTGCCGCCAAACAAAACTGAAGCTATCCTCGAAACCCATCCTCGAGGCGTGCAAAGTGTTTAAAGCAAGGCTACTAACCATGCTTCAGGACTCCGGAGACATGGTGAACCCAAACTAGAGACTGACAGAAAATGGAATGTTCAGTTGGCAGCGGAAGTGGCAAAAGGAAAACTTCCAAATCAGGGAAATGATAGAACACACATAATAAACAGACTGGAGCCGGGGTCAACAGAAATGGAGTGACGGTTATGGGCAAAATGGAAAGCAATGAGACAACTGGAATACGGAGGTTGAAA
>CM065715.1:35493756-35516401 GCA_033310375.1 Conus canariensis
GAGCAAGCCTGTATATCTGTGTGTATATCAGTGTCTGGGCACACAGTATCAGGAAACTTCTTTTGGCTGATGTGAATGGAAATGTGGATGAGACCATGGGTACAATTTGCCAGTCCTTTGACGCCTTGGTTTTCTGACACACTGGTCTGTTAGCCTTGTTTATAAACATGATGTAGTCATCAATAACTTGGTTGTCGTTTTAGACTGTGGTTTACAGACACTGGTCCTTTTGCAGAGACCGTGAATGGGATGTAGGGAACCATATTTCCTACATCTGGAGGCAGAAGGGGACAGCATCCACTGGCTGGACTAAACCCAGCAAGTCTCCATCTTCAGGCTTAGAACAGAACATTGCCAGTTCTTTCCCCATCTACAGAATTAAGATTTCGTACATACATGGTACTAGTTCGCAGATTCCAGGTCCCATTATGCAGTCCTGTTCCACTTTGGATATCCCGTTCCAGTAGAGTTCCAGAGAAACAATGTGGGGGTCGGCAGGATCACTCCTGTGCTGTGGACTTCATCCAGCGTGATGTTTCAAGTCTTGAGTTTTAGTCATTATAGCCCAGCTAACCACACGCAGCCTTTTCAGGGCTGTCACACGCATGCAAAAGAAAAAGTTACAGAACAAGCCACGAGCCAGACACCCCCCCCCCCCCCCCCCCTTAAAAAAGAAAAAGCCCACTAAATACTGAAAAGGAAACAAACAACGAAGTGAAGTTGTAGCAATTGGGTTGCCTTGTGAGCGCCTGGCATTCCACTTGATTTTACACTCCTACATAAAAAAAAGAAGTAAGCAATGAATAAAAAAAAAAATTCAGTGCCACAACACAGGTAAACACACATTGCAGAATGAACAGTTGAAGTCCACGATGAAACAGTATTTACAAGTTTCACTAGCTAATTGTCAGATAAGAAAACAAAAAAGCTGGCATGTCATAAACTGTTATAGGAGAAAGCTCTTTATACGAGTGCTGAACAAAAACAGAGAATGGCCCACAAAGGAAAAAAAAGCACTGTCGACGACACTAAAGAAGAAAAAAATGAATTAAACAAAGGAGCAGAGTCAAAGAGAGTGACAGAAAAGAGGAAGTGCTAGCACAGAACCTCCAGATGGCGAGGTTGCTATTTGTATTGAAAGTGCTCTCAGCATCCCCAAGGGGGATAGGCTTGCCCTCTAAGAGGGCCAGGAATGCAGAAGAAAAAGACAACGTCAGGGGTGCCAAGTAAGACATAATCATTTTCCTTTCCCTTGACACTATGGTTTATTGACACGATGTTCTTTTACATAGTTTCGGGGCAGGGCATATCTGTATGATAATTCCTTTCCCTTTGAGATTATGGTTTATCAACACACTGATCGCTCAGCACAATCTGTACACATGATGAAGATCAGACATTTTTGTACATAAACAGAAATACACGCAATGAGACTGTTAACTCTATCATTTTCTCGAGACATGTCTTAGTGAGACAGGCAATGGACCCATAGATATTAGCACGGACTAAGATGAAACGCTCATGTCTTGAATGTGACCTAGATTTAGGGGTTTTAACTAAAAGAAACGTTTGCATTCTTTGCTTTGGTAGCTATACTCCATTTGTAGCATTCCTGTGGAAAACTCTCCTGCATCAAATCCATTGAGAGAAAGAATCTGATGTTACCAGACATTAATCGTCTCCACGTCTTCTTTTTCCTGGTGCCATTTGCCTCCCCCCCTCCCCCCCATTACCTTCTTCCGTCCACGTTTTTGTTTTCCTCCCACTTCAAATCTGAATGGGGTGTAGTGAGCAATTGAGAGGCAAGGTGAAGTGGAAGGTGTCAAGAGTCTGACTTTGTTGAAGTCCAGGTTCCCACCCCGTCCCAGGCGTCCACCAGTCCCTTATATCTTCTCCTACTGTGGTGTTTGTCTCTCTATGCAATGGAACAGTGGTTGAGATCAGCCCGTGGGATATGTCTGTATGTCAGTGGATCTTGTGGACAAACAGTAGGATGAGACATCTCTTGGGTGCTCGAGGATAATTTTCAGGGGCGGATGAAGTGTGGAATGGGGTTACAGAGATTCAGGATCTTCCCCCTCCTCCTCCATTCCCCTCGTACCCACGCACACCTCCATCTCACTGCTTCAATTCACCATCACCCTGCCAACATCTCCACCTCCACTACGACCATCACCCCATTCGCTATGCCTACCTAATCCTCTCCCCAAAGAGAGAGAGAGAGAGAGAGAGAGAGAGAGAGAGAGAGAGAGAGAGAGAGAGAGAGAGAAGAAGAAGAAGAAGAAGAAGAAGAAGAAGAAGAAGTGGTAGTAGTAGTAAGTATGTAGTAAGAAAGAAAAAAAGAAACAAACAAACAAAGAACTTGCAATGGCCACTCGTGCCCTTATTGTCGTATTGTCATAGTGACCTCAGTTTCGAATTGCCTCTCCACATCCCCCTGCCCTCCCCCCTATCCACCCGCCCTCCCCCGTCGTGAGTTCGTGCGCAATTTCTTTGGTGTCGGCAGGTTCGTGGGAATTGCCGTTGGTAATACGTTGAAGATGCTCACTTAAGCCGGCTTAATCAAGTAGGGGGCTTAGAAAAAGGTATCTTCGGTACGTTGGATGCGTTGGGTGTGAACGCCACGCAAGTGCGGTACGTTGGGTACGTTGGGTGTGAACGCCACGCAAGTGCGGTACGTTGGGTACGTTGGGTGTGAACGCCACGCAAGTGCGGTACGTTGGGTACGTTGGGTGTGAACGCCAGGCAAGTGACCCAGAGTACAGTGTCTGCATCACTCTGACGACCTCACGACGACCTGTCAATGAATGCTCCCTACACGAGACCGTAGCAGGACGTCCATGGGTGGGACTCGGTGAGTGTGTGTGAGTGGGGAAGGGGGACAGGGAAGGCACTGGAAGGTGGAAAGGGGAAGGTGGAGGAGAGATCAGAAAAGACCGACGTACGAGCAGTGCCAACTGGAAGGCACCGGAAAGAGCAAAGACTTCTGCAGAGGCCGAACTGGTCTTGGATCCGCCCGTCAATTCACGAGTGTAAATGAAAGTATTTTTTTTGCAGCTAGGGGAAGTAATTGTATCCATAGGCGGGAAAGAGTTACTTCCCATGTCCTAAAAAATTTGAAGAGAGTATGGGAAAGACGTAAGATCCAATACGTGACGTTAACGTTTAATGGCTTCGTCTTCGAGTTACATACTATCTTTACACAAATGGAACAAACTGCTCGGTAGATTTTACATGATCTTGTTGAGAGAGAGAGAGAGAGAGAGAGAGAGAGAAGAGAGAGAGGAGAACGGACGCGAGTGAAGCATAATGTTTTTAACAAGGGTAACAATGAGCAAGCGAACTGGTGTAGCGCTGACGGCAAAGTCGTTTGAGAAATTGCAAGGTTTTGGCGAGATATATCACTTTAGACTTTAAAACATAAAAAAAACCCGCCGGTCTTATTTCATAGGGATATGGATTTCTTCGCAACAAGATTCCATGGGTTTCTTCAAAAGGAAAGCTGAATGTTGATATAGCTTAGATGTAATTCTATTCTATGCGAAGGAGGCAAGTATTTGACGAATTCTTCTATTTGCCGGCTGGAAGGTTTGGAATTCATCCAGCATGTGTATCCACTTTCATAAACATACACTAGGTCACTTGTTACTTATTGGAGGAGGAGGGGGTCGCCTGCCTGCCTATGTAGTTTCTCATTACGTGGCAAGAAGGCGGCACTACCTTGTCTTCGAAGGACTTTTACTTTTTTGTACTCCCAGTTCTTATAGAACAGGGAGTACTGTACAATGGGAACAAAGAAATGCTGTCTGTGTGCCTGTCTGTGTGTCTGTCTGTGGTCAAAATGTGTTCCGCTCGCTCTAGACAAAATGTCTGAGCCGATCTTTCTGAAAATCTGTACGTATGTTCATTATGGGTCACGAATGATGCCCGATGTTTTATTTTACCAGTGTAGCCGTTACTAACGGCTATAACGGCTATAACGGCTCAAAACGATTTTTCTTCTTTATGGAATATCTCAGAAAGTCCTTTTTTTCAAGATAAACTGGGAGTGCGTATATATATTTGCATCTTGTTTTCAGGAAGATGAGATGGTGAGTAACCGTCTTGCATTTGTTGAATCACTGAAAAAATGCACCCTAGTACTCAGTTTTTTTGTGTGTGTATGTTTTGATTGTTGTTGTTGTTTCTTTTATGGACGTCAGTCTGCAGTTCATTTGATTAACATGCTGTATACCAATGCATGTGTGTTAGTGTGTATGAGATGATTATGAACCATGGCGACGTGTTTTCCTGCCCATGATGCATACATGGGTGTTGATATTAGTTTATATATTTTTACATGATCTCTTGAAACCTGTGTTTATTTAAGTCACCACGCTGCCTTTGTGTATTCGTGAGTGTAAAACGCTATGTGCCGGATTAGTAATTGTTCTTGATAAGGAACCATACTGATTTGTCTTTTATATCATCATCATCGTCGTCGTCGTCGTCTTTATGGTTGTTGTTGATGATGGATGTTATCATCATCATCATTGTCGTCGTCGTGGTCATCGTCGTCGCCGTCGTCGTCATACACTTATATGACGCCTTGGATGAAATTCTGATATTCCCTATTCATGTACATGCATAAAACATTGTACTTTGATCTGCATTGAAATTTGACAGTGTGGGACATACATATGTACTTTGCATGTCCAACAGCTTCTTTTGATTGAAGCGATGCACACTCAACGCTGTTTGGCCTTTTAACAAGTTCACGCAGGCCTCGAGGTCCTCTGACTTGTAGTAAAACCCCAACATCCACAAACCTTTACGCCAGCCTTTGGCAGAAGAACGATCTTATTGTCGTAAAGAGAAATTATATCAATCATCTTTCAGAAACAGTAGAGAGGAACATGGGAGACAAGAGGTAAGTAAGCACGAAGGGGTGGGGTGGGGTGGGGTGGGGTAAGGTGGACGGTGAGAGAGGAGGGTGGTGGTGGAAAGGGGTTGGTAGACCTACACGTAACTGTATGCCAAGGCGAGTTTTCATTGACTCAGCCAATGAGTCTACATTGACTCGGCCAAGTGTCGGTTTGGCCTACAGAGCTCTTTTGAGCACCTTCGATCAAGGTCGAGATTGTTGGCGGAGGTCAAAGTTAAAAGGTTAGTAGTATTCCAAGGGCAGTTGTCACTCATCGACTTAGGTGAAGTATCAAAGGGCACGTGAGGTCAGGGAGGGAAAGGAGAGCGGGACGAAGAGGGTGAGAGGCAGAAGGGGGTAGGGGAAGGGGAGAGGAAATGAGGGAAGGGAAGGGAGGTTCCGGTCAAAAGTTCGCAGTGCGTTTAAAAGTTGCAGGCTGCGCGCGCAGGTCAACAAAGTCACGTTTAGGTCAGTTCCATGGCCGCGAGCGATCTCTGAACAGTGAAGGGCAAGCCTAGATACTAACCTTGATGTTTAATGTACACACCACATGACACATGACATAAGTAGGTCACTGGCAACATCTGGGTTTTCTGTTGAAAATATATAAATAAATAAATAGATATACACATAGATAAGGAAATAAATGAATAAATGAATTGAAATACTTGTGGTGTATTAGAAAATCTGTATTGCAGTCTCATTATACGAGGTGGAAAAAAGATCCGTGTGTGTTTGGACAGTGTTAGGCCACAGAACAGCATCAAAATAGCGGTTGAAAATACGTCATACGAATACACATGAACACTAAACGTCAAGCAAAGAGCGACAGCAGCAAACGCCGTGCATTTTTCAAGAGAAAAAATGTTTCTTTAGTCGCTTCTTACTGTTTTTGTTTCCCCTCAGCCCATCTCTCATCCCTGTTATACAGATTTCTCTGGATCATTTATTGTTTGTTTCTCCATCTCATTCTCTCTGTCCGTCTTGTGTCCCTCTCGTTGTTGTTATTCCTTCAGCATCAATGGCTGAGAATAGTATTGTTGTGGTTTTGTTTGTTTGTTTTATCAGGGCAAGCCGGTTCGTTCACAGGTGTGGTGGACACGGCACTATTTTGTTTGTTTGTTTGTTTATGCGATGTTGGACCTGAAAAGGCCATATGTTTGGCTGGCCTATGATTATTAATGAATCTCTCCCCTCCCCCCTCTCTCTCTCTCTCTCTCTCTCTCTCTCTCTGTGCCTTTCTCTTTCCGTTGAGAGAGAGAGAGAGAGAGAGAGAGAGAGAGAGAGAGAGAGAGAGAGAGAGAGAGAGAGTTAGCTTAAGGTTTTCACATCATTCACTGGAAATGTATTGTGTAAAACTATTTTGTGTATATCCACCTTCGAAGGGGTTCTGGTCTTTATGCGTAACATGTTTGTCTTGTCTTGTCTTGTCTTGTCTTCTCTCTCTCTCTCTCTCTCTCTCTCTCTCTCTCCGTCTGTCTCTCTCTCTCTCTCTCTCTCTCTCTCTCCTCTCTCTCTCTCTCTCTCTCTGTCTGTATCTGTCTCTGTATCTGTCTGTTTGTCTTTTTGTCCTCTGTCTGTCTGTCTGTCTGTCTGTCTGTCTGTCTGTCTCTCTCTCTCTCTCTCTCTCTCTCTCTCTCTCTCTCTCTCTCGCAGGCACTGCTATGGCAAGATGGTCTTCATCGTAGAGATTCTTGGAGCCAAGAAAACTCAGTATGAGGCAAAGCTTCATATGTAAATATTATTAATAATTTTGACAAGCGATGCAAGTACTCCCGTGTGAACTCCTCCTCCTCCTTTCCCCACCGCGATTTTATAAGGGCTAATGGCCCTGTAAGATAGAAACAAATCAATCGTTGTCGTCATCTCTCTCTCTCTCTCTCTCTCTCTCTCTCTCTCTCTCTCTGTCTCTCTGTCTCTGTCTCTCTCTGTCTCCTCTCTCCTCTCTCTCTCTCCTCTCTCTCTCTCTCTCTCTCCTGTGTAAATTTAGAAATGGTTGTTCTGCCTTTAAATCCTTTTTCGGTCAAACTCAAAACCTCTTTGGTATTTTATCCTCTGAAAATGTAGACATTGTAAACTCATTTGCTAAGTTTGTGGCGGAAGCTTTTCGATTTAGAGAGAAAAAAAAAAAACTTAATATGTAGGCTGTGTTTGTCGATCATGATTATGCAATAAGTTACTTATTGTGATGAGAATATTGTTTGATGAATGGTCTTTTTTCCTTCATTTCCTAGTCATTGGTACTGTTCAACTGTTTTCTGTGTGTACGCTTGTTTTTTTGACTCGCATTTCTATTGTTGGCAGAGACTGGCAACACTTAGTGGAAACTGCGCATGACACTCCCTTAGCATAAGGGTTGTTTAACTATTGTCATTGTCATTGTCTCTCTCTGTATGTGTGTGTATGTATGTGTGTGCGCGCGCGCGCGCGTGTGTGTGTGTGTGTGTGTGTGTGTGTGTGTGTGTGTGTGTGTGTGCGTGCGTGCGTGCGTGCGTGCGTGTGTGTGTGTGTGTGTGTGTGTGCAAGAGAGAGAGAGAGAGAGAGACAGACAGACAGACAGACAGACAGACAGACAGTCAGAGACAGACAGACAGAGACAGACAGACAGAGTGAGAGAGAACTGACGAACTGAATTCTTCATCTAATTGATATTGCCCATAGTGTCAACCGTTGCACGATAATTTCCCTTTGAGTGGATTCTTATACAAATAGCGACAGCTTCAGACTATGGATAAGTCAGCATTGCCTATCGACTGACTCAACACCACCACTCCAATCGCTGAGAGGTGTGAGGACTGGAGTAGCCTAGGAGTAGGAGTGACGGCAACGGAGAGAGGAAGGAGAGGGGATAAAAGGGGAACGGCGGTAGGGCGGGGTGGGGGGGGGGGGGAGGTGGGACAGACGCCGAGGTGAGAGGCGAAGTGATCTGAAGAGGGTGAGACCTCAAGATCAGCCCCCCCATTGATAAAACAGCTGCACAGTACCGCACGTGCGCGAAGTAGAACAAGCGGGAGACTTTAGAAGCGGAAAAAGGAGGGGATGGGTGGTGGAGCACAGACAGACATATACACAGGTGTGTGTCTGTGGTGGGGGAGTAGAGGAGGAGAGTGCTGTAAAGAAGGGTGAGGTCAAGAAGAGGTAGAAAAGACGCAGGGAAGAAAAAGAAGGGGATATTGAAAAAGAACAGCAGGAAAAGGAAGCTTAGGAGAAGAACAACAACATCGATTGAAATTGAAAAGAATAATAACAAGAAGAAGAAGAAAAAGAAGAAGAAGAAGAAGAAGAAGAGGGAGAAGAAGGAGGAGGAGGAGGAGGAGGAGAAGAAGAAGAAGAAAAGGAGAAGACAAAGAAAATGAATTGGAAGAAAAAAAAAAAGAAGAAGAAGAATAGCAAGAAGCTCCGAAGGAATGAGAATAGGAGGATGAAGATGATGAAGAAGAATTTGAAGAAGGAGGAAAAGGAAGGAAATGAGGAACGAGAACACAGGCAGACAGCGATGCACCTGCACCGAGTTGATGACAGGAATGTTGCAGGAGGAAGAGTGGGCAAAGAGGGAGATGAAAGGGAGAGAACAAGAGGGAGAAGTAGAAGAAGGAAGATGGTAAGAATGTTATTGATGATGATGATGATGATGATGATGGTGATGACGATGATGATGATGATGATGATGATGATGATGATGATGATGATGAACTATCAGTAGGGAAGAAGAAGGAGGAGGAGGAGGAAGAGGAGGAGGAGGAGAAGGAGGAAGGGACGGATGAGATGATGATGACGATATGATGAAGATGCATTGCTCCTGCTCCTGCTGCTGCTACTACTACTACTACTAATACTACTGCTGCTGCTGCAGCTGCTGCTGCCTACTACTACTGCTGCTGCTGCTGCTGCTGCTGCTGCTGCTGATGATGATGATGATGATGATGATAAGAAAAGAGAGACAGAGAGGGTAGTTTTTCTAAAGAGAACAAAGAGAAATAGAGTGTCACCGACTGACAGAGGGGATCATTCTCTGAAGAGAACAGAGAGACGAAAAATGTTAGTCTTCTGAAGAGAACTGAGAGACACAGGATCCTTCTTCTGAGTAGAACAGAGACAGAGAGGGCTATTCTTATGAGGAGAACAGAGACAGAGAGGCCTATTCCTATGAGGAGAACAGAGACAGACAGGCCTATTCTTATGAGGAGAACATGGAAAGCGAGGCTTCTTCTCAATAGAACAGAGAGACAGGGAGGCGCATTCTCCTAAGAACGGAGAAACAAGGGGGGCCATTCTCCTGAGGAAACAGAGACAGAAAGGGGCATAATTCTGGAGAGAGCACAGAGATAGTATAGAGACAAACATTTTTCTGAGATGGACGGGCAGGGCCATTCTTTTGAGGAGTACAGAAAGACAGAGATGGGCATCATTCTGAGGACAACCCCCCCCCCCCTCCCCACACACAGAGAGAGAGAGAGAGAGAGAGAGAGAGAGAGAGAGAGAGGAGCGTGTGTGTGGAGGAATGGAGCATGATAGAGAGGCACATCAGTGATTTCACGCTCTCAGTCACCAGATGAATTCCGAGTGCTTCGCCTGTCGACTGCAAGGAAGCTGACGAACTTCAGTGAACCACACAGCCCGCTGTATAAATAAACAGATAAGACAGGGATGAAAAACAAAGACGAAATTCAAATAATCTAGCTTTTAATTCAGCTTCTTGCCGTTCAATAATCCACTTCGTCTTCCGTATCAGCCAGATAAACGTTATCACTAAAGACGGGAGATAAAGAGGAAATCCTTTTTAATCATATTTAGCAGTGTTGTCCTCCCTCCCCCCCTCCCCCCCCCCCCCCCCCCCCCCCCTCTTCCTCTGCCCCGCCTCCCTCCCGAAACACCAGAAATAGTAACGTGCGCTCTGATTGGCAGATGAAGCGCCCGGAAGTTTCACTCTGAAGTCACTGAAGCATGAGAATGTCAAAGAATCTTTTCACCGAAACAGATGTGTATGAGTTTATCTATACGGATGCCTTCTCTCAACGTCTCACAGCTATCACCTTTCAGCAGAGGCAGCTTATAGAAGTTCCGGTCAAAGCTATGCGAGCACATTAGCGCCATAAATCAATTATTGCTGTTTTCCTAGTGAAACAGTTATTATCCTTCAAGAAAACAGGGTTAAATTGTTATCCCTGATGATTACAAATGTTTTCCTTAGGAAAATAGCTATGTTACCCGTTTCCCCCAAGGATCAGAGGTGATTTTCCTATTTCCCCAAAGAAAACTGTTATTATCGGCGTTATCCATTAGAATCACAACAGTTTTCTACATTTTCGCGGGGAAAACGGCTATTCTGCTGAAGGAAAACGATGAAAAATAGAAAAACAATTGTGATCTCTAGAAAGCTTAATGTTATCTTCCGGATAATCACCATTTCTTTCTTTGGGCTATTTACCAGAATGATATCAGTGCGCATGCGCTTCTTATGGTAAACAGCAATCATAGCTGTTTTCCTCGTCGTCGACGTGTTCCTTTTGTGAAAGTACCTGTCTTCCTCAGGAAAACAAGGATAACAGTGATTATCCCAAGGAAAGGGGGAAAATAATTGTGACACTCAGGAAAAAGAGGAAAAGCAGTTACAATCCGCGGGAAACAGTGAAAACAATTGTGATCCTTAGATGAATAGATGTGATCTTCAGGATGATAACTGTTTTCCCTCTTGTCGCGTTCTTTTTTCTTTTACCCTTGAACGTTACAGCTGTTTTCTTGACTTTACACTGCTGGTATACTGCCATACCTTGTTCCCAGGAGCTTGCCTGTATTTCAATGGTTTTTGCTGAGGCTTTTACTGTTGTCTTTGCCTCTGTTTGATTTCCATAGGAGCGCTTTTCTTGAGGACAGCTCACTGCAGAACACTGTGTGCTGTTTGGGGATAGGTTCATCTAGCATTTAGTGCTGATGACGACTTACCTGACTTACCTTCATGTCACATCGACGTGGTGCAGATTGATGACAGGCAGTTTGTTCACAGACGGCACAGCTTTGTTAGGGAGTTTGTCCAGCCATCTGGATTTTCTGTTGTTGAGACACACACACACACACACACACACACACCACACACACACACACACCACACTCACACACTCACACACACACACACACACACACACACACACTCACACCACACACACACACACACACACTCACACACACAGACGCACGCACGCACGCACGCACGCACGAACGCTCGCACGCACGCATGCACGCACACGCACACATTCACTCGCACGCACATATGCACCACGAACACTACAAAATGCACACACACACGCGCGCGCGCACGCGCACGCACACACACACGCACACGCACGCACGCACGCACGCACGCACCACCACACACACACACACACACACACACACACACACACACATGCACGCACATATGCACCATGACCACAAGGGAATGCAGGCATTCTAGCACGCGCGCGCGCGCGCGCGCGGCGCGCACACACACACACACACACACACACACACACACACACACACACACACACACACACACACACACACACACACACACACCACCCAACATCGTTAAAATTAAAACAAGAGTTGCAATGTTTGCGTCAGTATTCACAACAGTGAAGCTCGTGAGGAAAACAAACTTGACTCAATTACAGCGACGCATTTGAACGGCTAGATTCTGGATTGTCTCATTATTCAAGGAATGTGACTCAAATATGCAACAGCCCTCGTCGAAAACTAATTACATACTTAGCTTTGAAGTATTGTAACAAACTCTCTCTCTCTCTCTCTCTCTCTCTCTCTCTCTCTCTCTCTCTCTCTCTCTCTCTCTCTCTCTCTCTCAAATATGCATTCGCATTCGCATTCGCATTCCTCCTCTCTCTCTCTCTCTCTCTCTCTCTCTCTCTCCTCTCTCTCTCTCTCTCTCTCATTGAGGAGTGTGGAGGAAGGATGGAAGAAAGAAATAAGTTATACGCAAGAACCAATCATCCTTAATGAAAACGAATGAACGTAGCTTAAATACATACACAAATCAGTAGAAAAGTGACAGCTGCTCTCTCCTCTCTCTCTCTCTCTCTCTCTCTCTTCTCTCTCTCTCTCTCCCTCTCTCCCTCTCTCTCTCTCTCTGTATGTGTGTGCGCGCGCGCGCGCGTGTGTGTGTGCGTGTGCGTGTGGTGTGTGTGTGTGAAAGAGAGAGAGAGAGGGGGGGGGAGGGAGAAAGGCATAAACAAACAAAAGATTCACACACACACACACACACACACACACACACACACACACACACACACACACACACACACACACACAGAGCACACACGTGCGTGCGCGCGCACGCGAGCGCGATCTTAGATCATACGAGGGCGCGCGTGTACACATTTGGACAGAGAGAGACAGAGACTGTGAGATAGAGAGACACAGAGAGAGAGAGAGAGAGAGAGAGAGAGAGAGAGAGAGAGAGAGAGAGAGAGAGAGACTATGATGATGATGATGATGATGATGATGATGATGATGATGATGATGATGATGATGATGAAAGTACATGCCAGGACTATTTTGGGGAAACCATTTGGCGCAAAGACAGGGTCAGGAAGGCCTGACATATGACGTAAGGGACAGCTCATGTCTTTCTAGATTGTGAATTATTTCATCGGAAGAAATCTAAATAGAAAAAAAAAAAGAAAGTGAAACGATAGGTGGGGTTTGTTCATTTGATCTCCTATCAGTTTCATATCAATTTTTGGCTCAAATTCGTGCTAGACCTCAAAACGTTCACATAGATCATACCGTGATTTAGGCAAAATCCCCATTGTGGCGTGTGGCCTTCAGGCAGCACGGTAAACGAAGATAACTCCCACGGAAAAGCGAGGATACTGGCCCGTCAGACGCTATGTGGATGCCGCGAGAACGATAATGGGCAGCGAACATGCCTTTCATAACGTTGCACTGGGCGCCTGCAGGACTGGAACTCACAATATCTGACAGCGACCTTGGTGCTGTACCACAGGGCTAGCCAGACACCCAGAGAGAGGGAAGCTTGCTGTCGGCTTCAGCTGGTTTACTTTATAGCCCTCGCACACTTAACAAACCTTGAGGCTTGACGTATTGAGTCAGTCAGTCTGGACCAAGCACTGGTCGGACCTGACCGCATGTGGCGCACGTTTGCAAGCTCTGAGGCTTGATGCTTAAGCCAGTCTGGATCGAGCAAGGGTTGCGCTTATGGCGCATGTTGCAAGATTTGAAATTTGACCGGCTGAGCCGGTCTGGGTCAAGCGTTTGTTGGACTTGTCGTCTTGTGGCGTATGGGACAAGCTTTGAGGCTTGACCGGCTGAGCCAGTCTGGACCGAGCAACGGTAGCGCTTATGGCGCATGTAGCCAGATTGTAGGCTTGACAGATCGAGCACCGGCCATTCGTATTTTACTCATTCCTACCTTTTAAAGAGTGAAGAAGCTCCGTGGTGCATTCCATGTCATGCGCCACTCACAATGAAACAAATTCTTTTAGAGTGTTGGGACTTGCATGATGTGAGACACAAACATTTTACAGCAGATTCCATGAAGATCTTCAGAGATGTTCCACCTGATGCGTTCTTTGAATTCTTGAAAGAGATTAACATTTTTCATCGGATCTGAGATTTTACAGTGAAAAGTTTTGTTTTTTTTTTAAACAAAATTTCGGGTGGGTTTTTAGAAGATGCATTTTAAGAGTTGTGTGAATGAATGACTTGTGAGTTGATTTTAACGTGGTGACAGCCCTGATATTGGCCCCTTGCGGTCGGCGGGGCTATAAGCAACATTACCTTACCTTACCTGACAGATCGAGCCAGCCTGGCTCAAGTATTGGTTGGACCTGTCCTCTTGTGGCGCATGGAGCAAGCTCTGACGCTTGACCAGTTGAGCCAGTCTGGATCAAGCATGGGTTTGACCTGTCGCGCACGTAGCAAGCTTTAAGGCTTATAATGGGTTCAGCCAGCCTGGCTCAATCACCTGTCCACTCGCAGCCCACGTGGCTTGACCGGGTTGAGCCTGCCTGGCTCGAGTGAGCGGACAGGTCTGGGTCAATGCTTGAGGTAGACTGGCTCTACCTGTCAAGCCTGAAAGCTTGCTGCATGTGCGGGCACTCTTACGCATCGTGACTGGGGCTTCATTGACAAGACATGACAGGGAGAAGAACGGCCAGGGTGGCGCGAGCTGACAGGGCCAAGAATGCCATTCACTGATGAATTGGCTGGTGGTCTAGGTGAGAGAGGCCAAGACTGAGTGCCTATGATGATGTACGGCTTCGGTTATGCTGGGGGGTCATCGAGGTCTTGCTTCTTTCTTGCCAGTGCAACAAATTCTGATCGCTTCGAGGACAATTACAGGATGTTACTATTTATGGTGCGGGATAGGGGAAGGGAGGGGTAGGGGGTGGAGAGCGTAGGAGCCTGAGGTTGGGGGTGGGAGGGGGGGGGGGGAAGGCGGGAAAGGGGATAATGGCGGTACACGGTAACAAAAGATAGCTGTTTGACTTCCAGCCGTATAGATAACATGTACCTTATTTATGTTGAACAATCAGTGGACTACACGCAGAAAGAAGTTGAATCAGGTTTTCATTCATATTATTTCTTAATATTACATAATTACACGGTTCAGAGAATTCTGTGAACTTGTTCGTGTTTAATACACTAAAAGCAGCGAATTACACGTGTTGCCACGTGCATGTTGAAAAGACGTGCGGTCACACGTTTCTAATGGAACACGAACGATGCAGAGTAGACAGCATCAGTATCCTTGCCTTGTACGGTTGGAGCTCCATTGCGCACTTTGAAGTCATTCACCACTTCCTGTCGATTTGAAGGCATTCATCACTTCCTGTTGATTTGGAGGCATTCACCACTTCCTGTTGATTTGAAAACATTCACCACTTCCTGTTGATTTGAAGGCATTCACCACTTCTTTGTTGATTTGACGGCATTCACCACTTCCTGTTGATTCGAAGGCATTCACTACTTCCACTCGATTTGAAGATATTTACAACTTCCTGTTGATTTGAAGGCATTCGCCACTTCCTATTGACTTGAAGGCATTCACCACTTCCTATTGATTTGATGGTATTCACCACTTCTTGTTGATTTCAAGGCACTCGCCACATCCTGTTGATTTGAAGGCATTCACCACTTCCTGTTGATCTGATTGGTTCTGTGTCCGCTTCCTGTTCACGGGTTGGCTGTCTGCCCGTTCATCACAGCTTTCAGCGTTAAACGGTCAAGGCTGAAGTACACACACTGTGGTCGGGGCAGGGGCCAAAGGTTAGGTGCGGGCAGTTGGCTGATCTCTCTGAATAGCGGACAGGAAGAAGCTGGCGTACATAGTTCTCTGACCAGCTGAGCATATCTCTCACAGAAATGGCTAACTTACCTGCCTCACCTGCACGAGTCAACGGAGCTCCGATAGAGGCAAAGAGTAGGAAAGTGAGAAGAGATACCGATCTTCTCCCCCTGTACATTGTTGGCAGCTCTAACACGGACTGCGGATTCTTGCTACTGGTTTTTTTTTGTTTGTTTGTTTTGTTTAGTTTGTTTTTTTTAATATGGACAGACCCTCAACACTTACATGTGGAAAGGTGGCATGATACAGAACGCAATCGCCTGGGGAGCAAAGGAGAATCTGGAGTCAGTGGCTCGAGTCTTGTGCCCGTTGAACGGTTTCGTTTCGTGCCCGTTACCACAAGACCCCCCTCCCCCCCCCCCCCCCCCCCCCCCCCCCCCACCCTTTAAAAAAAAAAATCAGACAATAATACACTTTGAGCACGTAAAAGAACCAAGGCACACGGGAGTTGTCTCTGGCTAAATCCTGCAGAGATATTCTCTTTTTTTTTCTCCCCCTGTCTTTTCTGAAGTGACATGACACTCAGGCTGCTTATTCCGTCCCTCGTCCACTGTCACAGCCTGGCTTGTCCTGTCGCAGGTCTGGCACCGGCAATCAGTAGGGAGTACTCGAAGTCAAGTCGTCATGAGGCAACCCACCAGAGAGAGAGAGAGAGAGAGAGAGAGAGAGAGAGAGAGGAGAGAGAGAGAGAGAGAGAGAGAGAGAGCACAAATCAACGAAGCTTTTCTTTGTTTTTGGTTTTGTTTTTGTTTATTTAATGAGGGGAACTCTGGACTGCTGCCGAGTCATTTCGGTGGTGCTCAATGGTACCTGTTCTGATGCAACATGCTCAGAACACCGCTTATAAAGCTCCCGACTGACGATGATCATTGCTTAATCGCGAAGCCAGCGTGAGTGGGGTCAGGTTTCCTTCAGAGGGTACCACCATGTCCATCCCAAGACAGTTTACATGAACTTACCGACACCGGTGACCTCGACACGAACTTCATCAAAGGCATAGACATTGAGAGGACGTCGAAACTGAGGTCACCATGAGAGCATGAACTGAAGAGCCATATAACCTGAGACTTTTCGATAAGGATAGGGATGATGACCATGATTCTACAGAGTTCTGTTGTACTCAAAGCTTACTTTCATATCATATCCCGAAGTCAACTATGCCTCAGATAAATAGACACTTGCAGTGTTGGTCAGGGAATTTGAGCACCACTCTCAGAGACGCATCCGTTAGATGGATAAAACGCGACTGTGTGGTCCCAGTCTTCCCAGCTGAGCCCATCGCAAACTCAACTCTGGAGGCAGAAAAAAATTCCACAAATAAATGGCTCTTATGGGAATCGAACCCATGACCTCTCAACCGGGAGTCCGTGATGCACTGCGCCATGGTAGCTTGTAGAAAGATCCACTTTAATAGGTTAACAAATTATATACAGAGTGGCAGATTTTTTTCAGAAAATGCGTGGCACTGTACCATGGCAAAGTCCTCTCCCAGAGGAGAGCAGCCAGAGCTTTACACAGAAAAATCTGTTGGAACATAAAAACATTATGAAGTTGTGCGATGCAACGCAACGCAATGCTATGCTATGCTATGCTATGCGATGCAGTACAATACCATGCAGTACAATACAACACAAATACAATACAATGTGCATGTCGAAAGGACAGACGGGAAGAACAGGCTCTGCATAAAATCTTAATCCATGATTGAAAGAAGTTTTTTCCGGAGTTCTGAGTTCCTTGCATTCGTCAGTCCTCAGATGACCGATGTCGTTGGCATTTTGGTCTCTCACGTTGTTCACCTCTCTGTATATTTGAATTCAGTGTTTTTATGCAAGGTATCATTTTGTTGTCCCTGTTTGAGCCGACAGATTAATCTTGCTTCGTGGTATTCACAGTCAAAATATCACGTGCGCGCACACACACACACACACACACACACACACACACACACACACACACACACACACACACACACTAACACACCAATGAGTGGAAAAAATGGGCTCGTAAACTTTTATTAACGTCTTGCTCCCCAAAGCAAGAATGTAGGAATTACAAACCGTCAACGAAAACAACAACAACAAACCATGCAAGCTGATAAAGAGAGGACGAAGTAAACATGGATGTGGTGTGCAGTTGTTGAAATAAAACAGAGAGAAAAAAAAATGAAAGAACAAACATAGTGGAAAAAACTATCCAGAGAGAGAGAGAGAGAGAGAGAGAGAGAGAGAGAGAGAGAGAGAGAGTATGCTAAAACAAAACAAAACAAAAAAAATCCTGCTCGTTTGCACTCTACTGAATAGCTCAAAAACCCTCGCATTCAGTTTTGTGTTTCCTCATTCTTCCTAACAAGATCCCAACCTCCCGCCCACACCTCCTCCTCTTCCCTCCGCCCTCCCCCCCCCCCCCCCTTCCCACCTTTCTCCTGGCCTCCTCTCCCCCCCCCCCCCCCCCCCCCCCCCCCCCATCCTCACACACCCCTCCCACCAATCACGATAAAGCTGTGAGCACGCACATATTCCTGAGATTAACGTCGTCGTGGAATGCATCTCAAGAAAGATAAAAACAAGACTCGGGCCCCCAAAGACATCTCGCATTCTCACTGTGGCCACTGTGCTGCAAAGAAGTTTGTAAGCAACGGCGACGGGCAGTTGGCGCTGCTGAAGTGCAGCGTTCTGCCAGCCTGTCGGACTTTTTCAGGACTTTTTTCTTCCCTGCTACTTTGTCCTAGTCCATTGTGGTCCTACGTACCATTTACTCCAGTTTCTACGAACTTACCTGCCTTTGCCCACGAAAGAACGTGCTGACGCTGGAGCTGTTTTTAGATTTTGTCCGTGCCGGCAGACTTCGTTTTTAACTGCCGTTCAGTGTGGTCACGACTTTAAGCGTTGTCGAAAAACGTAGATAGATAGATAGATAGATAGATAAGTAAATATAAGTAAAACAGAAAAAAAAAACCACTCAAAACAATGGTTACCGAACAATATACAGTATTGTGGCAACACACCACAGTTTGGAATATGCACCAACACACTATAATCCATGTTCGCGATTTTGCGGCATACTTGAATCTAAAACAAGAAACAACAACAACAACAAAGACATAGATCCCTTCCCACACCAGCCCCTCCCAGAGAGACAGAGTCTCAGAGAGAGAGAGAGAGAGAGAGAGAGAACGAGGGAGAGAGAGTCATTTCTAGTGTTTTATAAAGAGATCCTAACCGATGGCATCACTGATAACCCGACAATGAATACATAAGCTGATCTCCACTGACGTCATATTTCAGGTCTTAAAACCCACCCGTGACCTTATCTTTGCGCCAGCAGAGCTTCCAAAACTGAATAGTCCCATTTTATTCATCTTCATCTGTCTTTCGGGAACGACCTAACACAGTTATCTTAATGCGCGTAGGGAGAAAGTGCAGGAGGATTCAGTTTACAGATTCAGTATAGATTGTGATGATAAACCAGTCATGCGTGTCTAAATATACTCGAAACATTATTCACGGCCTTGGCGGATCGATTTATGGTGTCTTACCTGTAGGTTTTTTTTTGTTTTTTTTTTTAACCCATTTTTTTCTACAACAGATTACTGTTTTTTTTTTGTTTGTTGTTTTTTGGGTTTTTTTTTTCTGAATTCGGGTTCCTTTCACTGAGAAGAGCATGTCCGATAATATGGCTCCACAGTTTCTCTCTCTCTCTCTCTCTCTCTCTCTCTCTATATATATATATATATATATTTTTTTTTTATATATGTGCTTGTGTGTGTGTGTGTGTGTGTGTGTGTGTGTGTGTGTGCATTTGTGCGTGCATGCGCATGTGTGTTTTAGTATCAAAGCGTGATCGCGCGCGCGCGCGCGCGCGCGCGCGTGTGTCTGTGTGTGTGTGAGAGAGAGAGAGAGGGAGAGAGAGAGAGAGAGAGCGTGGATTTTTCTACAGTATTTTACCATTGATAGTTCTTTAGTAATGCGTGGCTTCTTCAATATGTGGTCCATTAAATTATTGTCTTATCCAAAGGACTAACACCCAGACATGACTTAGTGCCCAGTGGCATGGAGGAAAACACGTGCGCGCGCATCACACCTCCCCCAACCATAACACACACACACACACACACACACACACACAC
Source organism: Conus canariensis (assembly GCA_033310375.1). Classification (NCBI taxonomy): domain Eukaryota; kingdom Metazoa; phylum Mollusca; class Gastropoda; order Neogastropoda; family Conidae; genus Conus; species Conus canariensis. Next base: position 35,513,155 of record CM065715.1, read on the forward strand.
ACACACACACACACACACACACATTTCAAATGTGCGAGATTCGAACCACAGACCTTGGAATTTGGTTTTCAGTGGCAGGTGTGTTGTACACCTAGCCACCTTCATGCCCATTTTGAGCACCCTAATTTCATAATGGTGTCGAAAAGCACAGCACAAAGTTAGGGTACGTTTTGTTTTTCTTCTACAGTAAGTGAACAGTGGTTGAAAGAACGGAGCATGTAGTTGGGAATAGCCTTACCTGAATGATTGAGTGAGTGAGTGAGTTCTTTAATTTAGAGTCTGTTCACACTTGGTGATGTTAGACTAGAAAAAAAGGGGGGAGGGGGGGGGGGGGGGGGGGCAAGGGGAAGCGGAGCGTTTATAAAAATCTATTAATTTGATGCATGGAAAGCACATTTGCTATTTGTACAGTTTCTGGTTTGTGGGTTACTGTTTTGATAGAATCATGTACAGTCACATCCACGTTCGATTCTGTATACAATGAAGTTAATATTGAACAATGAAAAAGAATATGGTCCACTGATAGAAGATTTGAACAATCACACGCTACACTTTGGGAAAACTTGGTTTTCCACGAATTCAGTCGAAGCTTGTATGTTAAAGATGACAAATATCGTGGACATAATAAGATTTCATACTTCTCAGGAAGGTGTTCACTGTTCACGCATTTTTCTACAGCAATTAATTTCTTGAAGATCAAGTTTCAAATTACTCTCAGGTGTTTTTCTTAACGCACCATCTCTAGCTAATTTATCTGCTGTTTCATTATCAGATATGCCACAGTGTGATGGAATCCAGGAAAAAGATACCCCAATTCCTTTCAACATAATAACATGTATGTAATAATGTACCTGAACGATGCAAGTAGTAAAAGGCAGTGCTGACTGAATGGCACATGTAGTAAACTGTACAATCAGCTGCATAAAACATGTAAGAAAGTAATCTTGGCTGAACGATGCATGTAATAAGAACTACCACTGTTTGAATGAAACATGCAGTAAAATGGACGGCGCTTGTAGCAAAATGTGTGTATCTGCTGAACGAAGCATCTAATAACAAGTTGCACTGGTCAAACAACCCTTACTGGAAAAAAAAGTGATCGATACAGGCTGAATGGTGTGCACAGTGAAATGTGCATCTGGCTGAACGAAGCATCTAATGAAAAGTGGAATTTGCCACACAAAAAGAAAAAAAAAAAAAAAGAAAGAAAGAAAAACAATGAACCAACAAACAATGCATGTCGTAAGTGGTATCATTGATTGAATGGCACAGGTAGCAAATTGTCATCTGGCCGAATGATGTATCTAATATCAAGACAGTCAAATCAGCCTGTTCAATAACTTTGATCTATTATCGTTGTTGTTGTCGTACCCTGGCTAAAGGACTCCAGGGATCATCCGAACAATCAAAGTACTTGAACACTATGGTACAAATGCATCAGCTGGGGATGAGAACATTACGTGTGTGACCGTTTTTGATTACCCCACCACATGGGCAGCCACACTCCGACTTCAGGGGATTTTGGAGACTGATAATGTTATGCTAGGAGCTTGTCACAACTGAAGACAATCCTCGTATAATTATGCAGAGCATAACAACATTTTGATGTAGCCTTGGTGTTCTAGCCTATGTCACTTGGCCTGACACAGCCTTAAGCCAAGGCGTGATCTAGTATCAAATTAGCCTATTTGACTCACATGTGATGACTTTATGCAAAAGCAGGTCGAAGGGCACAGAGTGGATGCAGAAGTAGAGAAGCATCTAGATAACAAGTCCAGCAACACTTGACGAGAAAAAGAACGCATATACACGTAGCAGTCAGCACTGGCAGTAGCAGACAACCTAGCCTAATATTTTGACGTGACATAAATGACGCTTTACAATGCTTGTGGCACCAACTTCGGATTTTTCCATAAAAAAAGATCGTTACTTTAATTACTTTGGCAACAAAAAACACATGAAAATACGTTCCTACAATTTTTGTTAAAATTTGTTGTTAAAACAATGCAAGACTTCTGCCTTCAGTGCACCTACTCGAATATCAGCTGGTCCTGGTGTCTTTCCATTCTTTGGGCAGTGGTCTACACATCTTTAAAAGAAACTAAAAGAAAAGTAAAAAAAAACAAAACAAGAAAAAACAAACAAACAAACAAACAAACAAAAAATAAATAAAAAGAAGAAAAGGAAGAGACGGATCTCGCTTCCAGCCCTTCGTAAACCGCCCTGCGTAACCTTACATGGTTCATAGAACTATGTCACGGCATTCTTCGTCGTAATAACTATTGTCAGCTGGAAACATGTTAACCCTGGCTGGTGACAAAGACCACGCGCTCTATGAAATGCAAGCATGCAGAGAATGTTGCATGTGGCATGCAAATCGTTTTGACAATCGGAGAAGAAAATGACTCGTGAAAGTCGTGCACGTCGCCGTTATCGTGAGGAATTAATACCCAACTTACCCAGCTCCCGTATGTCTGTTTTTAGACATCTGGGCCACACGTTGGAGATGGCGACATTCCAGGTAGACACACACCCCTGGAAGGAGAGAGAGAGAGAGAGAGAGAGAGAGAGAGAGAGAGAGAGAGAGAGAGAGAGAGAGAGCATGGATTTTTCTACAGTATTTTACCATTGATGGTTCTTTAGTAATGTGTGGCTTCTTCAATATGTGGTCCATTAAATTATTGTCTTATCCAAAGGACTAACACCCAGACATGACTTAGTGTCCAGTGGCAGGGAGGAAAAACACGCGCATCACCCCCCCCCCCCCACCCATAACACACACACACACACACACACACACACCACACACACACACACACACACACACATTTCACAGACCTTGGAATTTCGTTTTCAGTGGCAGGTGTGTTGTCCACCTAGCCACCTTCATGCCCATTTTGAGCACCCTAAATTCATAATGGTGTCGAAAAGCACAGCACAAAGTTAGGGTACGTTTTGTTTTTCTTCTACAGTAAGTGAACAGTGGTTGAAAGAACGGAGCATGTAGTTGGGAATAGCCTTACCTGAATGAGAGTGAGTGAGTGAGTTCTTTAATTTAGAGTCTGTTCACACTTGGTGATGTTAGACTAGGGAAAAAAAAAAAGGGGGGGGGGGGGAGGGGGGCAAGGGGAAGCGGAGTGTTTTATAAAATCTGTTAATTTGATGCATGGAAAGCACATTTGCTATTTGTACAATTTCTGGTTTGTGGGTTATTGTTTAGATAGAATTGTGTGTAGTCACATCCACG
>CM065715.1:35516501-35531501 GCA_033310375.1 Conus canariensis
GGTTTTTTTTTTTTTTTTTTTTTTTAACCCATTTTTTTCTACAACAGATTACTGTTTTTTTTTTTGTTTGTTGTTTTTTGGTTTTTTTTTTTCTGAATTCGGGTTCCTTTCACTGAGAAGAGCATGTCCGATAATATGGCTCCACAGTTTCTCTCTCTCTCTCTCTCTCTCTCTCTCTCTCTATATATATATATATATATATTTTTTTTATATATGTGCTTGTGTGTGTGTGTGTGTGTGTGTGTGTGTGTGTGTGCATTTGTGCGTGCATGCGCATGTGTGTGTTTTAGTATCAAAGCGTGATCGCGCGCGCGCGCGCGCGCGCGCGCGTGTGTCTGTGTGTGTGTGAGAGAGAGAGAGAGGGAGAGAGAGAGAGAGAGAGCGTGGATTTTTCTACAGTATTTTACCATTGATAGTTCTTTAGTAATGCGTGGCTTCTTCAATATGTGGTCCATTAAATTATTGTCTTATCCAAAGGACTAACACCCAGACATGACTTAGTGCCCAGTGGCATGGAGGAAAACACGTGCGCGCGCATCACACCTCCCCCAACCATAACACACACACACACACACACACACACACACACACACACACACACACACACACACATTTCACATGTGCGAGATTCGAACCACAGACCTTGGAATTTGGTTTTCAGTGGCAGGTGTGTTGTCCACCTAGCCACCTTCATGCCCATTTTGAGCACCCTAATTTCATAATGGTGTCGAAAAGCACAGCACAAAGTTAGGGTACGTTTTGTTTTTCTTCTACAGTAAGTGAACAGTGGTTGAAAGAACGGAGCATGTAGTTGGGAATAGCCTTACCTGAATGATTGAGTGAGTGAGTGAGTTCTTTAATTTAGAGTCTGTTCACACTTGGTGATGTTAGACTAGAAAAAAAGGGGGGAGGGGGGGGGGGGGGGGGGGCAAGGGGAAGCGGAGCGTTTATAAAAATCTATTAATTTGATGCATGGAAAGCACATTTGCTATTTGTACAGTTTCTGGTTTGTGGGTTACTGTTTTGATAGAATCATGTACAGTCACATCCACGTTCGATTCTGTATACAATGAAGTTAATATTGAACAATGAAAAAGAATATGGTCCACTGATAGAAGATTTGAACAATCACACGCTACACTTTGGGAAAACTTGGTTTTCCACGAATTCAGTGGAAGCTTGTATGTTAAAGATGACAAATATCGTGGACATAATAAGATTTCATACTTCTCAGGAAGGTGTTCACTGTTCACGCATTTTTCTAACAGCGAATTAATTTCTTGAAGATCAAGTTTCAAATTACTCTCAGGTGTTTTTCTTAACGCACCATCTCTAGCTAATTTATCTGCTGTTTCATTATCAGATATGCCACAGTGTGATGGAATCCAGGAAAAAGATACCCCAATTCCTTTCAACATAATAACATGTATGTAATAATGTACCTGAACGATGCAAGTAGTAAAAGGCAGTGCTGACTGAATGGCACATGTAGTAAACTGTACAAGAAGCTGCATAAAACATGTAAGAAAGTAATCTTGGCTGAACGATGCATGTAATAAGAACTACCACTGTTTGAATGAAACATGCAGTAAAATGGACGGTGCTTGTAGCAAAATGTGTGTATCTGCTGAACGAAGCATCTAATAACAAGTTGCACTGGTCAAACAACCCTTACTGGAAAAAAAGTGATCGATACAGGCTGAATGGTGTGCACAGTGAAATGTGCATCTGGCTGAACGAAGCATCTAATGAAAAGTGGAATTTGCCACACAAAAAGAAAAAAAAAAAAAAGAAAGAAAGAAAAACAATGAACCAACAAACAATGCATGTCGTAAGTGGTATCATTGATTGAATGGCACAGGTAGCAAATTGTCATCTGGCCGAATGATGTATCTAATATCAAGACAGTCAAATCAGCCTGTTCAATAACTTTGATCTATTATCGTTGTTGTTGTCGTACCCTGGCTAAAGGACTCCAGGGATCATCCGAACAATCAAAGTACTTGAACACTATGGTACAAATGCATCAGCTGGGGATGAGAACATTACGTGTGTGACCGTTTTTGATTACCCCACCACATGGGCAGCCACACTCCGACTTCAGGGGATTTTGGAGACTGATAATGTTATGCTAGGAGCTTGTCACAACTGAAGACAATCCTCGTATAATTATGCAGAGCATAACAACATTTTGATGTAGCCTTGGTGTTCTAGCCTATGTCACTTGGCCTGACACAGCCTTAAGCCAAGGCGTGATCTAGTATCAAATTAGCCTATTTGACTCACATGTGATGACTTTATGCAAAAGCAGGTCGAAGGGCACAGAGTGGATGCAGAAGTAGAGAAGCATCTAGATAACAAGTCCAGCAACACTTGACGAGAAAAAGAACGCATATATACGTAGCAGTCAGCACTGGCAGTAGCAGACAACCTAGCCTAATATTTTGACGTGACATAAATGACGCTTTACAATGCTTGTGGCACCAACTTCGGATTTTTCCATAAAAAAAGATCGTTACTTTAATTACTTTGGCAACAAACAAACACATGAAAATACGTTCCTACAATTTTTGTTAAAATTTGTTGTTAAAACAAGCAAGACTTCTGCCTTCAGTGCACCTACTCGAATATCAGCTGGTCCTGGTGTCTTTCCATTCTTTGGGCAGTGGTCTACACATCTTTAAAAGAAACTAAAAGAAAAGTAAAAACAAAACAAAACAAGAAAAAACAAACAAACAAACAAACAAACAAAAAATAAATAAAAAGAAGAAAAGGAAGAGACGGATCTCGCTTCCAGCCCTTCGTAAACCGCCCTGCGTAACCTTACATGGTTCATAGAACTATGTCACGGCATTCTTCGTCGTAATAACTATTGTCAGCTGGAAACATGTTAACCCTGGCTGGTGACAAAGACCACGCGCTCTATGAAATGCAAGCATGCAGAGAATGTTGCATGTGGCATGCAAATCGTTTTGACAATCGGAGAAGAAAATGACTCGTGAAAGTCGTGCACGTCGCCGTTATCGTGAGGAATTAATACCCAACTTACCCAGCTCCCGTATGTCTGTTTTTAGACATCTGGGCCACACGTTGGAGATGGCGACATTCCAGGTAGACACACACCCCTGGAAGAGAGAGAGAGAGAGAGAGAAGAGAGAGAGAGAGAGAGAGAGAGAGAGAGAGAGGAGCATGGATTTTTCTACAGTATTTTACCATTGATGGTTCTTTAGTAATGTGTGGCTTCTTCAATATGTGGTCCATTAAATTATTGTCTTATCCAAAGGACTAACACCCAGACATGACTTAGTGTCCAGTGGCAGGGAGGAAAACACGCGCATCACACCCCCCCCCCCCACCCATAACACACACACACACACACACACACACACACACACACACACACACAACACACACATTTCACAGACCTTGGAATTTCGTTTTCAGTGGCAGGTGTGTTGTCCACCTAGCCACCTTCATGCCCATTTTGAGCACCCTAAATTCATAATGGTGTCGAAAAGCACAGCACAAAGTTAGGGTACGTTTTGTTTTTCTTCTACAGTAAGTGAACAGTGGTTGAAAGAACGGAGCATGTAGTTGGGAATAGCCTTACCTGAATGAGTGAGTGAGTGAGTTCTTTAATTTAGAGTCTGTTCACACTTGGTGATGTTAGACTAGGGAAAAAAAAAAGGGGGGGGGGGGAGGGGGGCAAGGGGAAGCGGAGTGTTTATAAAAATCTGTTAATTTGATGCATGGAAAGCACATTTGCTATTTGTACAATTTCTGGTTTGTGGGTTATTGTTTAGATAGAATTGTGTGTAGTCACATCCACGTTCGATTCTGTATACAATGAAGTTAATATTGAACAATGAAAAAGAATATGGTCCACTGATAGAAGATTTGAACAATCACATGCATCACTTTGGGAAAACTTGGTTTTCCACGAATTCAGTGGAAGCTTGTATATTAAAGATGACAAATATCATGGACATGATAAGATTTCATACTTCTCAGGAAGGTGTTCACTGTTCACGGCGTTTTTCTAATAGCAAATTAATTTCTTGAACAAGTTTCAAACTATTCTCAGGTGTTTTTCTTAACGACCATCTCTAGCTAATTTATCTGCTGTTTCATTATCAGATATGCCACAGTGTGATGGAATCCAGGAAAAAGATACCCCAATTCCTTTCAACATAATAACATGTATGTAATAGTGTACCTGAACGATGGAAGTAGTAAAAGGCAGTGCTGACTGAACGGCGCATGTAGTAAACTGTACAACCAGTTGCACAAAGCATGTAGGAAAGTAATCTTGGCTGAACGATGCATGTAATAAGAACTACCACTGTTTGAATGAAACATGCAGTAAAATGGACGGCGCTTGTAGCAAAATGTGTGTATCTGCTGAACGAAAGCATCTAATAACAAGTTGCACTGGTCAAACAACCCTTACTGGAAAAAAAGTGATAGATACAGGCTGAACGGTGCGCACAGTGAAATGTGCATCTGGCCGAACGAAGCATCTAATGAAAAGTGGAATTTGCCACACACACAAAAAAAAGAAAATAAAAGAAAGAAAGAAAAACAACGAAACCAACAAACAATGCATGTCGTAAGTGGTATCATTGATTGAATGGCACAGGTAGCAAATTGTCATCTGGCCGAATGATGTATCTAGTATCAAAGTCAAATCAGCCTGTTCAATAACTTTGATCTAGTATCAAATTAGCCTGTTTGACTCTCACCTGATGACTTTATGCAAAAGCAGGTCGAAGGGCACAGAGTGGATGTCGAGGAAGGAAGAGAAGCATCTAGATAGCAAGTCCGGTAATACTTGAAAAAGTCATAACGCTTACGTAGCAGTCAGCGCTAGCAGTAGCAGACATTCTAGCAAGTTCTCACTGCTAAGAAGGTGGTGACCACATATTTTTACAGTGCCCTGCAGCGCTATCAACCCATCTTTCACTCCCTTTCCCTCCCCCTTTCTGTCCCCTTTCTCCTTTTCCCCTTATTACTCAATCTTCTACCTTTGCCAGTCTCTTCATTGGCTTCTGTCGCATTCTTCCTGTAGCGCCATATCTTTGCGGCATTCTGAGGAGCCCTGACCTCATTAGCGCTACTGTTTCTGCCAGTGAGGCAACGGGCCATCCGCTCACTTTTTAAAGTAAAAAGTTCATTCTAGCAGGGGTTTTTTTCTCTGTGAGATGCTTGGTCTAATCCCCCTGCCCACCCTTTCCTACTTTTTTTTTTTTTTTTTTTCGTTCAAGATGCGCCACAATGTTACACTTACAATCATTTCGCCTAATATTTTGACGTGACATAAATGACGCTTTACAATGCTTGTGGCACCAACTTCGGATTTTTCCATAAAAAAAGATCGTTACTTTAATTACTTTGGCAACAAACAAACACATGAAAATACGTTCCTACAATTTTTGTTAAAATTTGTTTGTTAAAACAAGCAAGACTTCTGCCTTCAGTGCACCTACTCGAATATCAGCTGGTCCTGGTGTCTTTCCATTCTTTGGGCAGTGGTCAACACATCTTTAAAAGAAACAAAAACAAATGTAAAAAAAAAGAAAAAAAAAAAAGAAAAAGAACACAAAAAAAAAAAAAGAAGAAGAAAAGGAAGAGACGGATCTCGCTTCCAGCCCTTCGTAAACCGCCCCGCGTCTACCTTACATGTTTCACAGAACTATGTCACGGCATTCTTCATCGTAATAACTATTGTCAGCTGGAAACATGTTAACCCTGGCTGGTGACAAAGACCACGCGCTCTATGAAATGCAAGCATGAAGAGAATGTTGCACGTGGCATGCAATCGTTTTGACAATCGGAGAAGAAAACGACTCGTGAATGTCGTGCACGTCGCCGTTATCATGAGGAATTAATACCCAACTTACCCAGCTCCGGTATGTCTGTTTTTAGACATCTGGGCCACACGTTGGAGATGACGATATTCCAGGTAGACACACACCCCAACAATAAACGAATTGTATGGAAGACAGAGAGAGAGAGAGAGAGAGAGAGAGAGAGAGAGAGAGAGAGAGTGGATTTTTCTACAGTATTTTACCATTGATGGTTCTTTAGTAATGCGTGGCTTCTTCAATATGTGGTCCATTAAATTATTGTCTTATCCAAAGGACTAACACCCAGACATGACTTAGTGCCCAGTGGCAGGGAGGAAAACACGTGCACGTGCATCACACCCTCCCCAACCATACACACAAAACACACACACACACACCACACACACACCCCACCACACACACACACATTTCACATGTGCGAGATTCGAACCACAGACCTTGGAATTTGGTTTTCAGTGGCAGGTGTGTTGTCCACCTAGCCACCTTCATGCCCATTTTGAGCACCCTAATTTCATAATGGTGTCGAAAAGCACAGCACAAAGTTAGGGTTCGTTTTGTTTTTCTTCTACAGTAAGTTGACAGTGGTTGAAAGAACGGAGCATGTAGTGGGGAATAGCGTTACCTGAACGAGTGAGTGAGTGAGTTCTTTAATTCAGAGTCTGTTCACACTTGGTGATGTTAGACTAGAAAAAAGGGGGGAGGGGAGGGGGGGGGGGCAAGGGGAAGCGGAGTGTTTATAAAAATCTATTAAATTGATGCATGGAAAGCACATTTGCTGTTTGTACAATTTCTGGTTTGTGGGTTACTGTTTTGATAGAATCGTGTACAGTCACATCCACGTTCGATTCTGTATACAATGAAGTTAATATTGAACAATGAAAAAGAATATGGTCCACTGATAGAAGATTTGAACAATCACACGCATCACTTTGGGAAAACTTGGTTTTCCACGAATTCAGTCGAAGCTTGTATGTTAAAGATGACAAATATCATGGACATGATAAGATTTCATACTTCTCAGGAAGGTGTTCACTGTTCACGCATTTTTCTAATAGCGAATTAATTTCTTGAAGATCAAGTTTCAAATTACTCTCAGGTGTTTTACTTAATGCACCATCTCTAGCTAATTTATCTGCTGTTTCATTACCAGATATGTCACAGTGTGATGGAATCCAGGAAAAAAATACCCCAATTCCTTTCAACATAATAACATGTATGTAATAATGTACCTGAACGATGCAAGTAGTAAAAGGCAGTGCTGACTGAATGGCGCATGTAGTAAACTGTACAATCAGCTGCACAAAGCATGTAAGAAAGTAATCTTGGCTGAACGATGCATGTAATAAGAACTACCACTGTTTGAATGAAACATGCAGTAAAATGGATGGTGCTTGTAGCAAAATGTGTGTATCTGCTGAACGAAGCATCTAATAACAAGTTGCACTGGTCAAACAACCCTTACTGGAAAAAAAGTGATAGATACAGGCTGAACGGCACGCACAGTGAAATGTGCATCTGGCTGAACGAAGCATCTAATGAAAAGTGGAATTTGCCACACAAAAAGAAAAAGAAAAAAAAAAGAAAGAAAGAAAAACAACGAACCAACAAACAATGCATGTCGTAAGTGGTATCATTGATTGAATGGCACAGGTAGCAAATTGTCATCTGGCTGAATGATGTATCTAGTATCAAGACAGTCAATCAGCCTGTTCAATAACTTTGATCAAGTATCAAATGAGCCTATTTGACTCACATCTGATGACTTTATGCAAAAGCAGGTCGAAGGGCACAGAGTGGATGTCGAGGAAGAGAAGCATCTAGCTGGCAAGTCCGGTAATACTTGAAAAAGTCATAACGCTTACATAGCAGTCAGCGCTAGCAGTAGCAGACATTCTAGCAAGTTCTCACTGCTAAGAAGGTGGTGACCACATATTTTTGCAGTGCCCTGCAGCACTATCAACCCATCTTTCACCTTCCTCTCCCTCCCCCCTCTCTCTCTCTCTTCTCTCTCTCTCGCTCGTTTCTCTCTCTCCTCTCTCTCTCTCTCTCTCTCTCTCTCTCTCTCTCTCTCTCTGTCCCCTTTCTCCTTTTCCCCTTATTACTCAATCTTCTACCTTTGCCAGTCTCTTCATTGGCTTCTGTCGCGTTCTTCCTGTAGCGCCATATCTTTGCGGCATTCTGAGGAGCCCTGACCTCATTAGCGCTACTGTTTCTGCCAGTGAGGCAACGGGCCATCCGCTCATTTCTTTAATTAAGTAAAAAGTTCATTCTAGCAGGGTTTTTTTTCTCTGTCAGACGCTTGGTCTAATCCCCCTGCCCACCCTTTCCTACTTTTTTGTTGTTGTTTTGTTGTTTTGTTTTGGCCTTTGCATTCAAGATGCGCCACAATGTTACACTTACAATCATTTCGCCTAATATTTTGACGTGACATAAATGACGCTTTACAATGCTTGTGGCACCAACTTCGGATTTTTCCATTAAAGAAAAAAAATCGTTACTTTAATTACTCTGGCAACAAACAAACAAATGAAAATACGTTCCTACAATTTTTGTTAAAATTTGTTATTGTTAAAAACAAGCGAGATTTCTGCCTTCAGTGCACCTACTCGAATATCAGCTCGTCCTGGTGCCTTTACATTCGTTGGGCAGCGGTCCACACATCTTTAAAAGAAACCAAAACAACAGAAAAAAGAAGGAAAAGAACAAAACAAAAACAACAACAACAACAACAAAGAAAAAAGGAAGAGACAGACCTCGCTTTCAGCCCCTCGTAAACCGCCCGGCGTAACCTCACATGGTTCATTGAACTATGTCACGGCATTCTTCATCGTAATAACTATTGTCAGCTGGAAACATGTTAACCCTGGCTGGTGACAAAGACCACACGCTCTATGAAATGCAAGCATGAAGAGAATGTTGCACGTGGCATGCAATCGTTTTGACAATCGGAGAAGAAAACGACTCGTGAATGTCGTGCACGTCGCCCTTATCGTGAGGAATTAATACCCAACTCACCCAGCTCCAGTATGTCTGTTTTTAGACATCTGGGCCACACGTTGGAGATGGCGACATTCCAGGTAGACACACACCCTAACAATAAACGAATTGTATGGAAGAGAGAGAGAGAGAGAGAGAGAGAGAGAGAGAGAGAGGAAGGGTGTATGTGGGAGATGGAGGCGATTTAGGGGTTGAGGTTGGGGATGGTGGTGTGGGTGGTAGGGGTGGTGTGGAGGAGGGGGGGATGTGAGGGGGGGGGGGAGATAAAAAAGTGAAATCTGTGTCCTCACAAGCAGCTTATTGTGCAGGCAGTCTGCACTGTTTTGACAACAATCAGACAAAAACATCTAGCACACACACACACACACACACACACACGCACGCACGCACGCACGCACGCACGCACGCACGCACGCGCACGCACGCACGCACGCACGCACACACACACACGCACGCACGCACGCACGCACGCACGCACACGCACACACACAACACACACACACACACACACACACACACACACACGCACACACGACAAGGACTAAAGAAAAGGGGCTGAGTGACGAGAGGGGGAGAAAGGGGGGGGGGAGAGAGAGAGAAGACCCACAGCAAACGAGAGAGAGAGAGAGGGGAGGGGGGACAGGGGAGGGGGAGAGGCGAGGGGAGGAAGAAGGGGCCAAGGAGGGCATAAAGTTACGGGGGCAGATGGAGGATCTGGAAGTTGGGGGGGGGGGGGGGTTAGCCCTTGTGACGGCACACTCAAACAGATTCACTGCAACGCAACGGTAACTGTTGGCTCCTGTCAGTGGCCACGTGGTGCCAGCAGAGATGCTTTCTCAGATGATCGCACGGTCGACTCCAGACAACCAGAGGTTTCACTAAGCTTGAGGGGACCTCCTTGTTCCTGGCTTGGCCAAGTTCCCGGAAGGGTGAAATGAGACGTGAAGCACAGAGAGAGAGAGAGAGAGAGAGAGAGAGAGAGAGAGAGAGAGAGAGAGAGAGAGAGAGAAGAGAATCAGTGGTTTCCGCAGAGTGCGTCTGGTTGTGTTCTCCAGCATTTGCTTTTATAGAATATCTCTGTACTCTTTATCAAGTTGTATTTGTTATTAAGTTTTATTATTGGTGGTTATGGTTATCATGTGTATATATATTACACATATAATATTATATCAAAATGTGCGTATAACACTCAATTCTCACTCTGTCTGTCTCTCTCAGTCTCATCTCTGCCTCTCCAATGGCATAACCCCCTCGCCGCTCATTTCGGCTCCCCGTCCAGTCACACCCTGGCTCATTGATACCATTCCGGCACCGACGATCCATAGCAAGAATCAACATCAAGCCGTGAACAGGCAGCTCACCAGAGAAGACACTGCACTGCAGCCAGGTGACTTGAGTGGTGTTCGTTGTTGTCATTTCCTATCCAGTAAACGCGGGACACCATCTAGTAAGCCCTGTACTATCGACAGTAATTGTTCAGTCGTGGAGTCAAAGTGTGTGTGTGTGTGTGTGTGGGGAGGGGGGGGGGAGCACCAAGTTTCGTCCAGCGACAGTCTCACGAACTTGCTAATGACGGCGACATCGATATGACCTCACATTTACTGCATTGTTTCACAACTCTAGGTATAAGAATTGATTTTTGTTGGGTCCCATCTCACTGTGGTGTAAAGTCAGTCTTGCAAAAGAAGGAGCAAATAGAAACGCTGAAAATTTATTTTTAAAAAAAATCCCTTAGATTTGTCCTCTTGTGATTTAATCCAAATTATGGAAAAGTATATACATAAGCAGAGTTTTAGTCAAAACTTTACCATTGTGCCCAAGGCACATTGTTAGATTAATTCATAAATTAAGGCTGAATACTTGGAACACTTAATATTTCATGGTATTACTTGTGTCTGCAGAGAAAACATTTTGTACAGCATATTTTGTTTGAATGCTCAGTGTTGACCTCGCTCTATCAGGAAAAAGGTATTGAGATGAATAACTTTGATAATGTCAATACTGTCTTATATGGTTCATGTGTTGCTGAAATTGCCATGGTTATTTGGTAGTCACTGGTTGCAAAATGTTTGTAAAGATCACAACTTTGTGTACCACTAGGGTATTTTATTTATATAAATATGCACATATCATATGTGTCTTTGCAAGCACTAGATAAGTTGAATGTGAAGGTTTTTCTTCTTCTTCTTTTTTTTTTTTTTTAAACAAGTGTCGTATATCATTTGGCGATGAAAAGACATTAAATAAACCACTGAACTGATCTGAACTGAACTGATCACCGAGAGCATAGACGTGGAGAGGAAACCGAAAGTGAGGCCCACCGTGAGAGCGGGGCATAAAGGATCACAGAATTTCATTTTTTTTTTCTTTTTGTCATGCTGATCGAGGAAGCTGAAGATGATAAAGACAATGCTGTAGAGTTCCATTCTAGTCTGAGACTGCATGACAGGGCTGCACTCTGTGCTTACTTTCACGATATATCTCGGCGTCAACCAGGCCCGAGATCTACCGACACCTGCAGTGGTGGTCAGGCAATTGGAGCAACAGGCTCAGAGGCGCATCCATCAAGTGGATGAAACTCGACTGTGTGGTTCCAGCCTTCCCATGCTGTTCAGTCCATAGCAAACTGAATCCTGGTTAGGACCCGCTCATCGTCGGAAAAATCCCACGAACTTAAATGTTTTTATGGGACTACTACTACTACTTCTACTACTACTACCACTACTACTTTATTTTTGTTACTACTACTACTACTGCTAAAACTACTACTGCTGCTATTACTACTGCTGCTACTACTACTCTACTATAACTACAACAAGTAGTAGTGGTAACAAAAATAATGTAGTAGTAGTAGTAGTAGCAGCAGCAGCAGCAGCAGCAATTCTGGCAACAAACATAATTATAATGAGAACAATTTCTGTGGCGCCATCCTATTTACGTGGGTTACTGTGCGCTCTACAAATTTTAACTAAATAATACCTCACACACACACACATACACACACACACACACACACACACACACGCACGCACGCACGCACGCACGCACGCACGCACGCACGCACGCACGCACGCACGCACGCACACACACACACACACACACACACACACGCACGCACGCACGCACACACGCACGCACGCACGCACGCACTGCATGAAACGGTAAACAGCCCATTCGCATGTGAGCGAATGTATGCAAGTGACAGGCAGCAATTTAGTAATATTTCAGATGATGTTCTGCAACTGGCGTTTAAACAGATAAGTTTTTAAGTGCCGGCTGGAAAGTCCTGAAAGAAGGGGCATGACGTAGTTGGAAAGGAAGTGAGTTCCAGAGTGTCGCCGCAGAAAGATGAGAATGCCCTAGAACCGTACTGCTTTCAGTAACAGGACGCAATTCGAAGTATTCGGTCACAGGAGGAAGAACGGGCAGGAGAGTGTATTTTGAAGAAGTCATAAACTGTTCCCTTCACGTGCGATAATCTTTAAGCATAAACAGGCAGAATGAATACAATGCTCGATTTTGAGCCAGAGTAATTTCTTCAAGAGATCTGATGTATGATGTCGTTTTAGTGCCTTGTAGATAAGATGGGCGGATGAATTTTGAACACGTTGTAGTGGCTGTGAGAAGACTGCAGGCACATCAAATAAAAGAGCATTACAATAATCTAATCTTGACATGATGCAGGAAGACACCGACATTTTGGTGGCTATTCCATTAGAAAAAAAAAGTCTTACAGAGCTGATGCAACGGAGTGTAAGAATAAATGCTTGGCAGATTTCTGCCATGTGATGTTTTAGAGACAGCAGAGTCGAGATAAACGCCTTGATCCAAACATATGGCATTAATGAGATATCAGTGGAGCCAAGGACAATTCACGTATCAAGACGAGGGTCTTGAGGCTGAGAGTGTTTTGTAAACCGGATAGTTTCTGTTTCGGAATCATTTCATTTCAGCTTATCGTTAGACATCCACTTTTTGACACCAGAGACACAGACTTGAAGATTTATACCAAGACTATCATAGTTATCTGACGAATCAGAATGTTCAAGCTGAGTCTCATCAGCGAACATTTCAGGATGAACAGAACGGTTGTTGATGATCTCAGTCAGGGGCGTTGTGAAAAGCACTGGATCTAGCACAGAACCCTGAGAACACCAAAGTCTGATGACATATTAGAAGAAAATTTCTCATTAATGAGGACGAATTGCCGTCTGTCTGAAAGATACGATATAAACTAATTCAGGGTAGTTTCACATACGCCAAAGTTTGTGCTCAGACGTGAGAGGAGAATTTTGTGATCAGTTGTGTCGAAAGCTGCGGACAGATCTAAGAGAAAAGAAAACACATAGGCCGATGTTGTTGTGCATGTCATCAGGAGACGTCAGAATGTCGTTCAAGATTCGGATGAGAGCTGTTTCTGTGCTGTGTCCAGCATGGCAAGCTGACTGGTGGAAACTGAGAAAGTTGCTTTATAGGAAGATTTTGAGATAATTGATGGACAACCTTCTGTATGGCTTTTTAAAAGAAAGAGAGGCTATACTGGTTTTAAAACAAAATTCAGCTCATTCGGATCAAGCGACGATTTTTTTTTCTCAAAAGAGGTTTCACAGTTGCAGTTTTTAATTCATCAGGTACTGAACCACTGAAATAGTAGAGACAGGATCAAGTTCAGAATCAAGAGAGAGAGAGAGAGAGAGGAGAGAGAGAGAGAGAGAAGAGAGAGAGAGAGGAGAGAGAGAGAATAAGTAGACAGACTCGCAAATATACAGATCGATGGATAAGTAGACAGACAAACAGGTAGTTAGACCGATAAATGAATAGAAAGAGAGAAAGACTGACAAATCGATAGATAGATAGATGGACAGATGGAGAGATAATAATCATAAAGATATGACTGTCAGGTTTTGTAATATGTCTGTAATTCAAGCCTAACCTGCTAGAAGAAGACGCAAGCCTGCTAGACATGTTTTATTTAGCAGATGTCTCTGATCGCAAATCACACTTTGTTGCAGACGGAACGATGCAGGAGAGGAAGTCGGCAAACGTGGAACACCTTAGAAAAACTGGCATTAATCATTGCATACTGGTATTATATTTTGCGGAGAATTTACCAGAATATTTGAAAACAAACAACTGTCTGTCGATATTCGTCCATCAGATGCCATTATCTGCCCCCCCCCCCCCCCCCCCCCCCGAGAGGTGGCGAAGGACAGGCCCTGTCCACTGCTTGGTGCTGTATTCTCATCCCTTCCATCTCCTCTTCACTCCCTCTGCCTTAGCACTGTGTCCTACGGAATGATTGGTACTGGGCCGGCTGATCTTGATATGTATCTGTACCATTGCATTCTATGTCTCCTACTGACAATGGAGAATAGTTCGTCGTGTGGTCCAATGTCTCACCATACGCTGTTGTTGACTTCACCCTTTGTGATGTGATCTTCGTAGAAGATGTACAGGATCAGATGGTAACGTGGCATCACCAGATCTGGACTTGTCTTTGGGAATTAATAATGAAGGTCTACGTGTCGCATGAGTACAAACATTGAGAGTATCAGTTTAATGCTAGAACCTGATTTTTTTTTTCCATAAGGGAGATGCTCATTGTCACGCCAGGTGTTATTCAGTTTTGTCAGTGCTACATATTTCTGGCTCATGAATGAATTTATCATTTCATCCCAGTATAAAGTGGGGAAAAAAAAACACTCTCTAAAACACGCCTTTTGAGGCATCTCGATGCCAGAATTAACAACACGTATGCCATCGCTTAAACGTCCACATGCATGCTCTAAAATCATGTCATTTCCGGGGTTTTGTCTTTTGCAACAAGAATGCCACTAAAGCTCGTTTCTTCTGTTGGGGTTTGTCTTTTGCAACAAGAATGCCACTGAAGCTCGTTTCTTCTGTTGGGGTTTGTCTTTTGCAACAAGAATGCCACTAAAGCTCGTTTCTTCTTTTGGGGTTTGTCTTTTGCAACAAGAATGCCACTAAAGCTCGTTTCTTCTTTTGGGGTTTGTCTTTTGCAACAAGAATGCCACTGAAGCTCGTTTCTTCTTTTGGGGTTTGTCTTTTGCAACAAGAATGCCACTGAAGCTCGTTTCTCTCTTTTGGGGTTTGTCTTTTGCAACAAGAATGCCAC
>CM065715.1:35539001-35541501 GCA_033310375.1 Conus canariensis
ACGAGGCTGTTGGAAGGGAAATGTCGTAATGAAGATAATAGTATTACTGATAGGAATACTAATAATGGTCAAAATACTGGAAAAAAAAAAAAAGGGACAAGATTACTACCAATCTTAGTGTCAATAAGTATGGGTATGGGAGAAAGGAGAGTGGGTTAGAGGATTCTTAAACAGCAGGGTTGCCGTGGCAACAGTCCCAGAGGCGAAGGCGATGGTGATGTCAATGCCAGTGGTAGTATCAATACTAGCAATAGTATTACTGAATGATACTGCTAACAACGATAGTGAAGGTTAAGGTAATGAAAGCATGATACAGAAATATATTTAGAAAATACATTTTTATAATAATCAAATAAATAAATAAATGAAACATTTGGGAGACAAAGAGACAGACAGACCCACTGCCTGCCTTCTCTTCCATCCTCACAATCTGCCCATCTGCAGGATCCTGAAGTCTAACTGGCACATAGTAGAAAATCATAAACCTGCCTTTGAGACCACACCAATGATCACTTTCAAACGTGACAAAAACCTCAACGACCTACTGGTGCGCTCTAAGCTGAACAAAATCTCAACACCTAAGCCACCAGGTACTTTCCCCTGCTCAAAACCCAACTGCAAAATCTGCTCTCTCACCAAACCAGACACCATCCTACATGGCCCCACAGGCTCTTTCACTATTAAACGCACTTTCTCCTGCCAGAGCCACAACATTGTGTATGCCATCCACTGTCAGCTGTGCGGTAAGATCTATGTAGGTGAGACATCTCGCACACTTGAGACGCGCATCTCTGAACACCTGGCCGACATCCGCCACCATCGGCCCAAACCAGTCGCTCTACAATTCAACCATGCCCAACACAACATCAACCATGTCAAAGTCTTGGCACTTTGGCAATCTAAGAGTGACAGCTTGGAACGCCTTATGCAGGAATCTCATCTCATTGCCAAACTGGGCACCGTCCACCCTCATGGCATCAACGTCCAAAAGTAGTATGTACCATTCCATCTCTGCAGCTCCAGCCTGAAATATCCCCCACCTACACACACCCATACCACCCTACCTCCCTCTGTTTACCTCAGACATAGGTTGCAGCTATCATCATCTTCCCTTTTCCTACACTCTCTGAGTCTCTCCATTTGCTACATCAATCGACTTACTCCCCCCTCCCCCTGCCCTAGTAATGATGTGTGTAGGGTGTTGGTGGATATGGCGGTTGCTGGGGGTGGAGGTGGGGGTAACCAATGAATAAGGCTGATATTACAAATGGAACACACACACACTACACACACACACACACACACACACACACACACACACACACAAACACACACACACACACACACCACACCACACATACACACACACACATAATAAATAGAATGCTGGCTCCTTTATCGTTGGTCGTGAGGGGGGAGGGGGAGAGAGAGAGATTGTGTATAGGTGTGAATATGTTGCCCCTCCCCCTCCCCCAGTTAGTACGTAAACCCATCCCCTTCTTCCCTCCACCCTCATAGCATCAACACCTTAAAGTAACATGTACCAACCTACCACTTCAATCTCAGCCCATAATATCCTCCCACAACACACACACATACTACCTTATCTCCCACTATTCACCTCACACACTACTTATAGCTATCTTATTTATGCATTTATTATCATTATTATATTTTTTTTTTTAAATTATTATTATTTACTGATTTTTTAATTTATTATTATTTTTAATGTTTCATTTATTTATTTATTTGATTATTATAAAAATGTATTTTCTAAATATATTTCTGTATCATGCTTTCATTACCTTAACCTTCACTATCGTTGTTAGCAGTATCATTCAGTAATACTATTGCTAGTATTGATACTACCACTGACATTGACATCACCATCGCCTTCGCCTCTGGGACTGTTGCCACGGCAACCCTGCTGTTTAAGAATCCTCTAACCCACTCTCCTTTCTCCCATACCCATACTTATTGACACTAAGATTGGTAGTAATCTTGTCCCCTTTTTTTTTTTTTCTCAGTATTTGACCATTATTAGTATTCCTATCAGTAATATTATTATCTTCATTACGACTTTGATCCCCTATTCCTCAACAGCCTCGTTCTCATTCAACGCCTTCTTCCTTGCGCTGAACCCTGCGAAGTGATCTGAAGCGATCTAAGCTAAGTGAATTTTCATTGTTTTATTCGTTAATGTCTCACCTGATGAAGACCTAAGAGGTCGAAACGCGTTGTGTTTCGTCTTGTGACTCGTTTGTCCACGTTCTCTGGGCGGTTCGCTAACATTTATTTAAGATTTGTTTAGATTTCCGCCTGCAGTCCTCTCGCTTTGCAACTAGATCAAAGAATTTTGTTTGATAGTTCGTTCGTTTATAGGACACACGCTCCTAAAGCCCCCGGACAATACCACCAGAAAAGCCTTGACCTGGAATCCCCAAGGTAAAAGGAAGCGAGGAAGACCAAGAAACTCCTGGAGACGGGACCTGGAATCGGA
>CM065715.1:35546501-35554001 GCA_033310375.1 Conus canariensis
TTTTTTATATAATGCATATAGCAGTAATATGGCCCTGATAATTTTATCCAGCTACCCTTCTTGTTCCTCGTAAAAAAAATTATTATTTTTACTTTTCTTGTCTGTTGCTTCATTGACTACATATATAAATAGAGGTACTTTTAACGACCTTAGTAATTCAAACCACTCTTTACATAAAGCTTAAATGCAAGTTGAGTGCAAACGTGCGTTTACTGGACCATCAAACGACTGGAAGAAATATATAATAAAACAGACACAGCGCGTTTCGGCCTGTCGGTCTTTGTCAGGCAGGAGAACCAACACAGCAAAAAATAAAAACAAACAAACAAAAATCACATACCTTTTTTCTGTTTTCTACGCAGTTTGGTTTTCCTCTGTTTCATTGCTGTTTGGCGTGACTGAGGAAGGCAGAGTGTTTTGTCTGTCCCCCCCCCCCCCCCCCCCCCCCCCCCTGTGTTTGAGTGTTGTTTGTTCTGCCTGACGAAGATCACTAGGCTGAAACGCGTTGTGTCTGTTTTGTACCTTGTTTTTTTTTTGTTTTTGTTTTTTTTCCCATTCGTTTAGCGATCCAGTAACCTCCCTTTCACTCTCTTTCTTCAGCTACCGCTACCAGTTGCCTGTCTTTGAAACTATAAGCCGGATATTTGCAACACATGCCATATCACGTGACGCGTGCGTTTGCTTAAAATACACCTCATTGTTGAATATAAAGATGACGGATGTTTACTAAATTGTAATTGAGCCTTAATGCTTGTCAGGAAAGAATCACGATAAACCGAAAGGCGCCAAACCTGCACTTAAAATACACCAGACAGTGTCACGTGACGTTTTGTATGTACACTGAACGTCAAGCATAATAAGAAAACCCCCGATCCTGATCTCCCTTCAGCTCCGCCGGGCTGGAAATGTGAGATGGCAAATATCAAACAGTCAACATCAAACATCGTTGACGTGAAGCAAACAAACTCCACGGGAGCGCGAGAGATAACACCCAAATCCAGGAAAACGGAGGCTTTTATCCCGCGTCTGTGTTCAACAGCGATACATTGTCAGGCTGAAAAGAAAAGGAAGAGAGGGGAAAAAAAGTTGGTGCGCTTCTGATAGAAATTCCTTTCCTGTTACCTCCTCTTTTCTTTAGCAAGGTAAACATCATGAAGCAGTGATATATTGGTTGACTTCGCAAATGAGTGGCCAATTTTTCTTTCTGCCCCCCCCCCCCCCCCTTTTTTTTTTTCTTTTCTTTTCATTTTTTTCTTTCTGTCTCTGATTTACATGGTGTACTATTTCAAACATGTCACAATGTTGGAAATTCTTATATTAAGCTCTATCTGGAAAAGTATGTATTATGTTCAAAACCTCCTCGATGGATGTCTGAACCATAACACAGGAAAATAACTCAGCATTTCATAACACATGCAGTAAATGTTATAACTGAGGAAAATTAGAACTACGAAAGAGAACTGCATGGGATGGAGAGAGCATCAAGAAAGGGAGTGTAGAAAATCAGGAAGAGACAGGCTGTGTAGGAAATGAGGAGAATCTTTATAGGCCTTGGCGTGTGAGAACATCGGCGTACCAAGAGGAAGTACCAAGGCGTGTGAGAACCGGTCTGTAAATGTTCTCCAGGAATAGAACTCCGAGACTCTGGACAACAGATACATATTAATCGGAAGAAACTCTAGGGAGAGCTTGGCAGCAAAAGGTCTTTAGAGAAGAAACTCCCCTCAGAGATGTGTTTTGGCCCTGAACTCACACTCTAAGGAAGCCGGACCCCATCCAGGTCAAAACTCCCAGATGCCATTCTACTGCCGCAACTTTTGGATGGGAAGGCGTCTGAAGGAGTGCCATTTTAAAAGGATGCCTTACCCCACTGCTAAAGGGACACCTGTTCCATGTTGCGAAATCTAAGCTTTATGAACTTCACTTTCGTTCCTACTCGACCAGATCCAGCTGGAAATATTTTCGGCTGCCTCTGCCATTGCCTTTAGGGTTCTAGTCCTTTTCTTACCTGAAATCTTGAGCTGTTTCATGAGATCATAGGTTGGTGAGCCTACAAATCCCGTTCTCCAACCTCTTTGGCTCCAACTTCTTCATTTCACATGGATACTTCTCAAATAGTGAGCATACAAGTCCTGAATAGAGCAAGAAAAGTTGTCGTAGCCATCATCAACCACTTGTATTTTTAATCCCTTTGTTTTGCCATAGCAACGGAGATACCATTTTCAGCGGCGTCTGTTGGTGTGTTTTTTGTCTGTCAACAAGATTGAACACAACCCACTGGACCAAATGTCAACAAGATTGAACACAACCCACTGGACCAAATGTCAACAAGATTGAACACAACCCACTGGACCAAATGTCAACAAGATTGAACACAACCCACTGGACCAAATGTCAACAAGATTGAACACAACCCACTGGACCAAATGTCAACGAAACTTGATGAAAAGAAGGAATGCGATCCCAGAAGAATCCATAGCATTTTGACGCAAGGAGGGGTAGGGGGTGGGGTGGGGTGGGGGGCGCAATTAAACTAGAATACACAAACAACTTGCAAATGACGGAAGCCAGAGCAGTACAAACAATTTCGTACACAAAATAGAGAAATGAGTAAGCGTATAAACAAACTGAAACCAATTTCTCATTAAACATACAATAGGGCACGGTGTTGTCACATATCAACGGCGATTTCTAATTATGCCTGTATATTCTGGCTATTAATTTGCGAGTTAATTCAGTTTGGACTTTCCCTCGGTTTTCATTAAAGCATTGAATTTATTGGCAATGCTATTGGACTGTACTGGACATGATAGAGACTGATAATATTTAATGACTGGAAATGAACAATTAAATGTGTAATGGAACTTCTAACTTGACTTGGGGCGGTGCAAACGGCCTGTCTCGCTGAACGGGACTTTTATGATTCGAGAATCTGAACTTGTCATAGGTAATCGGAGGGAAGGCGGAAAAACCAAGCTTTTCTCCGGACAGAATTTTTCATGTTATACATACGATAATTCTAACACGTTCTACAATCATGAAGATAAAAAGTTGAAGCCACACAAAACCCATGAATTAGTTGCAGTATCGTTTGATAATGAATGATATGATCGTTAAATAGTGACTAAACATGCTGCCACCAGGGAAGTTTAAACTACTAGCGGTGAGGGGGGCCAAAGATTCGCTCAGCAAAAATATGCAAAGACTATGGAACCGATTTTCAAAAAAACTTGGAGGATTGTCGCCGAAGGACGAAGCCATGTTAAACACCATGTTCATCATTAGTACATTGATGCATTTGTAATGATTTCCATTAACTACAACGAAATAAGATATGGCGGTTGGTGACGAATTTTGGGGAGTATAGGTAAATATTTGTTTCAAAAGTATACATTATGATTCTCTTCATTAAAACAGTACTGTTCATCGCATAATGAAAATTGTAATTATACACAACAGGTATCCTTCACGTAACCTTACTTATTGTTTTCATGGACATCAACGAACCGTTGATACATTAAAAAAAAAATTAAGTTTGATCGCGTTTTACGCTTGATGTCCTTTGGAATACATGTCCAAAGAACCAACAATAATGATAATCTTTTGGCACAACGCAAAAAGACGTCGGCAGTGACATGAATAATTATGGTACTTACATGTATCCCTCCAACATTACAGTTTTTTAGATTTACCTCACGCTCATACTCAACGGACATAACTACCCATGAAAGGCCGAGTTACCCCACTGACGGGACTTAAATGTGTTGTAAAGCTGATTGTAAATAACGAAACAAAACAAGAAGTCAATGAAGCAACTCTTTATGAGAAGAAAATTGTAGACTAGTGCAGGTTCTCAGAAACTTGCGAGTATTGGAACACACACACACATACACACACACACACACACACACACACACACACACACACACACACACACACACACACACATGAGAAAAAAAAACAACTGATTTTCTTTTCTTTTTTTTATCGTAAAGACAAATACCTCCTTTTGAAACCGATGTTGCACCATAGAGGACGCTGACTTCCCGCTGCTGTTAGATGGGAAAACCGCTCCCACAGGGTAGACAACTGACCTGCCACAACACGTCTGTGCCACAACGCCCCAGGAGGCAGAGGGGGTGAGAGCCAAACTGCACCTGCCGTGGATGATTACTGCCCCTCACAGCATTCTGAACTCCTTCCGTCTGTTATCGTTCTCATGATAACATTGACACTTTAAAAACGATGGAAAGTCAATTCGGGTCGACTTGATGCGATTGGGCGAATGTGGAGAAATCGGTGTCAAATTTAAGACAAGAATTTTTTTGTGTGTTTTAAAATGATAATATTGAGAAAAAAAACCTATACTATAAGGATTTAGACTAGCACATTGCCTATATTTATGTGTCCATGTGCTTGAACAGTGTGTGTGTGTGTGTGTGTGTGTGTGTGTGTGTGTGTGTGTGTGTGTGGTGTGTGTGTGTGCTATATATACATCATGTTATATTTTATCGTAACAATAATCATAAGGAGGGCCGGACTCGTGACCCTGAGGTTACGGGTTCGAATTTCGGTACAGGGGGATTTTTCCCTCGGAGTTAACATTGGTTCTGACTCCATTTCCCATACAGTCCTTCGAATGAGACTATAAACCGAGGTTCCGTGTGTGAACGCAGGCACAACATCTTGCACACACGTAAAATCCCATCACCAACTTTCGGAAGAGAAGGCCAGTTTGGCCGTTGGTATGGATGACACGTTACACATAGCATGCACCTTCCCCGAAGTTGGAGTATGGCTGCCTTAATGGCGGGATAAAAAAAAAAACGGTCATACACACATAAATGTTAGTAATGGTCAAAGTTATGACCGCTGAACATTAATGGAAGAAGTAGAGGAGGGGGGGGGGGGGGGGCTTCTTTCCAGGCTATATGGACTCTGTGTATTGCTGTACCATTTTTCCAGATCCTTGCAGGCATAATTAGCATTTCTTCATAGATTATACTCGCACTTTTGTACAGGAAAGCATCAATACAATGTTTGTGCCCTCAGGCTTATTGGCCCTTGGTCACTTTTAGGTTATTCGAGACGCTCTCTGTTATTCGAGACTCTCTCTCTCTCTCTCTCTCTCTCTCTCTCTCTCTCTCTCTCTCTCTCGCTGAGTGTAAGTGGCAGTAATTCGCTTCACGTCTTTCTCAACCAAAATACTCGGGGCTTTAACGCGTCGGTTAACGGTACTACGTGAACAAAGAGGATTACAGGCCACCGAAATAACCCTCGTCCCTGACATAATCACTTCATGACATTGTCTGTGGTATTCATAAGTTGTACAGAGAGAGAGAGAGAGAGAGGCAGGCAGGCAGACAGACAGACAGACAGACAAAGAGGAGGGGCGGTGGGGGAGGGAATGGGGGAGGATAAGGGATTGGGGTAGGAAAGGGGATGGCGGATGGGGAAGCGGAAGTAGGAGGGCGGGGGGAGGGGGGTGTATCCTGGATGAGAGAACACAGAACTTAGAATTTCATCCATGGAAATGAAAAAAGTCATGTGTGAATGGGCGTGAATTAAGAAAATAATTAAATAATTAAGATCTTTTGAACAGAATGGACAACATTAATATGTCAAGACACATCTTCTTTAGAGAGAGAGAGAGAGAGAGAGAGAGAGAGAGAGGGAGAGAAAGACTGACTGACAGACAGACAGACAGAGAGAAAGACAGAAAGAAACAGAGACAGAGGGAGAGACAGAGACAGAGAGAGATAGAGAGAGAGGCAGACAGACACAGAGAGACAAATAGAGAGAAAGACAGAGAAACAGAGACAATAGAGACAGAGAGACAGAGAGAGACAAAGAGAGAGAGAGAGAGAGAGAGAGAGAGAGAGAGAGAGCAGGCATAGGGTGGGGGTGGGGTTGGGGTGTGGGAGTGTGGTGATGCAAGTAATGAGGCATACCACAGATTACAACTTAAGCAACACTGCGACACCGATCCGCGGTTCACAGGCGAGCTGACGCCCCTCAAGGCTTTCCCTAGGGCCTTGCACACACACACACACACACACACACACACACACACACACACACACCGCTTCACCATTACACGCGCCAGAAACGTAAACTTGCTCACTTACGCAGCTAATCACTTTTGACCCACTACAGCGCCATCAGCCGCTTAATGAACTGCGTCCACTCACTTGAGACACATTAATCTGATCCGATTAGAAACGACCTTCAGTGTTGTTGTTGTTTTTTTTTAGCGGACAAGTGTAGACAGTCAGTCTGCGAGAAATGGGTCAGCGGCATTGTTAGACAGCCTGGTGTCGGTGCCAGGCTACAATCAGGTGAATTACAATTCCCTTTATATGTAAAAGAAGATGGGATAAACCGTTAACTACTTCCGCCAGGGAGAGTATAGCCTGCCGCGTCTGTTTGTTTGTTTTTTGTTGTGTTTGTCCGTCAGCAAGATCGTGTCATGCAGAAAATTGCAGAACCGTCTGTTCCAAACACAAGCCCATAGTATTGTGGTGAGATCCATGGACGGATCCGGATGAAACAGCGAGTCCAGGCCCTGTTCATTAAGATTATTGCAAGTTTCCCACGGTACATGAACATTGTGATGTTCCTACTTCAGAACTGAAAATTGTCCATGCAGAAATATATTTTTGTGGAATTTTCAAACTGTATTCATGGAATTTTTTTGACATTTCGTAAAATTTTCCCCCCATCTACTGAAAAAAAAGTAAATGGGAAATAACTCTTGCAGTCCATACCTATTATTATCTTTACCTGCGGGATTTTTCTTTCTGTCTTTTCTCTTTTTTTTTTTTTTTTTTTCTTCTTTTTTTTTTTTTCTTCTTTTTCTTTTTCTTTTTTAAACTGATTTGGTCATAAAAGTCTAGAAAGAAAAGAAATAAAAATAAAGAAAAGCCTACATAGCCACCCTGTTTGTTTTCCATTCATGTTACAAAAAAAGGAAACACACCACTGTCTCATGTTTTTGGCATGGATGCAGAGTGTGCTCACCCTTGGCGGAATAAATTCTGTCCTTTCCCGACAGTCCTTTCTACTGATCCACTGGAATCACAGACTCACGTACGAATGGTCAATTCCTCCTGACCACGATGTAAAGGCGGTGAAATTGGTCCCGATTGGTCTCGAAACAAACATACAGACAGATGCTGCACTGGACCAGATTCCCTCCCCTGTTTGCTAAGCACTTCACTTTACACAGGTAGAATGAATATTCTTCTTCTTCTTCTTCTTCTTCTGCGCACGCAGGCTGATACTCCTGCGGACACCCCCTGTATAGAAAGGCAAAGATTAATCCCATCTATCCAACAAAGGGAGTGGAGTTTTGAATGTATGACCGTTTTTTATCCCGCCATTAAGGCAGCCATATTCCAGCTTCGGGGAAGGTGCATGCTATGGGTAACGTGTCATCCATACCAACGGCCAAACTGGCCTTCTCTTCCGAAAGTTGGTGATGGGATTTTACGTGTGTGC
>CM065715.1:35559001-35566501 GCA_033310375.1 Conus canariensis
GGAAATCTTACTGAACACACACACACACACACACACACACACACACACACACACACACACACACACACACACACACGCACACGCGCACACACACACACACACACACACACACATATTTACACACACGCGCGCTCGCGCGTGGTCGCGGGCGCACACATACAGCCATACATACATATACACATACACACGTCTACACACACGCACGCGTGCGCACGCGCGCGCGCGCGCGCGCGAACGCACGCACACACACACACACACACACACACACACACACACACACACACACACACACGCAGCACGGACAAACACACGCACGCACACACACAAAATCTCAGGTTAGCCGGAGATTGGAGCCTTGTTATTAACCCAAACCTTGACTACCATAATTATAAAAATATTAACAATCTTAAGTCTCAGGATAAGGTAACTGGTATGATATTAAACTTGGAACTTGTTGACATTTGGAGAGAACTCAACCCTGAAGCTCACAGATACACATGGAGAAGACTCAATCCTCTCCAACAAAGCCGTTTAGATTTTTTCCTTGTGTCCGATTTGCTGATCACATATGTTAAGGAAGCTGACATTTTATATGGACACAGAAGTGATCACTCTCTTGTTTGTATCAGTCTGAAATATAAAGCACAAGTAAGACAGAGAAGTCTTTGGAAATTTAATTCATCTTTACTGAAAAATACTTCTTATATTGAACTTGTTAAAGAAACTATCAAGAAAATTAAAGAGCAGTACGCAGCTTTACCTTACGATCGACATAACATAGAGCAAGTTCCTAGTGACCAAATTCAATTTGCTATCTCTGATCAGCTGTTCCTTGATGTATTACTTATGGAGACAAGAGCTCAGACCGTATCGTATAGTACGAGAGAAAAGAAAAAGATGGATGACACAGAACAAAATCTAGAAAAAAAAACATTATGGAACAAGAAAAAAAAAACTCACCTTTATACGAATCTGATTTAAAGGTGCTACAAGAGAAAAGAGGAGAGTTAAGTGAAATTAGAAAAAAGAAGATAGACGGTATAATTCTTCGATCAAAAGCCAGATGGGCGTCACAGGGTGAAAAAACAACGAAATATTTCTTTTCTTTGGAAAAGAGGCACTTTGTTAGCAAACAAATGACGAAACTTGTGACAAAACGAAGAGAAATGCTATCTGAAATAGATGATCTTCTTAAAGAAACAAGGAATTTTTTTTATCAAACATTATGCAAGAACGAAAACACAGAAGATATCCTTATGCAAGAGTATGTTCATAATTTGCCTAGGTTAACAAAAATAGAATCTGATAAGTTAGAAGGACACATAACATTAGAAGAAGCGTCAAAAGCTCTAAAATTAATGCAAAATGACAAAAGTCCAGGTACAGATGGGATGACAGTTAATTTTTTCAAATTCTTCTGGAAACAGTTAGGCAATGTCGTTCGTTTCTTAAATGAAGGGTTCTTTAGAGGTGAAATTTTCGTTACACAGAAAGAAAGAATCATAATTTGTCTACCAAAGGGAGATAAACCCAAAGAATACCTTAAGAACTGGAGACCAATAACTCTCCTAAATGTTGTGTATAAAATCGGATCAGCGTCTATAGCCAGTCGAATTAAATCGATTTTGCCTAAACTCATAAACGAAGACCAGGATAGGTTCGTTCCTGGAAGATATATAGGGGACAGCATCAGAACTATTTATGACATTATCCATACCTTGATGAAAAACGATTACCCGGTTTATTAGTCTCTGATGACTTCGAGAAAGCATTCGACTCCATTAGCTGGTCATACATGGATAAAGTACTAAAAAGATTTGGTTTTGGAGATGAAATACGTAAATGGGTATCTGTTTTTTACAATGACATAAAAGCTTATGTGTTAGTAAATGGGAAAATGTCCTCACATTTCAAAATAGAAAGAGGTTGCAGGCAAGGAGATCAAATATGACCCTATTTATTTGTTTTATGTGCGGAAATACTTGCTTGTAAAATAAGAGATGACAGAGATATAAAAGGCATTAAAGTGGCTGACACAGAATTTCAGATTTGTCAGTTTGCAGATGATACATCTTTTACATTGGAAGGTGACAGAAACTCTTATGAAAAGCTGTTCCAAAGGCTTAATGAGTTTGAAATTATATCAGGACTGAAATTGAATTACTTAAAAACATTCAACATATGGTTAGGTAGCAAGAAAAACTCTTCGAATACATATATTGTGAATAAAGATATGGAATGGAATCCTCCCAGATTTAAAATATTAGGGCTCTGGTTTACTAACGATATCAGAAGAGTCACAGAAATAAATATGAAAGACAAGTTATTAGGTAAAACATCTGTTCAAAATATGGTTGCAAATGACTGTTACACCATTGGGTAGAGTGGCGGTACTTAAATCTTTAGTTTTATCAAAACTCACCTATCTCTGGATATTGCTTCCAATCCTCCAGACACTCAGATCAAACAATTACAGAAAATGTGTTTTAACTTTGTATGGGATGAATAAACGGATAAAATCCAGAGAAAGTACTCTGTGCACAATATTGAAGAAGGAGGCATTGGCATTCCCGAGATCAAGACATACATAGAGGCATTAAAATTAGCTTGGCTGAGAAAGATCATAGTTCAACCCCCAAAGTGGATTCATATAACAAGACTTTTATGTCCAGAAATTGATTTAAGACAAAGTTACAGACCCAAACGATTTGAACCGAGCATGTCCAACCAGTTTTGGACAAATGTCTTCTCAGCGTATGTAAAATTTTGTAGATAAATTGAACTTAAGGACGGAAATGAGCTATTAGCTGAACCAATCTTTTATATTGAGAAATTCAAGATTGCGAATGAAGTCTTTTATTACAAAGACTGGGCACAGAAGAATGTTGTATTCATCAAAGACCTTGTAGACAGCAATGGAGAATTCTTAAGTTACAGAGCTTTCTCACACAAGATCAAGAGCAAAGTAAATTTCTTAGAATACATGAGTTGTTTACAAACAATTAAACAGTATAAAAGAACCAGACAAATTGTCATTAACGATAATGTAGGCGACTTCTGTACAAAGGCAATACGTTCGATAATCTGTGTATCCAAAGGAACTAAAAGGTACTATAATATCCTACTTGATAAAATAGAAATTCTAAATATTAAGCCTTTTGTGCACTGGGAGGAAAAACTTAGTATACCAGTTGATTGGGAAAAGGTTTTTTTAAAAAGTTAAGAGAATGTCGGAAATAAAACTAAAGTGGTTTTAACTTAGAATATGTTACAGAATTTTAGTGACAAATACCGTTTTAAAGAAGAAGGAAATAGTTAACAGTGGCATGTGCAATTTTTGTAACCAGGAAAAAGATACCATCCAACACTATCTATATAACTGTGACTTTTCTCGTTCTTTTTGGATAGAGCTACAACTAATTCTGAGAGAAAAATGTGCAACTTGTCACAGGCTGTCATTTAACATCGAAATGATTCTTTTTGGCATTGAAGACAACACAAAAACAGATGAAATTCTTGACCTTATAATTCTACTGGGAAAATTCTACGTATATAAATGCAGAATGAACAAAATAAGACCATCAGTACAAACATTCTTTAAAGAATTAAGATTAAGATATCAAATGGAAAAATGTTCTCATAATCTAGAAATGAAACGCTTTGATTTTGAACAAAAATGGAGTCAGTACACACATTTATTAGAACACTGAATAAGGGTAATTATGATCCTGAGTCACAATTACAAAATAAAAACGATAAAAACGAAGAAAAAAAAAGAAGAAAAAAAAACTTACTTAGAACAAAAGACAGTTTTAGGTCTTCTTCATATTAAGAACAGGATGAGATTCAATATAAAACTAAGGTCAGTTTAAGGCTGTAAAGAAATCATGTCAAGATGTGGATTAAGGTCGGTCAATAAAGTAGAATGAAATAAGCATGGATTAAATTGACATTCTGAAGAAGAAAAAAAAAAACGAAGGACAGGTTTTAGCTTTAGCATAAGGTCAAGTTGAAGATGTTTAGAGCTGAAGTTACCTAAAGATCGAACCAATATTGTGTGAAAACCTGGTGCCAGGGCCGGTCGTATAGTATTAACAACGGAGCACTCCACTGAACAGATCATTTTGGATTGATTGTATTTTTTATTGTACTGTGTTGTATTGTGCTGTACTGCATAGTATGCCCTTACGTTATACCAAAAAGAAAATTGCGTGCAGACAGATTTAGTTGAAACTGTATTGTGCTTGATTTGTTATTTTGCTTCGATGTTTTTTTTTTGTTTTTTTTTTTCCTGTTTCGTTTTGTGAGTCAGGTATTTGTGGGTGCGACTTACGGAGATGCTGCTGATGTGTTGACTCTGCGCACTGTCCTCTTTTTGCGCACCTGTAATCTCCAAATGTTTGATTAAAAATTTAATTAGAAAAAAAAAAAGACAGAAAGAGCGAGAGAGGTGGTAAGGGGGAATAAAGGAGGGGAGGAGGGTGTTTAGTGCAGGATGGTGTGGTTGGCAATTGTCACGTCACACACAGTCGTGAAGAAGAAGCACAGGTCAAGAGAGCTGAAAGACACAGAGCAAATCAGCAAAGAGAAGACCTCTACCACGTCTTCAGTGATGAACATGTCATGCTGCCACTGGCTACCGCCAGCTCTTACACCTGATATTTCAGACCTCAGAGAAGTCTGAAGTCGGCCGCAAATTCACGAGAGTCATCCATGTTCCTCCCGCCCGCCCCCCCCCCCCCCCCCCCCCCCCCCCCCCCCAACCTTGCGTTCGACGAACATCTGCTTTGTTGAAAGTCTGTTGTCGCTGCGCTGTTTGACACGTTCACCGTACGCAAACAGAGAGATACACACACACACACACACACACACACACACACACACACACACACACACACACACACACACACACACACACACACAACAATAACAACGACAACAATAACGACGACAACACCACCACCATCATCACCACCACCACCACCAACAATAAGAAAAAAGACGGCATTTTTATACTCGGAAACCATGTGTGTGTGTGTGTGTGTGTGTGTGTGTGTGTGTGTGAGTGTGTGTGTGTGTGTGTGTGTGTGTGTGTGTGTGTGTGTGTGTGTGTGTGTGTGTGTGTGTGTGCGTGTGTGTGTGTGTGTGTGTTGTTGTTGTTGTATTTTTGTTTATTATTGCTTGCATACACTCTTATTTCACTCTTTTGCGTCCTCTGCAATTGGTAGGGCTACAGACAGCTTCAATTTCAAAAGTGTCGGGATGCATATGCGCTTTTTGTTCCTTTGTCTGTGTTTTGCTGGTGTTGTTGATGTTGTTGCTATTACGGTGTTGGGCGTGTGAGCTTAAACTACATGACTCATCGTATGATGTGTGTGTGTATGGGTGTGTGCGTGCGTGCGTGCGTGCGTGCGTGCGTGCGTGTGTGTGTGTGTGTGTGTGTGTGTGTGTGTGTGCGTGCGTGCGTGCGTGTGTGTGTGCGTGTGTGTGTGTGTGCGTGTGTGTGTGTGTGTGTGTGTGTGTGTGTGTGTGTGTGTGTGTGGTCCCGCGCTCGCACACGCGAATGGGATGCATCCATCATTCCCCTCCTCCCTGCTGCCTCCCCTTGTCTCACATTGTGATGCTATTCTATGACAATAGCTGCTGACGTCACAGGCAAAAAGCGGATGGCTAAACTGAGTTGCGAGGTGAGGGGAAGGAAAGTGAGGCGGGGTGGGAAAGGCGATAGTTGGGAGAGAGAGAGAGAGAGAGAGAGAGAGAGGGCAGAGAGAGAAAGACAGAGAGAGAGAGAGAGAGAGAGAGAGAGAGAAGAGACAGACAGACAGACAGACAGACAGAGAGAGACAGAGAGAGTGTGAGAGAGAAAGAAAGTGAGAGAGAGAAAGGGTGGAGCAGTGAGAGAGAAAGGGTGGGTGGGGCAGAGAGAGAGAGAGAGAGAGAGAGAGAGAGAGAGAGAGCAAAATGCCAGGAATAAGCAGTCTTCTTGTCAGTTCACATCTCCACTGCTTCCATACTTTAGAGGTCACTGTCAGGGGTCACGTAACAACAGAACAGTTTCAGCAGAAGAGACTCTTCTTTGTTTCTATAGAAACGTATGACATCATGGTGGAACACGACGATTTTGACCTGAGATTTGGGGTTCAACACTTCGATTCATGTTATACGGCATCAAAGAGGGACGAAATGAGCATCACGTATGGTGGAGTCCGCGCGTTCTGGCTGCCGACATTACTGATACGGCTCGAGAATTTTGGAGTGAAGAGATCAGCAGAAAGCAGGAAAATGTTGAGGAGGGGGTGTGTGGGGAGGGGGGGGGGAGGGGGGAGGAGGAGGGAGGGAAAAAAGAGATGAGTGAGAGGACGAAGCCGAAAAGGGGCGTGGTGAGTTCAAACTGTCTGTACATATTCTTCTTTCTTTCTTTCTGCGTACGCAGGCTGATACTCCTGCGGACATTGCCTGTAGAGACAGGCAGTGGAGTTTTGTGTGTATGACCGTTTTTGTTTTTTTTTATCCCCGCCATTAAGGCAGCCATACTCCATCTTCGGGGAAAGTGCATGCTATGTGTTACATGTCATCCATACCAACGGCCAAACTGGCCTTCCCTTCCGAAAGTTGGTGATGGGATTTTATGTGTGTGCAAGATGGTGTGCGTGCGTTCACACACGGAACCTCGGTTCATAGTCTCATTCGAAGGACTATGTGGGGAATGGAGTCAGGACCAAAGTTAACTCCGAGGAAAAAATTCCCCTGTACCGAAATTCGAACCCGTAACCCCAGGATCACGAGTCCGGCGCTTTACCAACTGAGCTATTCCGGACCCCTGTGTACATATGAACTTGCAACATAATTGTGATTGTATTGTCAAGACATAATAGGTAGGGGGCGAGAAGGGGGGGGGGGGGCGGATAGAGAGTGAGCGAAGGCGTGATGAATACAAATTGCTATTGCAAATAAATCTACTGCAATATGATTACGATTGCATCGTCAGGAAAACATTGGGAGGCAGTGGGGGGTGGGGTGGGGGGTGGGGGTGGGGGGGTGGGGGTGGAGAGATTTCGGAGAGGAGGGGCGGTGGTGGTGGTGTGGTAGTACAAATTGCTGTTGCATGTAAATCCTCTACAATGTGATCACGATAGCATTGTCAGGACAAGATGGGGATGGGGGTGGGGTAGGGGAGGAAGGAGGAGGGGCATGTGGTGAGTACAAATTGTTATTGCATGTAAATCCTCTGCGACATGAATACGATTGCATCGTCAAGACTTTTTGTGTCTCAAGGGCTGATATGCGAGGTTTTTTTTTTCTTATAAATTATTTATTTATTTATAGATGGATAGAAACTGAGTAATTGAATAGTACAGGAAAAACATGTGCAAGTAATCAATATACTTCAGTCTCTAAAAAATATTTGCAGTTACTGAAATTAAGTGTAAAAGACAGGCAGAGAAACAACACAGAGATAGAAAACGTGTGTGTGTGTGTGCGTAGGTGCGTGCGTGCGTG